>NC_069437.1:34108150-34130650 GCF_026875155.1 Cherax quadricarinatus
GTCTGCTTGAAAAACAAAGATGTAAGCCCAATAGAAAGCAAATCAGCGATCGACACAGAATCAGAACTGGGAAATAATTTAACGACACAAAGTAGGGACCATCTGCAGATCCTCCACAAAAGTTACAAACTCCATAATACTGAATTTTGGTTCGCATAGGTAAAACTGTGACTGTGACAATACACAGGAACCAGTACAAAATTAGGTCAGAAGCTATAGCTAAGGACCTGAGATACTCAGAGTGTCTATGTGACACACAACCTCAGTACAACGTCGAAAATCACTAAGTCTATACAATGTTCTGTGAACAAAGCTCTACAGAACTAACAAGAATAATGAGACAGACAATCTGTCCAACCAGCAAGCGAGTCTCTAGCAGACTGAATACTTCACTAGAGGTGAGGACACCACCCCTCGATCACGTGATAGCTACGTGGACAACTGCAGCTCAGAAGCCGGCAGTATAACGAGCGACAAGCGATAATTACAGTAGTTTGACAATCAAGACTAACTGAGCACATTTTATATACATCCTAACAACATAAGCTAAATAACAATATAACAGTCAAATAATAATATAAAGTCATACATTTACGATTTAGCTATTATCGCAAATATAAGCAATATAAAATTAAATGAAAAGGTAATATACATTATATATACATAATAATCATTGTAACCCATTCAGGGGTTGCAACAAGAAAGCCCCTTATTATGCAGAGCATTTCTCGCAAATTAGTGTCAATTTTGTCCCCAAGATCCACACCAGTCGACTAAAACCCAGGTACCTATTTTACTGCTAGGTGAACAGGGACAGCAGGTGTCTTAAGGAAACACGTCCCAGTATTTCCATTCGTACCGGGAATTGAACCACGGACTCGAGTGTGAACTGAGTGCGCCAGCCATCAAGCAATCAATCTAGATGATCAAACACAAAGAGAATGTGAGTGAATACACAGAAGATGACAAAGGTTTACTGAACTGTTGAAAAGTATATGTCACAACAAAGGAAAAAACAATCTAATTCAAGAGATCACCGAGACAGAACAAAAACATAAGCTGTCGTACCAGACAACAACAGCACAAGTTACTGCAAGAAACCCAAAATAGTTCCTCACATGTGACAAATCCAAGTTATGACACTCCGTGTAGAACTGGACCATCAGTCACAGGAGGTTCTTACCATGACGAAGATAAAGTAACGAGTGAAACTAAAACATCGGTATGAATCAGTGTTCAGCAAAACACTGAACCAAAATAAAGGAGAGAATGAAGATCATATACCTGACATAAGCATTAATTCCGCACATTTCGGAAAAGAAACCGAAAATATGCCTAATTATGCATATGGACCGGATTTATGGAATTCTTTCTTTTTATAGAAGTGAAAAATTCCACTAGCATGAGCACTCAGTACCGTTTGGAGAAAGAGCTTAGATGAGCGCAGGAGTGCAAGACATTGCTTATTTACATTAAGAAGACAGTAGAGCATTAGGCAAATATTACAGATCATTAGCCACAACATCCCATATCTTTGAAGAGTGATGAGACGTCAAAATACAAATTTTATGGAACAGCACAACCCGGACAACCCAAACCAGCATGGATTTAGAGCAGGAGGATCGTGCCTGTCTCACCTACTAAACTATTATGGCAGAAATATGGAAGCATTAGAAGAAAATAAAAATGCAGATGTGTTATACGTGAATTTTGCAAATTTCTTCTGGCAGATGCCATCATGTGGTGACTGCATACAAAATGAAGGCGATAGGTATATTAGGGGAAGTAGGAGAATAAATATTCGGCTTTCTGGCAGATAGAGGACAAAGGGTAAAAGTAAAAAGAGCAAAATCAAGCATTAGCAGAGTAAAAAGCCCAGTATTCCTCAAGGTACGTTCTTGGCGCTTATACTGTTTCTTATCCTCACAGCGGATACAGATAAAAACATTCGCCACAGTTTCGTATCATTTGTGGACACCAGACTTCTACTGAGGATGGAAATCACCTCAGTAGAAGGAACGTAAAAATTGCAGAAAGATATGAAGAGTGTCTTTTTGTGGGTAGTTGAGAACATGACGTTCAGTGGCGACAAGTTCCAACAGCAAAGAAATGGAAAGACTGAAGACTGCAAAAGAGAGACTGTACAGAATGTAAATGAATTACCAAATAAAACGAAAGGAACTCATGAAAGACCTGGGAGCAATGATGTATTCTGAGATTTCTTTCAAAGAAGACCAGGCAAATATCAAGACAGCCAGAAAAATGACAAGGTGGATAACGAGAACTTTAACAACAAAGGAAATAGTGCCAATGATTACAACATTCAAACCGCTTGTGCTCCCTCGCTTAGAGTATCCTTCATTGCTGACAGTTCCAGTCAGGACAGGAGATAACACAAAACTGGAACAGATTCAAAGATAATTTACAGTGATATCAGAGCCAATAAAGAACTGACGAGTAAATTACTGAGAGCGTCCCAAATATGTACTCGCTGGAGCAGAGATACACGATTATATATATATATATATATATATATTATATATATATATATATATATATATATACAGTGGACCCCGCATAATGATCACCTCCGAATGCGACCAATTATGTAAGTGTATTTATGTAAGTGCGTTTGTACGTGTATGTTTGGGGGTCTGAAATGGAATAATCTACTTCACAATATTCCTTATGGGAACAAATTCGGTCAGTACTGGCACCTGAACATACTTCTGGAGTGAAAAAATATCGTTAACCGGGGGTCCACTTTAATATATATATATGCAAAACAACCACTTTGAAAGAATAGAGAAATTCCAAGCGCTTTCGTGACTACTCACATTATCAAGGAACATTGTTCCTTGATAATGTGAGTAGTCACGAAAGCGCTTGGAATTTCTCTATTCTTTCAGAGTGGTTGTTTTGCATATTCTGAAATCACCTGTATACTGTGATCTTATTGCATATATATATATATATATATTATATATTATATATATATATATATATAATATATATATATATATATATATATATATATATAATATATATATATATGCTTGTCCCAATTCTCACTACATTCTGAAGTGAGAGACAGGGTAGAAAGTGGAGAATAAACCCAGTGAAAGGCAGTGACTCCTTGAGAGCAATAAGAGAACAGCACAATATCAACATCCGTGGTTCCCAGATTTAACATTTTACTAAAATATACGACAAAAACACAGTATATGTATGGTATACAATACCGACAAGATGAAGAATTAGACACATGTGCAACATCTGAGTATCATTATTGTAGACGTTTCGCCATCCAGTGGCTTTATCAATACAAATTCAAGGACATAATTGGAAGTAGAATTATATACAAAAGATGAGGTAATCAGTCCCTCAGCCAAGGTTGAAGGACTGATTACTTTATCTTCAATAAAGTCACCCAGATGTTGCACGTGTGTAATTCTTCATCATGAAAACACTGCCGGAGCAAGTACAGAAATCTTCAAGAGAAAACTCGACAAATACCTCCGCCACCCAGATCAACCTCCGGATCAACCAGGCAGTGATGGATGAGTGTCAGCGGGACTCCAGCAGTAACAACCTAATTGATCAGGCCCGCACCAGACAAGCCTGACCCATGACAGAGGTGCAGGAGAAGGAAAATTCACGACACCCATGAAAGGTACGTCACTGGGAAGTTCACCCGTTTCTCGCTCGTCACACATTTATAACTTAAGGTGGACAATCAATGGACAGAGTTTTCTGGTAGTGAGAAGGTTAGGCGCAGTGACTCAGAGGTACGTGGACTTCCATCCTTCGATTAATGTTAAATAGTGTTGGATCATACACTTTGCATGGGTGTTGTCTTCACAAATTACATTGCCCTAATCACATAATATAATCCCTAGGTGGTAGGTTGGTTAGACAGCAAACAACGCCACCCAGGGATGGTAATACCGTCTGCCAAGTGGAGTATACAACGGAATACCCTGTATATTGTTTTTACATGATGGTAGGGATTGCCTGGTAGTCTTTTGTTCCTGTCTCATAAACACTGATAGATTTCAGGTTACGTCTTGTACATTAGGTCCACCTACACTTGCATATACAAAGCATATATAATACACACACCCCTCTGGTTTTCTTTTTTTCGTACTTGTTTTTTTCTTGTTTATTTCCTCTTTCCTCATGGGGAAGTTGGAACAGAATTCTCTATCTCCATAAGCCATGCGCGTTCGTAACAGCTCCGACTTAAATTACCGGGAGCAAGGGGCTAGTAACCCCTTTCTACTGTATAATATTACTAAGTTAAAAAGTTATTTCTTTTCGGTCACCCTCGCCTTCGGTGGGATACGGCGGCTTGTTGAAATATTATATACATGGCCCGGAATAGGTAAACTTGCTTTTTTAGATAAATACCAACACACTTCTTGTCGAATAGGCAAGCATAAAATTTGTGTAATGCAGTAATCGCAATAACATCATTCTGAAATTAAACGAAAAAATATTATTTCTTTGGTCGTCGTTTTATTAAATTATTGTTAAAGCACGTATATAAAATATATTTAGTTGATTTGGCTAAAGTAAATTGCGTTGTTATAATAAGGTTAGGTAAGTTTTCCAAGGTCCTTTGATGCAAAATCATTAATTTTTATATTAACATATACGGAAAAAATTATATCTTTAAATGTACAAGAGAAAATTTAGAAAACATAATTTTAAATGAGTTCTTGCTAATTGACCATTTTTATCTATTCGGCACGACATATATGTATATATTATCGGGGGCCCGGGGCAACACGGAGGGTCCAGGGGACACACGGGTTGGTCCCGGGGCACACGGGGGTCCGGGGCATCCGGGGGCCGGGGCACACGGGGGCCCGGATGGCATCAAGCGCGTAGACTGTCTCCAAACATATTGATGTCTAGTTTTTGTGACAAAATAACTGATGAAGTCAGAGGCTTGTCCCAGACATCAGAAACGTCCAGAGGCTGGACCCAGACCTCAGAAGTCCAGAGGCTGTGTCTCAGACCCTCAGAAAGTCCTGATGGTCTGGTCCCAGGGAACTCAGAAAGGTCATGAGGATGGTTCCATAGACCTCAGAAAAGTCCAAGGGCTGGTCCCAGACCTAGAAAGTACCAGAGGATAGTGTCCAGACCTCAGACAAAGTCCAGAGGCTCGGTCCACAGACCTTCAGAAGGGTACCTAGGCTGGTTCCTAGCTCAGAAGTCACAGAGGACTGGTTTCCTAGACCTAAGAAGGTCACAGAGGCTGTTACAGACCTCTGAGGTCCTGAGGCTGTATCCATACACTCGAGCGTCCAAGAGGCTGGTTCCAGTCCTCAGAGTTACAAGAGGTCATGCCTTCAGTCCTCCGTTGGTCCAGAGAGCTGGATTCACAGACATCAAGAGTGTCCAGAGGCCTGGTTCCTATGACCTCTGTGGTCCAGATGGCCTGTGTTCGCCAGACCATCAGAGGGTCCTAGAGCTGGGTTCCAGACCTACAGATGTCCTGAGGCATGGTTTCCAGACCTCATGTAGGTTCCAGTGGCTGTGTTTCCAGACCTCAGTGGTTTTTCCAGAGGAATGTTTCCAAGATCCCTCAAGATGGTCCATGAGGCTCTGTCGTTCTCCTTGGGTCTCCAATGTTGAAGTACCAGACGTCCAAGGCGTTCAGTTATGTTAATCAAACCTTCTGCATGATAGTCATGTTATAGGATCATTGTCAAAGTTTTCATGCCCACTCAAGCGTGATCATCCATAACTGTGCTTATTACCACACCCACTAGTGTTACCACTGTGGACAGCTGTAATAACAATCCCCACCCTTTAGTCAGTTACTACTCTATGGAGTATGAGAGGTCTGTAACTGTGGTATGTGTTACTATATCAGTAGGTTTGTATCCATCAGTGTGAGACACAGTGTCAGTGTGAGGATGCCATCAGTGTAGAAACATCAGTGGAAGTGTGACGATGCCATCAGTGTGACAGTGACAGTGTGGAGGAGGCCATCAGTGTGACCACAGTGGCAGTGTGAGGATGCTCATCACTGTCGTTACACAGTGGCAGATTGTGATGGAGTACCCGATCTGTGTGAACCCTGTGCATGTGGCGAGGATGCCATTCTCATGTGTTGTACACTCATGTGGCTCGCACTCTAGCCTTTGTGAGGATAGCACTTCAGTGGTGAAACACAGTGGCTGTTGTGTTGAGGGGATGCCATCAGTGTGAACAGTGGCAGTGTGAGGGACTGCCATCAGGTGACCGACAGTGGCAGTCGTGATGGATGCCATCATTGTGAACACAGTGGCAGTGTGAGGATACCATTCAGTGTGAATCACTGTCGGCAGTGTGGAGGGCGGGGGCGAGAGATGCCATCAGTGTGTACTCAGTGGCAGTGTGAGGATACCATCAGTGTGAACACAGTGGCAGTGTGGGATCCCCATCAGTGGAAAGTGACAGTGTGAGGACCATAGTGTGACCACGTGGCAGTGTGGGGGATCCATCAGTGTGAACACAGGGGCGGTGAGGATACCACCCGTGGGAACCCCGGGCAGTGTGAGGATGCCATCAGTGGAACAAGTGGCAGTGTGAGGATCCATTAGTGTGAAACAGGGGCAGCGTGGGAGCCATCAGGTCAACACAGTAGCAGTGTGGGGGATGCCTCTGTCAACACAGTGCAGTGTGAGGGGTGTCATCATTTCAACACAGGGGCAGTGGAGGAGTGTCATAAGTGTCAAAACGTGGCAGTGTGAGGGGTGCATAGTGTCAACACAGTGGCAGGTGGGAGTGTCATCAGGGGTCAACACGGGCGTGTGAGAGGTGTATCGTTTTAACACGGGCAGTGTGAGAGGTGTCTCATGTCAACACGGGGCAGTGTGAGGGGTGTCATCAGTGTCAACAGTGGCAGTGTGAGGGGTGTCATCAGTGTCAACACCGTGGCAGTGTGAGGGGTGTCATCAGTGTCAACACAGTGGCAGTGTGAGGGGTGTCATCGTGTCAACAGGGGCGTGTGACGGGTGTCATCGTGTCAACACAGTGGCAGTGTGGAGGTGTCACATGCAACCAGGGGCATGTGAGAGGTGTCATAGTGTAAACACAGTGGCAGTGGGAGAGGTTCATCAGTGTCAAAAAAGGGGCAGTGTGAAGGTGTCACAGTGTAAAACACAGGGGCGGTGAGGGGTTCATCAGTGCAACCAGTGGCAGTGGAGGGGTTCATCAGTGAAAAACCGGGGCCCAGTGTGAGGTGTTCTTTCATGCCCAACACGTGGCATGTGAGGGTGTCATCTTTTAAACACAGGGGCCCCAGTGTGAGAGGTGTCTCGGTCAACACAGGGCAGGTGAGGGGGTCTCGTGTCAACACAGTGCAGTGTGAGGGGTGTCTCAGTGAAACACAGGGGGCAGTGTGGGGGGTGTCTCAGTGTAACAAAAGTGGGTGTGAGGGGTGTCATCGTGTCCACAGTGGAGTGGGGGGTTTCATCGTGTCAACACCGGGGCAGTGTGGGGGTGTCATAGTGTCAACGTGGCAGTGTGGGGGGGTTCATCAGTGTAAAACACCGGGGCAGTGTGAGGGGTGTATCAGTGTCAAACCGGGGCGTGTGAGGGTTGTCAACATTTAAACACGTGGCATGTGATGGGTGTCTCGTCAAACAGTGGCAGTGTGGGGGTGTCATCAGTGTCAACACAGGGGCAGTGTGAGGGGGTCTCATGTCAACACCGGGGTGTGAGGGGTGTCATCTGTCAACACCGTGGCAGGGGGGGGTGTCTCGGTAAAACCCCGGGGCAGTGGGGGGTGTCACAGTGTCAACCCGGGGCGTGTGAGGGGGCCCTCATGTCAAACAGTGGCAGGTGAGGGGTTTATCATCATGTCAACACCGTGGCAGGTGGGGGGTTCATCGTGTCAACAGTGGCAGTGTGAGGGGTGTCATCAGTGTCAACACCGTGGCAGTGTGAGGGGTGTCATCAGTGTCAACACCGTGGCAGTGTGAGGGGTGTCATCAGTGTCAACACCGTGGCAGTGTGGGGTGTCATCAGTGTCAACACCGTGGCATTTTGGAGGGGTGTCATCATGTAACATGGCAGGTGAGGGGTGCCATCAGTGCAAAACATGACGTGGGGGGGGTGCCCATCAGTGTCAACGGGGGCATGTGGGGGGTGTCTCAGTGTCAATCAACACATGGCGTGTGACGACGCCCTTACAAAAAACCAATTTTCGGTGAAAAATTTGTCTTAAAAAAATGTTTTGCAAAAGTTATGAGAAATGTGTGTTTGGGAACTGTCCAGTAATAAAAGTTAAAAATTTATCGGGCATATGTCGCCCCCCCATATAGTCGCCCCCCAACCAGTAAACCCAGGGGCTGTGGGTTAGTGGGGGCCCCCTCGTTAAGTTACCTTGGTTAACCAACCAATAATAAGGAAGCTCACCAAAGTTTGAAGCATGGGGTACCCCGTCAATCAACCTTGATAGATTAACCCCAAGTTTGGGTTGATAAGTTCCACCGTGTTCTTGCTTTCAATTTGTTTTTTGTGCATATTTCTGTGTAATTGACATGCTTTTGCTAGCTTTTTTGAAAGGAAAGTAATTATTTTGTTTCGTTCCTTTCTACCTTGGTTATCGTGTACAACCAGGTGTGCGGGGCCACAAAACTACACCTGTATTCGAAAAAGGAACTGGTAAAAAAAAAACCACCCCCAAAGCAAAAGTTTTTTGCGGGTTTTTTCCCTTTAAGTGGATTAGTCACTGGAACGTGGGGCAGGGTGGAAAAACGCCCTAGACTCTAAGCCTCCCTAAAATTCCCTTTTTTTTCCGACTCGAAAGTACACCCCCCCAAGTCAGCCACCCCCAGGTGCTCCCCTCACCCGGTGTTCCCTCAATGGACCTCCTAGGGAAACAGACATGTGACACTGCGATATGTTACTTGTACCCCGACGGCCATAGGGACGTGAAGCGTTTTGAAATTCTTGTAAGCTCGTCTGAGATATATCCCTGTGCTACTCTCTACGAGGTTACTTTTTAAAAAGCAGTCCCGCCCTAGTTTGGTTTATTGGGGCGTAGTTCTACGCCTTTTCGATAGTGCTGCTTTTTAGGTTATTCTAAAATAATCTTCGCCTCCACCGTGGTTTTTTAAATGTAGTGAACATCTTCGGAAAAACATTATCGAATAGCATTGCCTTTATTTCGTTAAATATTGAATCTTTTCTTGGGAAGTCGTCTCAGAAAAACACCCCCTTTTTCTGAAAATGTTCGCTACATTAACACTTTTCCTCCCATGGGGGGCTGAGTTGTACTAAAAGGGAAAAAGTGTTCTAACATAAGTATTACCCAAAAAAAAATTTTTTTTTGTAAACCACGATTATGGTAGTTTTTTAAAAACTTGTGCTTTGTTGTGTGGCTGAAGTGTGTGACCACTGCCTGTGTGTGCTGAAAGTGTAGTGACCGCGCCTGTGTGGGGAAATTTGTAGTGTCCAGCCCCGTGGTGCTGAAGTGTAGTGTACCACGCCTGTGGTGCTGAAGTGTATGTCCCAGCTGCTTGTGTGTTGAAGTGTGTGTACCAGTGCCTTTTTGTGCAAATGCAGTGTCCCACTGCCTGTGGTCGAAGTGTATGTACCGCTCCCTGTGTGTGCTGAATGCATTACCAGCTCCCTGTGGTGCTGAAGTGAGTGTACCCTCCCTGTGTGTGCTGAAGTGTGTGTCCAGCTGTGGTGTGCTGAAGTGTGTGTACCGCTGCCTTGGGTGCTGAAAAGTGTAGTGACAGCTGCTGGTGTGCGAAGTGAGTGTACCAGCTGCCTGTGTTGTTGAAGTTAGTGTACAGCTGCCTGTTTGTTGAAGGCAGTGTACAGCTGCCTGTGTGTGCTGAAGCGTGTGTACCAGCTGCCTTGTGTGCTAAAGTGTGGTACCAGCTGCCTGGTGTGCGAAGGTAGGTACATGCCTGTGTGTGCTGAAGGTAGTGACAGCTGCCTGTGTGTGCTGAAGTGTAGTGAACCAGCTCCCTGGTGTGTAAAGTGTATTACCATCCCTGTGTTGCTGAAGTGTAGTTCCCGCTGCCTGTGTGTGGAAGTTAGCGTACCAGCTATCTGCATGTCGAAGTGTAGTGTCCACTGTCTGTATGTGCTGAAGGTAGTGCCCCAGCTGTCTGTGTGTAAATGAAATGTACCAGCTGTTGTTGCTGACGTGTGTGACCAGCTGCCTGTGTGTGTGAAAGTTACCATGTCTGTGTTGCGTGTTGTACCGCTTGGTAAAGTTTAGCTCCCCATTTTTAAAGTGTGTGTACCTGTATGTAAAGTGTAGTGTACCAGTGTTGTTGCGCGTGTAGTGTACCAGCTGCCGTTGTGCTGCGTGTAGTGTACCACTGCCTTTTGGTGCTGAGTGTGTGTACCAGCTGCCTTTGTGTGCTGGTGAGTGTACGCTGCCTGGGTGCTGACGTGTGGTACCAGCTGTTGGTGTGCTGATGTGTAGTGTCCAGCTGCCTTGTTGCGACGTGTAGTGTACCAGCTGCCGTAGGCTGAGTGTAGTGAACCAGCTTCTTTTGCTACTAAAGGTAGTGTACCAGCTGTCGTAGTGAAGTGAGTGAAACAGCAGTGTTAATAAAGTGTAGGTACCAGCTGTGTGTACTGAAGTGTAGTGCCCTGTGTGAATAAGTGTAGTGTCCAGAGTCTGTGGTGTTGAGTGTAGTGTACCAGTTTGTTTGTTTTACGTGTCCAGCTTCTGTGTGTGACGTGTGTTATAGGGCCTGGTGTGTTGCGTTGTAGTGTACCGCTGCCTGTGTGTTTGGATTTGTAGTTACCAGTCCCGTGTGTGTTGACGTTAGTGTCCCCAGCGCCTGTGTGTGTTGACGTGTAGTTCCCAGTCCCTGGTGTGTTGACGTGAGTGTACCAGCTCCCTGGTGTGTTGACGTGAGGTCCAGTTTCCCTGGTGTTGACTGTGTGCCCAGCTGTCGTGTGGAGTTAGGTACCAGCTGCCTGTGTGTGTGACGTTAGTGACCAGCTGCAGTGTTGACGGTTGTACCACTCCCTGTTTTGGTTGACGGTAGTGTCCAGCTGCCTGTGTGTTGCTGTAGGTTCCAGCTGCCTGTGTGGGTTGACGTTATGTCCCGCTGTTGTGGGGTTTTGACTGAGTGTACCAGCTGCCTGTGTGTGTTGACTGTATTTTACCAGCTGTCTGTGTTTTTTGAGTGTAGTGTACCAGCTGTGTTGTGTTGACCGTGTGGCCCCCTGCCTGTGTGTTTTTGCCCTTGTAGGTACCACTGCCGTGTGTGTGTGACGTGTAGTGTACCAGCTCCCTGGGGTGTTTTGACGTGTAGTGTACCAGCTGCCTGTGTGTTGACGTGTAGTGTACCAGCTGCCTGTGTGTGTTGACGTGTAGTGTACCAGCTGCCTGTGTGTGTTGACGTGTAGTGTACCAGCTGCCTGTGTGGTTGACGGTGTGTAAGCGCCTGTGGTGTTGACGTGTAGTGTCCCAGCTGCTTTGGTTGTTGCGTGTAGTGTACCACGTCGTGTGTGATTTTGTATGTCCAGCTGGGTGGGTTACGTGTAGGGACCACCTGCCTTGTTGGTTTGCGTGTGTGTCCCAGTCCCTTTGGGGGTGAGTGTATGTACCAGCTGCCTGTGTGTGTTGACGTATAGTGTCCCAGTGCCTGTGTGGTTGACGTGTAGGTACCAGCTGCTGTGGTGTTGAGTGTGTGTACCAGCTGCCTGTGTGTGTTGACGTGTAGTGTACCAGCTGCCTGTGTGTGTTGACGTGTAGTGTACCAGCTGCCTGTGTGTGTTGACGTGTAGTGTACCATGTGTGTGTGTTGACGTGTATGTACCAGCTGCCTGTGTGGTTGGTGTAGTGTCCCCACTGCCTGGTGTGTTGACGTGTAGTGTACCACTGCGGTTGTTGACGTGTTGTACCACTGGGGGTGGTGACGTGTAGGACCACTCCCTTGTGGCGTTAGTGTCCCAGCTGCCTGTGTGGGTTGGTTATTATAGGTCCCTGTGTGTGTTGACGGTAGTGTACCACTCCTGTGTGTGTTGACGTGTATGTACAGCTCCCTGTGTGTGTTGACGTGTAGTGTACCACTGCTGTGTGTGTTGATGTTAGGTCCACCCCTGTGTGTGTTGATGTAGTGACTAGGTCCTGTGTGTGTTGACGTTTTTAAGTGTACCAGCTCCCTGTGTGGTTGACGTGTGTGTACCACTGCCTGTGTGTGTTGACTTAGGTCCAGCCCCCCCCTGTGTGGTTGAGTTAGTGTACCAGCTCCGTGTGTGTTGACGTGTCCCAATTCACGGGTTTTTAATAGAAAATTTTAATAGGTGGGAAATACTGTAAAAATTTTCAGATAGATTTGGTGAACTTTTTTAAAAAATCAGGAAATTCACCTTCTGGTCAACAGTTATTCATGGTCAGAAATCATTCTGAATTTTGTAAATCTTGCGTTTTAAAAATTCATTTTCCTGCAGGTTGAATCACACCCCGGGGTAGGGACGAAGTCAGGTCCTTTCCCGTTCCCTCTTGAAGCAGTCAGGGGATCTTCACTGCTTTGAATTTACAAATGTTCAAAGTCGGACCGACGTTTTTTCTCCCCACACACACTTATTGCACTCAAAGTTTTTCTGATTATACTAGGGAAAATTTTTTCGAGTTTTTTCAAGATAATTTAAAGATAACAGCAGGAAAATTAATCGACGAAATATTTTTACGTTGAGTTGTTGGAGAGTCAGACCGAGTACAGTACTTATGAGTGTGTATTCCATTGTGAGTACAAACCTATCACACTCAAATTTTGAAAGGATGTTGCTCGAGAACATGAAAAATTTGTCTCTGATGGGGAGAGAGACCATTGTGTTTTCCACCTTAGGAAAAAAGGGGCACAAGTGCAACTAATGTGACATTTTATTTTTGAACGTTTCGCTACCCGGGAGTTTTGTCACCCAAAAGGGAAAAACTCCGGGGAAGAGAAACGTTGCCAAGAGGAATGACAAGGTTGACGGGCCCAAGTTTAAGAGTGGGGACAAAAGAACGGGGGAACACATCGGAAGTCAAAAACTCAGCTGAGTCAAGGTTGTTAGGAAATTTTTCTTAAGCCTTACAGTTTCAAGAAGGGGAACACTGTGAAGAGTAAACTATGGAGCGGACCATTTTTTAAGTGAGGTAAGATAAATCTTGGGCAAGGATTTTTGGGGACCTAGCATCGCTAGCGAAAACCCGGGGGCCAGCAGCTATGACCGCCCTGCAACCACAAACGGGTGGGGTTTGAAAAATAGGTGAATACTAAAAGACTCTGCTGATTTATTACTAGATACTGAAAGGGAAGGACGTACACAAAAAACCTCAGGTCAGTGTATCAGAAAACTTGTTTTTAGCTACAAAACTAGTTTTGGTTTTTTTGCGGCTCAGCGGTGTATTAGTGAGCGAGGAGTGTTTTTTTCTTAAAAAAATAGAATTAATGTGCAGTCCCGTATTGCAGCCTTTTTATCCTAGTACTTCGTATTGCATGCTTGTTCCCAGTACTTTGTATTGCAGCGCTTGTGTCTAGTACTTCGTTTTGCGCAGCTTGTTCCTATATTCGTTTGCAGTGCTTGTATCCAGTACTTTGTATTGCATAGCTTGTATCCTAGCTTCGTATTGCAGTAGCTTTTTCCGTATTGATTGGTAGTTGTACCCCCGTACTTGTTTGCAGTGCTTGTATCCTAGTACTTTGTATTGCAGTAGCTTTTCCAGTACTTTGTATTGCAGTAGTTTGTATCTGTATTCGTATTTCAGTAGCTTGTATCCTATATTTTATTGCGAAACTTGTATTTACTTTGTATTGCAGTAGCTTGTATCTGTACCTTTATTGCGTAGCTTTTCCCAGTACCCGAAAGCGTACTTTTACCAGTACCCGTATTTCAGTGCTGTATTCTGCACCTTGTATTGCAGATTGTATTCTGCCCTTGTATTGAGTAGTTGTACCCAGTACCCTTTTATTGCAGTAGCTTGTATCCAGTACCTTGATTGCGAGCTTGTTCCCAGTTTCCTTGATTGCAGTAGCTTGTTTCTAGGGACCTTGATTGCGTACTTGTATCCTAGTCCTTTTATTGAGTCTTGTAATCTAGTACCCTGATTGGAGTAGCTTTATCCCAGTACCCTTATATTGCAGTGCCCTTTTACCAATTTCCTTTTATTCAGAGTTGTACCTAGCCTTTATTGCGTAGCTTTTTTCCCAGACCTTGTATTGCAGTAGCTTGTACCTATACCTTGTATTTATAGCTTGTTTCTTTGTACCTGTATTGCAGTGCTTGTAATCTAGTACCCCGTTTTGGAGTAGTTTTAAACTAGTCCCTTATTGGGTGCTTGAATTTAGACCTTTTTATTGCAGAGCTTTTATTTTAGTACCTTGTATTTCAGTAGCTTTTTTCTAGTACCCTTTTATTGCAGTAGCTTGTAATCAAATACCCCGTATTGGAGTGCTTGTTCCCAGTCCTTATATTGCAGTAGCTTGTTCCAAGTCCTTGTATTGCGACTTTTATCCTAGTACCTTGTTTGCAGAGTTGTTTTTAGACCTTGTATTGCGTAGCTTGTACCTAGTAGCTTGTGTCCTAGTACCCTTTCAATGCCCGTAACTTGTACCCCAAAACTTGTATCTCAGAATTTGTAGCTTTTATCCTGTATTGTATTTCAGAAACTTGTATCCAGTACCTTGTATTGCAGTAGCTTGTTCCTAGTACTTTGTTTGCGTACTTGTATTAGTCTTTGTATTGCAGTAGCTTGTTTCCTATACCTTGTTTGCGTAGCTTGTATCCTAGTACTTGTATTGGAGTACTTGTATCCAGACTTTTATTGCCTAGCTTGTATTCTAGTCCTTGCATTGCGTACTTGTATTCTAGTACTTCGTATTGTATAGCTTGTATCCTGTCCCTTGTATTTTCAGAGCTTGTATTCTGTACCTTGTATTTCAGTAGCTTTTATCCTAGACCTTGTATTGCAGTAGCTTGTATCCTAGACCTTGTATTGCAAAAGGTTGTATCCCAGTACCCTTTTATTTCGTACTTGTATCCTTCCTTGTATGCAGTACTTGTACCCAGAACCTTGTATTTCAGTAGCTTGTATTTTGTCCTTTTATTGCAGTACTTATATCCAGTCCTTTTTTGCAGTAGCTTGTAATCTTTTCCCTGTATTGGAGTAGCTTGTATCCGAGTACCTTTATTTCTAGCTTGATCCAAGTACCTTGTATTGCAGTAGCTGTATCCTAGTCCCCTTTTATTCAGTAGCTTGTATTCAGTACCTTTTATTGCGAGTTGTATCTAGTAGTTTTGGCCTAGTACCTTGTATTGCATAATGTATCCCAATACCTTGTAAACTCAGAAGTTGTGTTGTATCCTAGTATTTCGTATTGCAGTAGCTTTTTCCTAGATTCGTATTGCATAGCTTGTATCCTAGTACCCTTTTTTGCAGTAGCTTTTATTTAGTACCTTGTATTTAGTAGCTTGTACCCAGTACTTGTATTGCGTAGTTTTTTACCTAGTTTTCCCTTTTATTGCATAGCTTGGGACCTATACCTTGTATTGCAGTAGTTGTACCTAGTTTCGTATTGAGTAGTTTTTATTCCTATTTCTTTGTATTGCAGTGCTTTTATCCCGTACCTTTTTTGCAGTAGCTTGTTCTAGTATTTGTATTGGGGAGCTTGTATCCCATCTTTGTATTTCCGTAGTTGTTTTCTGTACCTTGCTTTCAGAGCTTGTTTCTAGTACTTCGTATTGTAGTAGGTTTTATCCTGTACCTTGTATTGCAAAACTTTATTCTAGTACCTTGTATTGCAGTAGTTGTATCCTTACCTTGATTGCAAGGGTTTTGTATCCTAGTACCTTGTATTGCATAGCTTGTTTCCTGTACCCTTTTATTTCAGTGCTTTTTATCCTAGAACCTTGTATTGCAGTAGCTTGTATTTAGTACTTGTTTGCGTAGCTTGTATCCTATACCTTTTTTATTGCAGTAGCTTGTAATCGTACCCTTATTGGGGTAGCTTTATCCGAGACCTTATATTGCTAGTTGTTTCCAAAGTACCTTGTATTGCAGAGCTTTATCCTGTACCTTGTATTGCAGTAGCTTGTTTCTTAAACCCTTTTATTGCAGTTTTGCTTTATCCTGTAGCTTGTTCCAACCCTTTTATTGCAGTAATTGTATCCCAAAACCTTGTATCTGAATTTGTAGCTTGTATCCTGTACTTTCCCTATTGCAGTTTGATCCTATACTTTGTATTGCGTAGCTTGTTCCTAGTACCTTGTATTGCAGTAGCTTGTATTTTAGTACTTTTATTGCAGTTGCTTGATCCTAGTACTTTTGTATGCAGTAGCTTTATCCCGTACCTTGTATTGCAGTAGCTTGTATCCTAGTCCTGTTTTGCAGTAGCTTGATCCTAGTATTGTATTTAGTAGCTTGTATCCTAGTACGTATTGCGTAGCTTTTATCCTAGTACCCTTTATTGCAGTAGCTTGTTCCTAGTATTCGTTTTTTGCAGTAGTTGTTCCTATACCTTTTATTGCGTGCTTGTATCCAGTACCTTGGATTGCAGTAGCTTGTATCCTAGTACTTCGTATTGCAGTAGCTTGTACCAGTACCCTTTTTTGCAGTAGTTGATCCTGTACCCTTTTATTGCGTTTTCTTGTTCAGTACTTGTATTGCATGTTGTATCCCCAGTACCTTGTATTGCAGAGTTTTATTCTAGACCTTGTATTGAGTGCTTGTTTCTGTACCTTTTTTATTGCAGTATTGATTCTAGTACCCTGTTTTGAAGTGCTTGTATCCTAGTACCCCTTTTATTGCAGTAGCTTGTTTCTAGTACCTTTTATTGCAGCATTTTGATTCTGTAACTTGATTGCAGTAGCTTTTACCTAGTACCCGTATTGAGTAGCTTGTATTCTAGTACCCGTATTTAAAAAAAACTTGTATCCAAAAACCCTTTTATTGCGTACTTGTATCCCATACCTTTATTGCAGCGCTTGTATTCTAGTAACTTTTTGCAGTACTTTTTCCTAGTACCTTGTTTGCAGAGCTTGTATCCCTAGTACCTTGTATTGCAGGCTTTTATCCTTTTTGTATTGCATAGCTTTTAAACTAGTACCCCTTTTTGGGTAGCTTTTACAGTACCCTTTTATTGCAGTACTTGTATCCAATACCTTGTATTTTCGTTGCTTGTTCCCAGTGCCTTGTATGCAGTAGCTTGTATCCTAGTACCTTGTATTTCGCAGTTTGATTTTGTAACTGTTTGCAGTACTTGTATCCTAGTCCTTGTTTGCAGTGTTGTATTTAGTACCCTGATTGAAGGCTTGTATCCAAAAACCCTTGATTTCTAGCTTGTTCCTAGTACCTTTATTTTTCGCCACTTGTATTCTAGTAATTGTTTGCGTAGCTTGTATCCTAGACCTTGTTTGCAGTAGCTTGTTCCTAGTCTTGTATTGCGGTAGCTTGTATCCTTTTCGTATTGCAGAGCTTGTATTAATCCTTGTTTGCAGTAGTTGTACCCGACTTCGATTGCAGTATCTTGTATCCTAGTACTTTGTATTTCAGTAGCTTGTATCCCAGTCCTTGTATTGCGTAGCTTGTATCCTAGTACTTCTATTGGAGTTTCTTGTATCCCAGTATTTGTAAATTTCCGTACTTTTATTCTAGTCCTTCATTGCGTGCTTGTATTTAGATTGTATTGTAGTATTGATCCTAGAAACCCGTATTGCGTAGCTTGTTTTTTTAGTTCCCTTTTATTTCAGTAGCTTGTTCCTAGTCCTTTTATTGCAGTCTTTTTTCCTAGTACCTTGTATTGCAAAAGGCTTTTATCCTAGTACCTTATTGCAGTAGCTTGTATCTTTGTACCTTTTATTGCAGTGTTGATCCCAAACCTTGTATTGCAGAGCTTGTATTCTAGTACCTTGTATTTCGTGCTTGTATCTAGTACCTTGTTTTCAGTATTTTAATCTATAACCCGTATTGGAGTAGCTTGTATCCGAGTACCTTATATTTCCGCTTGTTCCAGGGACCTTGTATTTAGTAGCTTGTTTCCAGTCCTTGTATTGCAGTACTTGTTTCTAGTACCCTTTATTATGCTTTTTCCTTTAGTTGTTCCCAGTACCGTATTGCAGAACTTGTATCCCCCTACCCTTTATCTCAGAATGTTGTAGCTTGTTCCCATCTTTGTATTGCGTAGCTTTTTTCCAGTACTTTGTATTCATGTTTTACCTTACCTTGTATTTCAGAAATTTTTCTAGACCTTTTATTGCAGTCTTTTATCTAGACTTGTATTGCAGTAGCTTGTATCCTAGTATTGTATTGCCGTAGCTTGTATCCCAGTACCTTGTATTGCTAGTTTTTTCCTAGTACTTCGTATTGCGTAGCTTGTATCCCGTCCTTGTATTGCAGTAGCTTGTTTCCTGTACCTTGTATTGCAGTGCTTTTTCCTTACTTGTATTTTAGTAGTTTTATCCTAGTACCTTTTATTGAGTAGCTTGTATTTGTACCTTGTATTGCAGTAGCTTGTATACTAGTACCTTGTATTGCAGTAGCTTGTATTCTAGTACCCTGTATTGAAGTAGCTTGTATCCTAGTACCTTGTATTGCAGTAGCTTGTATCCTAGTACCTTGTATTGCAGCAGTTTGTATTCTAGTAACTTGTATTGCAGTAGCTTGTATCCTAGTACCTTGTATTGCAGTATCTTGTATTCTAGTACCCTGTATTGAAGTAGCTTGTATCCAAATACCTTGTATTTCTAGCTTGATCCTAACCTTTTATTGCACAGCTTGTATTCTAGTAACTTTTATTTCAGTACTTGTACCTAGCCTTGTATTGCATAGTTGTATCTAGTACCTTGTATTGCAGCAGCTTGTATCCTAGTACTTTGTATTGCAGTAGCTTGTAATCTAGTACCCTGTATTGGAGTAGCTTGTATCCTAGTACCTTATATTGCAGTAGCTTGTATCCAAGTACTTGTATTGCAGTAGCTTGTATCCTAGTACCTTGTATTGCAGTAGCTTGTATTCTAGTACCTTGTATTGAAGTAGCTTGTATCCTAGTACCTTGTATTGCAGTAGCTTGTGTCCTAGTACCTTGTAATGCAGTAACTTGTATCCCAATACTCTGTATCTCAGAATGTTGTACTCTTGTGTCCTAGTACCTAGTATTCACCTAACTTTTATCCCAGTGGCCTATTATCTCCCAGAGTATATACACACAGTTGTATCACTGTGTGTGTGTGTGTGTGTGTGTGTGTGTGTGTGTGTGTGTGTGTGTGTGTGTGTGTGTGTGTGTGTGTGTGTTTATATTAAACATTCCGGCCTTCTTCCGCCGAAGTCGGGTGATACAAAAAAAAAAGAAGAAATACAATCACCGTCATTCATTCAATCGCTGTCTTGCTAGAAGCTTGCCGATACCACCATTCAGATGACCCTAGAAATTGCACTATCCCCGCACCTCCTTCAGAGTGCAAGTACTATACTTCCCACCTCCAGGATTCAAGTGCGGCTAACCGGTTTCCCTGAATTCCCTCATAAATGTTACCTTAATCACACCTCAGGTCACAAAAACAGGCTGCTGATCCAGCGCGCTTATGCAAGCCTGCTTGATGTCAAAGCCTCCAACACCCCAAACCTCACCTACTCCTTCCCCTCCAACCCTTCCTAGTGTCTTTTTTGTTCTTCGTTGCAATGTTTAAAACCCATGTATCACATCCATATAACAGTGCTGGTACCACTATCCTCTCGTGCATTCCTCCTTTTGGCTTCATAGATAAAGTTCCCAGTCTCAAAGATGTCTCACCATAAAGCCCACCCTTTTCCCCTCTTCTGTTTTATGGTTCACCTCGTCTGTCATAGATCCTACTACACAACTGTCGCATCAACATTAGTAAGTAAACTACCAGCTGCATCAAATATTTTTTAACACAGACTCTGATAAGTTTAAAACATATTATACCAATAAAGGGGTAACCCCCAAAAAGTTATCAACTAATAAGTGTATCTCATGACTTCGTGCAAAAAGAACTAAGCAGGTTAAACCCAACTAACATCCTGGCTAAGATGGTGCCTCTGAACTGCCAGTCACCATTGCTCACAAAATAAAATTGCTCATCACCACTAATACCGTACCAGAGAGGTTCAAGGAGGCCAGAGTTACTCCTATCTTCAAGAAAAATAGGTCTGTCAGCAACTATAGGCCTGTTAGTATACTCAGCGTAATATATAAAAAATTCTAGAGAGGGCGATGTACTGTCAAGTATCTTAATGACAACATTCTCTATAGTTACTAATCAGGCTTTAGGAGATCTTACTCAACCGACACCTCCCTAATTAATCTGATGGATTACATGAGCACTGAAATGTCGATAGGGAACCTCATAGGAATGGTAACCTTGGACTTGCCAAACACCTTCAATACTGTCAACCACAATATATTACGTAAAAAACTTCTTATCGGCATAGGTTCCCTAGACTGGTTTAAGTCCAACCTTAGCATCAGGAAACAGTGTCAAAATCAACAAAACAGAATCGGAACCCCTGCCGATAGCACGTAGGATTCACCAGGGTAGTATTCTGGGTCCCTTATTATTCTTGTGTTATGTAAACAACATACCTATCAGTGTGAAGTGCAAACTCCTCCTGTACGCAGATGAAAGTGCTCTGTTAGTGCCAAGTAAAGACCCACAATACACAAATAACCCGCAAATAAAAGAGAGAAGCTTACGACGACGTTTCGGTCCGACTTGGACCACTGACAAAGTCACACTAACCAGAGGTGGAGCAGGACGGCTCCTGCTCCACCTCTGGTTAGTGTGACTTTGTCAATGGTCCAGGTCGGACCGAAACGTCGTCGTAAGCTTCTCTCTTTTATGTGCGGGTTATTTGTGTATCGTTCCAGTCACGGTATTGTGCCTTTTTGTTATTTAAAGACCCACAAGATATAGCTAATGCTATAACACTGGAACTGGAGTCCAGCAGCAAATGGTTAGTAGACAAACTATCGTTACACCTCGGGAAAACTGAAGCCATACTCTTTGGCACGAAACAAACTGAGGAGGGTAAATAATTTAAATATCCGGTGTAATGGGGAACCCATCACTTCAGTTTCCTCAGTAAAATATCTTGGAATCCCCTTTGACCCATGCATGTCAGGAGAACTGATAGGGAACAGTATAGTAAAGAAAGCGAATGTCAGACTGAAGTCCCTCTACAGACAAGAACAGTGTCTACCTACTGCCCTTATACAATGTCATATATGGACTACGCTTGCTCTTCGTGGTACTCTATCTTGACAAAAAACTGATAAGACTGCAAATCACCCAGGACAAAATGTTAAGATTCATCCTGGACCTGGGTCCAAGGGAGCATGTAAATCAGGATAAATTACAACTGGATAAGCTGAATGTTGAAGACGGAATATAACAACTGAAGTTAAATTAAAATTGCTCACAGTCAGTGTTCAGAATATCTTGCTGCCAGTTTTGTCAAGGCTGAGAACCAAGGCAATCATAGTACTAGGGGGAGAGAGCACAACATTGTAGTACCCACAGTCAGTGGCTAGGCTTCAAACACCTTTTATTGTACAGCAATAAAGGAATGGAACAGACTGCCTGCACATGTCAAAGCCAGTTCAAGAAGAGAGCTGAAAGGTACCTAATGAGTGTAGCGACAAAAGGGCAGGAGAATGATATTTTATGTTTTTTAGCTAACACACATGTAAATATAAATAACTCAATTTACCTTATTCCTAGTATATCTTCTTTACAGTATAATCATAAGATATTATCTCCTTTATAGTTTAATAATAAGGTAATAAAAGGACCACACCGGAAATAAGTTAATTTGTCTGACTTTTTTGGGTTATCCCAGGTTCTCTACACACATGCTGCTATGTATGATAATCTATATAACTGTATTTGTGTATACCTGAATAAACTTACTTACAAATCCACCGACAAGTCCACTGCCAAATATCTGAATACATTTACCTTCTCCATATCACCTCTCTGATATCCAATCTTCCATTTCCTAAATTTTTTGTTATTCGCATGACATTGCTCTTTCCTATGTTCATTTTTAATTTCTTTCATTTGCATACCCTCCCAAATTCCTCCATCAAAATTTGCAACTTCTCTTTAGACTCCCGTAAAAGCACAGTGTCATCTGCAAAAAGAAACTGTGACAACTCCTACTTAATATCAAAATCGCTATCATGTAATTCCTCACATCTCTCGACCCCCTTCCCCCCCCTAGCATTCACTCATTTTGCAACCCAATCTATAAATATGTTAAACATCTATGGTGACATCACACATCTCAGCCCATGGTCAGCTTTTACAGGAAAATATTCCCTCTCTTTCGTATATACTCTAAACTGAGGCTCGCTATTCACATGAAAACTCTTAACTGCTTTAAGTAATTACCACCTATTCCATATATTTGCATCATCTGACACCTCACTCCTGTATCAAACTATCATATGCCTTTCATAAATCCCTAAATACAACACAGTATTCATCTTTATCTTAATATGATTCATTTTTATG
>NC_069437.1:34135650-34288150 GCF_026875155.1 Cherax quadricarinatus
ACACACACACACACACACACACACACACAGCCAATCGACAACTGCCTTTGACAACTGGTAATTAATGAATATTAATTTAACTGGGGATACCCAAATAAAGTCAACCTCTGGAACTTCTGGGCAGAAGAAACCTTCAAATATTCAGCCGGAACAGATTTGCTTAATAAAATTGACACATTAAACCATACCCAATATACAATCAAGAGTAAGCTTTCTTTGAGAGAAAACACAGCAACACTGAAAAGTTTGAAGACGGACAGAATATGCATTCTCCAGTTATTGTACAGAGTACAAGAAAAATTGCACCTACACAGCTTAAACCCAAGAAGATGTCATCCATCTCATACGAAGGATTTTCTTATTTGAATGAGAGGGAAGCACTAAATCCGTAGGGGTTAAATAGTATCTGGAAAATGGTAGCTGTTCAGATTACAAGGGAGGATAAGTCCAGTTCCTTGGATCAAGAGCCCCTCACCAGCATCAAGGCAAAAATAATGCAACAGAGTACAATACTATACCATTCTAGGTGTTATTATAATAATAATTATCATGGGGAGCGGTAAACCCACAGGGATTACACAGGGCTTCTTCTATGCAGGATACATCAGTGTGAAAATTTTGAAGATGACCAGAAGAGGCTTTTAAAGTTATCACGGGAGACCAATATCAGAAGTGATCTACATTAATCAGAGGTTGCTTCTATTTGCTGATCGTTCCACAACCCGTCTCTTAGCTAGGAACGACCCGCCCCTTAGCTAGGAACGACCCGCCCCTTAGCTAGGAACGACCCGCCCCTTAGCTAGGAGCGACCCGTCCCTTAGCTACACTTGACCACCGTTGAAAGTCTGAAGCTGATTGGATAAATCGTTCTCAAGTTATAAACGGAAGCCTTGGAGGAAATTAGTGGAAGGTTAGGTTAAGATAGGTCAGGAAACAAGACAAGTGTTTCCTGACGCGAATCAGGAAACACTTGTCTTAATAATGACCCGCCACTGGAGCATTTGGTCATCTGACCGAAACCTTCCACTGGCTTACCCCTCCACCCCTTTAAAAATTAGTTATAAATATAAACATTAGTGGAAGACAAAAACACTGGTCAATAATCTAAGATAATCTGCAATAAAACGCACGAAAATATAATATTTAAGAATTCATTGAAGACGCGAGTTATCAATATTTATTAGTTTTCTTTAAGCAATTCTGCTCTATTGGAAATTGTATACAATCTTGTAATAACAAATATTTGCTGTGTATTTTAAAGATAGTTTAATATAATACATTTTTTTTATATGAAATCTCAGTTGGCCATCTACACAGTTAAGATACACCAATGATTAGTGTCTGAAGCCGATAAGAAGAGCCATTCTTTAGCTTGTACATGAAAAACCAATTTATATAATAAAATTGATAGATTAAAATTTACATACCAAAGCTTTCTTATTAACAAAACCCATCAACACAAAATTTGAAGCCTATCAGAAAAGGTATTGTCCAGTACTGATGCGAGTCCAGTGATTTCATTTCTTTTAACTATGTCAGTAAAATTTGAAATTTGCAACTATATAGCCTAAATCAGACAAACTTCCAGTATGAACTTGATACATACTAAAATCTCTAATATTAGCAAAAATAAAGTGGTGAATATTTACAACTGAACTAACTGGCTGACATATTGAAGAACTTGAAAAAAATAAGTTGCACAGTGACTACCTACAGTAATAACGTTCAAAATTATGTTGAAGTTAATAGACTCAGTTGGAACATTGTATCTTGAAGGTAACGATATTGTGTCCTACATCCCGAGGTTGTGAGCGAGCACTGACACACTGTTTACAAGAAACTTGAATACTTGTTGGTAAATCCACCCCACCTGCAATAACAAGTTACAGATGTTATAACAACAGAACCATAAACACATGTGACTCTTTCCTCTGTAAAACTTGGTAAATCCCACTTTATTGGCATTAGGGTAAATACTGGCACTCCGCACGAAATGTTAGCACACCTACCAACCTCCTCCACCAAATATATATTCTTAATTTCACTAATATTAAACCCATTGTGTTAATTAGCAACTTTAATCCTAGAGACAGAGGTGAGTGATCCCTCCAGGGATAACAGAGGTTAACTTCCCTTTTAGAAGCAAATGGTCATGTCTAAATTATTAGAAAAAAATCTACAGAGGAACTCTTGACAGGTGCATAGACTTTTAATCTTCATACACATCGCATTACGCCGATTTTTTATCTAATGACTGACCATTCACCTGTAAGAACCGCTGTATGCATAGCCAATGTCACCCTACCTGGAGAAAGACTAAGCAAGAGGAAGGTAGCAGTCCATCGAGGGCAAGACACTACTATATTTCCAGCTAGTACAGGGATTATGAATCTGAGACTGTCCAGGAGTTTAATGACAATCTTGTAGTTACAATACACCTTTCCTTAAACTAATGACTAAAAAAACGAAAGACAGGAAAATTCAGTATTACGGAATACCATAAGTCAATATATAGAAAATATGATAATGTTACAGGCGACTCAGAACTCCCAAATGCTCAAGACTCGCTCATTGTTGTATAATAGAGAATAACTGAGCGTAGACAAAATGAATGGGAAAAACTGTGAATGGACTAAGTCAACATTTTCCTCTGATCAACGTACGAAGGAGTATTAAAAAGAGAAGACAAGTTGCTCACCAACAGCCAGTACACGAAGCAAATGAGTTAATGAAGAACTGGGCACAAGTCTGAAGCTGTAAGATGTTACCACTATATATCAGGGAAACAAAGTCCAGTGATAGAGAAATTATGTCCAGTTTATGATCAACAGCACAGTGAGTGTGACACCCTATATACCAGTGTATGATGTAGCTGCTGCCCTCAGCAGGGGCAAGACCACCGCCCCTGGGAAGGATGGTATCGTCTATGACATGGTTAGGTTATTGAGGCGAGTACCTGGTAACTCACCGTTAGAAGTATAAGAGTTACACTATAGATCACATATATAGCAGTTAATTCCCTCGTGGCCAAAAAACATTGTTATATCAATACATAAACCTAACCAACAAGGTATTTTTCGCCCCGACTCTTTGACTAGCTGTGTAAAACATTTGAAACGATGGTACTTTATAGGTTACCGTACAAAATTAAAGAACGCATGTCACCAAACATTAATTTTCCACACGGCAAAGTTTTACCAAATTATGCTGCACCATTTTTAGCTGTACACGGGGACAAAAACGCAAAAATTCACGACTCTTCTCGATATTAAAAATGCTTTCGATGTTGCAGATAGAGAAGTTATATTGGATGACAAATTAAAATTGAATCTGGTGGTCTATTTTCACATTGAATTCTTGGTTATTTCGCTAACACAAACTCCGTTCCATTGTTTTAGGGGAAAAAAAGTGAAAGTAGGGAAATGCAACTTGGCACCCCTCAAGGCGGTGTATTAAGTACTACGAAGTTTAATACATTAATCAGTGCCCTACTAAAAGCGATACCTGAAACACCCAGCAATATCACAACGAGCTATAGACCTGTAGGGTGTTCCGGGGGTCAACGCCCCCGCGTCCAGGTCCATGAACAGACCTCATGATGTTTTTTATATATACTAAAACTCTTCGTGAAATTACTCTCTAACTAGCACACAGACAACCGGTCATAATCTTTGTCTCATCATAAGAACACCTAAAAGTTTAATAAGATTGGGACAATACCAAAATTTTTACCGGTACCGACACTGTCTATAATTTCTTTTAAATTATAATGATTATTTGCAATATAAGGGAATGTTTATTGCACAACGGTATTAAATGACACAGGCAGCTTAAATATTAAAAACTGAATTTCTTGGAGATGACAGTGTCAATACTTGGCCTCGTGTGTTAGTTACTGGTTGTCAAAGGCACTTGTCGATAGTGTTGATGTATCTGTCTTGACACTCTCGTTGAATATTCTGTTTCTACGCAAACTTAATGTGTTTTTGTAACATTACTTCAGAGTCAGTGTCACAATAAATAGTATTATTATTTTATTACTATTATTATAATTAATTGGAGGTAATTAGGCTTAGGGAATAGAAACATTAAAATGCCAGTTTGAAAAGACGTAATTCATAGTAGAAAAATATAGGCATAACACATGTGTGTCGCCAGGAGCTTGACAAAACATGGGTTACAAATAAACGTGTCTGGAACGCTGCGTGGGTGTTCAATTGCCTTAAGGATAATCGGAATCTCTCTCTCTCTCTCTCTCTCTCTCTCTCTCTCTCTCTCTCTTTTAATAACAATCCCTTCTCAACTATTCTCAACATTAAACGAGGTATTAGGTGGCCTCGACCTCCCAGATTTATACGGTCATTAAATCTTCATTGCTGTGGCCGCCCCGGGCTAAAATACGAGCATCACACATTAATTCGTGGACTCCTGATGAACTGTGATTCATGGCGGCCTCGGGCCAGGGAAGCCAGCCAGGCCAAATATTTCTGCTGCTACCACCTTCTTTTCTGCTTGTTCCTTGATACTGTGGCCACAGCCATCAAGGTGTAACTGACTGTGTGAAGGTACTGGTGGACAACGACTGGTGAACGTGCGTCTGGGTCTGGAGATGTAATAATAATGAGAATAATAATAATGTGAATAATAATAATAATAATAATGAGAATAATAAAACACAATACCGTGACTGTAACAAATAACCCGCATTTGGGAGACAGACTTGGCGACGATTCGGTTCAACAGTACATTAATGGTCCAAGTCGGACCGAAACGTCGTCATAAGCTACAGTCACCTAAGTGCGGGTTATTTGTGTAATAATAATAATCTTCCTTTCTGCAAAGTACGAAAGACAATTGATAGAAGAATAGTTGATATTACTGACACGACAGACAGCCCCTGGTTATGCAGTGTCTGTCAGTCTTAAGTATTGTTGTTATAATCATAACGACAGCCTTAAAATTAACTTATAACTGTCAGATGATTATTTAATTAAGTTGATTAACAAAAGTGATTTACGATTATGATATTGTGGAATTTTTTACATGTGAGAGAGTTATAACACTTGTGGTAGTTATTACATATGATCTTCATATGTAAATACACACACCGATCTATATTTAATCTATATTTCAGTATTGCTGTAAAGGATATACAATAGTCTGAAGAACATAAAATTCACAGCATCGCGGGCAAAACTTAGGCTATATTGTACTTAATTCAAGTTTTCGTATTTTTAGTTTTGTATTTTTTTTCATCTGTGGGTCAAATACACAGATCTGTAGGAACTTAAAAACAGATCCAAGTCACTGGTAATTCATAAATATACGAGTAGTTCTTACTTTTAATTACAATACAAAATCTAATGATATATGTTCTGGGAGACTCATTTCTGCAGTTACGTCTGAGAGAAGGGATCGCAGCCTTACAATTTATCGAAGTTGAAAGAAAAAACTAAGTGAAGAGGGATGAGACTGGATGAAAATGGCTGACTTCAGAATTGTTGTTATGATCACAGTAAGGTGAGGTGATTTTTAACAGTAACTTTGAAGTGGTTGGCAGACATGGAATCTCTGGAATCTTCAGGCGGAGTGTTCCAGATATTTTGGCCATTTTTTTGCACTGAGTTTTTACTCAACAGGTTGAGTCGAAAACGGGGATATCAGAGAGGTTTTCGTGTTTAATACGAGTTCTGCTGCATCTGTAAAGGAAGAGTTTCAGAGGAGGGTTTCCATATGTATTGACTGTCCTGTATACAGTATACACAGTAGTATGGGTGAAGGTTATGTATGTTCAGCAAGTTTAAACCTTTGAAGATTAAAGTCGTGTGTTGTCTGGCACGACACTGAGTGATCGTTCGTACAGCATTTTTTTGAGTTAATATTGACTTTAGGTGATTTTGCTTCAGTAGATCTCCAGACACAAGCGAAAAATAAGCAAACACATTTTTATTATGGATACGTTTCGGTCCTGCGACCTTGTTCACTCCAGACATACAAGGATCTTGAAAAGCATAGTTATATGTAGGGAAGGTTACACGTGAAGCAGCTTAACTTTAGTGAGGGTAATAAGTTGTACTGTTGTTAAGTCACCTGGTGGCTGTGACCTGAGGTATGAGCAGCAAGGAGTCTTTACGAATAATAATAATAATAATAATAATAATAATAATAATAATAATAAATAATAATAATAATAATGTCTATTTCTACAAGTATACATGTATAAGGTATACAGTCCTAGCTGACAACAATGACATACTACTATATAGAAAACCCCTTGTTATGCAGAGCATTTCGGGCAAATTATGTCAGTTCTGTCCCAGGATGCGACCCACACCAGTCGACTAACACCCAGGTACCCTTTTTTCTGATGGGAAACAGACAACCGGTTTAAGGAAACACGCCCAATGTTTCAACCCTCGCCGGCGTATATATTGAAGTTTCCTATTTTCCGCAATTTCGTATTGTTACGGTATCAAGATCTCGGACACTGCCTGATCTACTCCTGACGACCAGCTATACTTCATTCATTATCAAGTCGCTCAGGTGTGATGCATATGCAGCACTGCATCCCTTCCTTGCACGCGATTTATGTCCATAACCTAACTGATAGGCTTCCACAGTTTCTATACTGATGGGCTTCCACCAGTTTTCCCTATACCCTGTAGCTCCACCAGTTCCTATATATGCTTCCACCATTTCCCTAACTGATAGGCTTCCACCAGTTTTCCCTATAACTGATAGGCTTCCACCAGTTTTCCCTATAACTGATAGGCTTCCACCAGTTTTCCCTATAACTGATAGGCTTCCACCAGTTTTCCCTATAACTGATAGGCTTCCACCAGTTTTCCCTATGTACTTCTTACTGCAGTGGCCACACATGATACTGTAGATACCAGCGGTAGATACTGAGGGGGAAATAGCAGTAGACCTACTACTACTACACCAGTATCTATCACTGATATCCAAAGTTAAAGGATGTTTATCATAACAATATGCTTGATTACAACAGCAAAGTGTTCAACCTCAACATCAAAAACTCCTACCTACTCATCAATGAACAACTAAATGAATACACCATGATGACGCACCTTGTTCCTAGACGGAACAAGGTAAAACAAAAACTTATGCATCTCCTTTCTGGGCATCTTAGACCCACCAGACTCTCTGTCTTCCCAAAATACACAAACCAAGTATTCCCTTGGGCACAAGGAGTGCCCCGTATAGACTTGCTGCCCATCTGGATGAACACCTGTCGAGCCTTCTAGCCATTATCAGTCGTGTTCACCTCAAGCACTCAGGCAACGTACCGAGTCGCATCTCAAACATCAACACGAGGAACAAACACAAGGCATCCTCTGATTATGTTTCCTTATTTAATAATGTTCCTATTAACCATTCCATTGATATTCTCCACAGAAACTCTTTAATGAACGTGTCCTTCTTAGAACAGTGTGTCAGATTCACTGTCTTCCTGTTCCGAGGATGAGCTTTATAAACAAGGATTTAGCATGAATGTAAGTAATCTTCTAAGTAGTGTTGTCCTGGTCAACCTGCTTATTAAGAACCTGGAGACTTGAGGCTTTTGCTCCATGGTCCCTGACATGATCCCTGACATGATCCCTGACATGTCCCTGACATGTCCCTGACATGTCCCTAACATGATCCCTGACATGATCCCTGACATGGTCCCCTAACATGATCCCTGACATGATCCCTGACATGTCCCTGACATGGTCCCCTAACATGATCCCTGACGTGATCCCTGATATGGTCCCTGAAAGGACCATAAAAGAATATTTCACACACACCATGTCAGGAACCATGTCAGGGACATGGTTCCTGACATGGTCCCTAACATGATCCCTGACATGGTACCTGAAATATGGTCCTCTAACATGGTCCCTGACATCCCTGACATGGTCCCTGAACATACAAAAGCTCATATACAAAATCAAGTTCAAGTTTACACTGGAAGCCGACGGTAAACTTATCCAGCACTCTGCAGAGCACCCGAGAATACCTTAATAATAATAATAATAGTATCTTTATTTCTACAAGTACATGACCTACACTATACAGACCTACACTACTGTATAGAAAACCGATTGTTATGCTGAGCATTTCGAGCAAATTAGGTCAGTTTTGTCCCAGGATGCAACCCACACCAGTCAACTAACACCCAGGTACCCATTTTACACTGGTGGGTGAACAGGGACAGCAGGTGTCTTATGGAAACACGTCCCAATGTTTTCCAGCAGTACCGGAGATTCGAACTCAGGACCTCAGTGAGCTGAGTGCGCTAGTGATCGAGTTACGGGACACCTTGTCTTTCAAAATTCATGGGAAACAGAAATTTACTCTATACTTCTCATTTTGTCCAGGATTGCAGATATAACCCAAACATTCTACATAATCTGCCAGGTGTCTGGTGTAAACACAGATTTTTGGTGCTACCTGCAGTAACGTGGCTACACACACAGCAAACAAAGTCTTGCCAGAACAAACATCCAAGTGGCTACTGTTATAACCGCTCTGATTAGTGAGTTCACCAAGAAAACGGCACCTAATGCTACCTCTAAAGAGATAAGAGTGTGCATAATCCCCCGTGGGCAGTGCGATAAAGTTTGTGTGTGGGTAATCAGAAAAGAAATCACGGAACGGATGGGACTTGAACTCAAGCGAGTCCTGAAACTCACAGGACAGTGCGTTAATCACTCGGCCAGCTGGCTCTAATAAGATTCATCCAACCAGGGTAGACATTTTTACAACAGTTAATGAACACAAATCCTGCAGCTGGGATGACACAGTAACGTACATGTTGTACACACAAACTTCGAGGGATATCATACGTTGTGGAAAGATGCTGAACTGACGTACAGGAAAGCTGACTTGAGGCGACGCCACTGCCTTGAGACACCATCGTTCACTACCTCAACACCATCGTTAAATACAGCCAGTAGTTATAACATTTCCAAAACCCTACGACATATGATCTTCTTAAATACTTTCCCTGGACTGCCATGTGATGCAGCCATAAGATAAGCCCTATTTGAAGCGCCTTGCATCCAGTTACCATGACTTGTCTACCTGCGGCTCCCGTGTATACACTAAATTCTCTCATACTCGTGTACTTGAGGTGACCATGTTCCCAGGACCGAAACATGAGGAGAAAAAATTATTTCTTGAACCCAGGGACATGGATGCTCCCTGGAAAAAAAAACCTGTGGGATTTTTTACCGAAATTCCCTCACAACTTCAATTAAAGTCCAATATGAATGCATTCATGTCAGTTTCTAATTGCCGGTATTTTCTGCCTCACCACATAAAAACACAATAGTGGGTACCTACAGCGTGCCTACTGGCCCAAGCAAGGCAGGTCTTATCACACCTATCCCATCTTACTCTACATCTCTTTAATGCATTTCTAAATCTATTCAAGGAGTTAGCGGCAATAAATCTAGACAGATTATTCCACTTATCTACAAATCTATTGCCAAATCAGCATTTTCCTGTTTACAAGCTATGTCTGAATTAGTTAAACTGAATTTGTTCTGGTTTCTTTCCTAAATATATAACCTAAGTATTCTATCTCTTTTTATTTAAACCTGTCTTCCACTTGTATAACTTAACTATATTTCATAAATTGAACTGCAGGTTCAAGGATCTTCATTTATCTTTGTATAAATAATTCCTTATACAATGGAATAATTTCCTTGTACAGTGCAGTTATAGCCATTCTATAATCTGGAGACCAGAACTGAGCATGCGTGATCTAAATGAGGCACTGATGATGAGATAAGTTTACTACGTAAATTTATCATACATTACTGGCATACGTCAACAGACTGATGAATAAAGCACATGTCTAACACTTGGGTATCTTTCTTGCCCAAACATTTTGCTTGCACAAGCTTTGTCAGTTTAACACACTGGCGATTTTTATAATGGCGTCAGAGGAAGAAGTCTGAATATAATTTAAAGATATTCAGTCCCTTACCCCTGGAGAGTTGACAGATGACTTATTGGCATGACACCTGCTTCCATTAATATGTCCCTCCAACCTGTGATACTGTCTCCAACCTCTGCGTCCTTCCTTACACCCCACTATATAAGACTCCACCTCATATTTTTGCACGAGACAGATCAAGGTTAAAAAAAGAACTTATTAAAAGCTATGTAAACAAAATAGGTCTACTGACTTAAAAATGCTTTAATGAAGCCAGTAACTACTTGATGTTAGGTGAACAGGGACAGTAGATGTCTTAAGGAATCATGCCCCAGTATTTCCACCCGTACCGGGAATCGAGCCACGGACCTCCGGGTGAGCTGAGTGCGCTACCAACCCAGCTACGGGACACACTATATACACAACACATTAAGCTAGGATCATGAGCACACGACACAATTTTTGCAGTGTTAGGTAATTATTATGGTAACAATACACCCATCTGGGACCAGCACTACTGAATGCAAACAGATATACACACTTTATACATGCATACACGTCTTACATATATACACCCGCTATTTACGTGTACATACACGCAGGCTACAAATTTAGATGAAGGATGACTCGACCCCTGCAACCACAAATAAGTGCACACACACACACACACACACACACACACACAAAAAAAAAAAAAAAAAAAAAAAAAAAAAAAAAAAAAAAATCTTAAGTATAGTGTGTATACAGAGGGTTGAGGAAGCAGAGGTTGAGCGCCAGGGTGGCACCAGTGCTGCCTCCATACATGGTGTGAAGCATAAATATGACGGGACTAAATCACTCAGCTAGATCTATAGTTTAAAATGTATGCACAAGGACTCAGCTCAAAGACAGCACATTTACCTGTGTAAAATACACACTCCTATGAGGAGAGGTTAAGGAAAATCGACCTGACGACACTGTAGGACAGGAGAGAGAGGGGGGATATGATAACGATATATAAAATACTGAGAGGAATTGACAAGGTGGACAGAGACAGGATGTTCCAGAGATGGGACATAGCAATAAGGGGTCACAATTGGTAGCTGAAGACTCGGATGAATCACAGGGATGTTAGGAAGTATTTCTTCAGCCACAGAGTTATCAGGAAGTGAAATAATCTGAGAAGTGATGTAGTGGAGGCAGGATCCATACATAGCATTAAGAAGAGGTATGATTAAGCTCATGGAGCAGGAAGAGTGACCTAGTAGTGGCCGGTGAAGAGCCGGGGGCAGGAGCTGTGACTCGACCCCTGCAACTACAACTAGCCGAGTACACAGCGGTGCGTGCCAGGGTAGGAGAATTAAAAAAAATGAGGAACTAGGGAGAGTAAGGGAGTGGAACTTCTCAGAGATAATAAAGACAGACGAGACAATGAGGAAAATAATACGGGAGAGAGTGAAGGAGGTCGTCGTAAATGATCATTACATTAATGGTATACAATACGGAAAACTTGATGACTGTACCTTGTAAATGAAGAGAGACCACGACTGGTCTCTCTCTACCTCCCTCCCTCCCTCCCTCTCTCTCTCTCTCTCTCTCTCTCTCTCCTCTCTCTCTCTCTCTCTCTCTCTCTCTCTCTCTCTTTCTTTCTTTCTTTCTTTCTCCTCCCGTCAAAGCAGGAGGGAAGACACTACGACTGGTGTTTGTCTCTCTCCTCCCGTCAGAACAGGAGGGAAGATCAGTGTCACTGACGTGTATAGTATGCAAAGTCATAGAGAAGATTATCAGGAGGAGAGTGGTGGAACACCTGGAACAAAACAAGCTTGTAAACGACAATCAGCATGGATTCATGGAAGGCAAATCCTGTGTCACAAACCTACTGGAGTTTTATGGCAAGGTAACCGAAGACAAGAGAGAGAAGGATGGGTAGATTGCATTTTCATGGATTGCAAGAAGGCCTTCGACACAGTTCCTCACAAGAGATTAGTGCAGAAGCTATAGGATAAGGCACGTATAACAGGGAGGGCACTGCAATGGATCAGAGAATACCTGACAGGTAGGCAACAGTGAGTCATGGTACGTGACGAGGTATCACAGTCGGCTGAAAATAGTATAAAGTATGAGGAGAGGAAAACAAAGACTGAGAAACACTGAAGGAAGCTTAGAGGTGCAAGAATCAGCACGCTCACAGCATCAAGAACTAATAACCGGCAACCAACAGCAACTAAGATCAACAACCTCAAACCGAGAGCAACCAAGAGCAACAACCAGCAACCAACAGCAACAACCGGCAATCAAGAACAATAACCAGCAACCAAGAAGAGCAACTGGCAACCAAGAGCAACAACCAGCAATCAAGAACATGGTCTCTCCCATCAGCCTTCCCCTTCCATGGTCTCTCCCACCAGCCTTCCCCCTCCCATGGTCTCTCCCACCAGTCTTCCCCCTCCCATGGTCTCTCCCACCAGCCTTCCCCCTCCCATGGTCTCTCCCACCAGTCCTTCCCCCTCCCATGGTTTCTCTCACCAGCCTTCCCCCCCATTCTCTTCTCTTCCATGGTCTCTCCCACCAGTCTTCCCCCTCCCATGGTTCTCTCACCAGCCTTCCCCTCCCATGGTCTCCCCCGCCAGCCTTCCCCCTCCCATGGTCTCTCCCACCAGTCCTTCCCCCTCTCATGGTCTCTCCACCAGCTTCCCCCTCCCATGGTCTCTCCCACCAGCCTTCCCCCTCCCATGGTCTCTCCCACCAGCCTTCCCCCTCCCATGGTCTCTCCCACCAGCCTTCCCCCTCCCATGGTCTCTCCCACCAGTCTTCCCTCCTGTCCTCCACATGGTCTCTCCCACCAGTCTTTCCCCTCCCATGGTCTCTCCCACCAGTCTTTCCCCTCCCATGGTCTCTCCCACCAGTCTTTCCCCTCCCATGGTCTCTCCCACCAGTCTTCCCTAACACTATCTTAACTTCTCTAGAAAGACAAGAAAGTAAACACTAGGACATATTTATTAGAAAAACGTTTCGGTCATGGGACCTTAATCACTTCTAACACAGTGAGGTGTGACACATGGTGTGACACATGGTGACCTGAAGTGAGGTGTGACACATTGTGACCTGAAGTGAGGTGTGACACATTGTGACCTGAAGTGAGGTGTGACACATGGTGACCTGAAGTGAGGTGTGACACATTGTGACCTAAAGTGAGGTGTGACACATGATGACCTGAAGTGAGGTGTGATATATGGTGACCTGAAGTGAGGTGTGGCACATGGTGGCCTGAAGTGAGGTGTAACACATGGTGACCTGAAGTGAGGTATGACACACTGTAATCTGAAGTGTGACAACATGATGACCTGATGTAGGTGACACAATGACTGTTAAGTGAGGGTGACACATGGCTCTGAAGTTGGTGTGACACTGATGACTGGAGTGAGTGTGAGCACATGGTGCCTGGAAGATCACTGTGGCATGTCACAATTCACTCTCTACCTATATATCCTGTCTTTTAACCTCTGTGTTAGAAGTGATCAAGGCTCAGACTGACAATGTTTTTCCGTGGTGTCCCCGGTGTTTGTTCACGTGTGTTTCTAAAGCTCTAGGTCGGGTACCGGGATAAATTACCCCAAATGTGGTAAAAATTAAAATCTAGGGGACAATGAAGGCTCAGTGAATATATAAATAAAACTGAATTAAAATATCACTTAATAAGCAAGACAAATTAAGGAAGTTATATTTTTTCAAACAAATAATTTTTTTTTAGTAAAATTAAAAGTCTAATTTGTAGGGACCAGTTCTTAAGTTGCAATAATGTATGACGGGTGAGGATTGAAGTTTAGTGGAGAATTTCGCTGTACACACATTTGTTTTGGGGTAATAATCAAAAAAGGAGGAATCAAAAAAGTGGGAATCTGCCGATGTGTTAATCAAAAATAAATAAAAAAAAGTTCACCGACCTCTGTTCTAAACCAGTTTGTCGGTATCTATTACTGAGGTTTGTACCGCATGCCTCTACTGACACTCAGTAACCAGTGACAACATGAAGCAACCCTGTGATAATATTAGCCTCATTCCAACGTCTCCTCTCCCATAATTCTACTCACCCTTCCATCCTCCCTATCCGTCCCATCCCCTCACTCTCTCATTCTACACCCTTAAGACATTCTCCCATCTCTTCCTCTTCCTTATGCCTTAACCCCATAACTGAATCTCTTCCTTCCCTGCAACTCTCTTGCACTCTTCAGTAAAAATGGCACCCACTATCCAGATACCTCCCTTCTCCTCTCTTCTGCTTCCACTTCGGCTTGCTCCCCTATTTACATCACCCTCTCCCCACCATCCCAAATATAATGCCACTTCCCATCCCTCTCCCCCCCCATGCTATCTAATCCCATCTCTCCCACTTGCCCTGCGTCCTGAGGCCAGTCCCAACACCAGAAGTCCCTCCATAACCCGAATGATAAAAGGATCAGTGTTTGGTATACGAATGTAGATGGAATCACAAAAGGACGGTAGAAGTCGCTTTAAATATTATACCTACAGTAGTGAGGAGTTGAGTCCATCGTAGGGGAAATTAGTAAAATTTATATATATATATATATATATATATATATATATATATATATATATATATATATATCGTGCCGAATAGGCAGAACTTGCGATCTTGGCTTAAATAGCAACGCTCATCTTGCCATATAAGACAAGCGAAAATTTGTGTATGCAATAATTTCGCCAAAATCATTCTGAAAAAAAAACGAAAAAAATATATTTCACTGTGTTTGTTTAGTATTAAATTACTGTAAACAAATCTAAAATATATTTAGTTGGGTTAGGCTAAAATAAATTGTTCTTGTTAGAAAACTTGCCTAACCTTATTATAAGATTCTTTTGGAGCAAAATTAATTTTTTTTTACGTTAACATTAATGAAAAATATATATCTTTAAACGTATAAGAGAACATTTTAGAAAGCACTTAATTTTAAATGAGTTCTTGCTAATTGACCAGTTTTACATATTCGGCACGACATACATACATATATATATATATATATATATATATATATATATATATATATATATAATATATATATATATATATATATATATAATATATATATACACAAGTCGTGCCGAATAGGTAAAACTTGCGATTTTGGCTTAAACAGCAATGCTCTTCTTGCCGAATAAGGCAAGCGAAATTTTGTGTATGTAATAATGTCGCAAAACTCATTCTGAACCTAACGAAAAAATATATTTCATTGTGTTTATTATTAATTATTGCAAACTTATCTAAAATATATTTAGTTGGATTAGGCTACATAAAAGTGCGCTTGTTATAAGGTTAGGTAAGTTTTCTAAGGTTATTTTGGTAAAAAATTATTAATTCTTACATTAATATAAATGAAAAAACTATATCTTTAAACGTATAAGAGAAAATTTTAGAAATGACTTAATTTTAAACGAGTTCTTGCTATTGCCCAATTTTACCTATTCGGCACGACATATATATATATATATATATATATATATATAATATATCAATAACAACACTACGCTAGCTAAGGATTCGAACCCATGTTGTACTGGCCTGTCTCATGGTAAGCGAGAACCACATGACGCTTTAAACCACAGGACCACCCAACCCTACAAGAAGGGTTCGAATCCTTGGCTAGCGCAGTGTTGTTATTGATCAATAACACTCGTTCGTGGTTGCAATAATATATATATATATATATATATAAAATATATATATATATATATATATATATATATATATATATAGGGAGGTACAACCTCTAGAAGTGTCCTAGGGACCCTCATCCTCAGAGAAAAGAATAAACTTGCTTCAGGGAAAACTCAAGGTTCTCCCTGAAGCTGTTTGAGAATTTTCTCCTACCACCCCCTATATTTCAAGTATGTTTTATTTAAAGACAAAATACATTGGCCAAACATTCACAAAAATACAACAGACAGTTTAGCGGGAGATGCCCGCTAAGGCAAGGTGACATGTAATAAGGTAACTTCTATAAAAGTGAGACACATAATAAGGTAACGCCTTTAAAAATAAGACAATATGGGAACTCCTACAAAGTGAGACATGATAGGGTAACTTCAATAAAAAATGAGAAGCATCAGGTAACTTCAATAAAAAAATGGGACATAATAAGGTAACTTCTCTAAAAATTTTGACGAGTTTTGATAAATGGTTTGAATTTAATTAGAAAACAAAATGTCCTGGGTAAACGAGTTCGTTTTTATCACTGTACTTCATTCTCAACGTAAATTACCTATTTTTTCAGAAAAAGGCTCATCACCATGACACACGCTGCCTCTGATGATGAGTTGACACACGCTGCCTCTGATGATGAGTTGACACACGCTGCCTCTGATGACGAGTTGACACACACGCTGCCTCTGATGAGTTGACACACACGCTGCCTCTGATGATGAGTTGACACACACGCTGCCTCTGATGATGAGTTGACACACGCTGCCTCTGATGATGAGTTGACACACGCTGCCTCTGATGACGAGTTGACACACACGCTGCCTCTGATGAGTTGACACACACGCTGCCTCTGATGATGAGTTGACACACACGCTGCCTCTGATGATGAGTTGACACACACGCTGCCTCTGATGATGAGTTGACACACACGCTGCCTCTGATGATGAGTTGACACACACGCTGCCTCTGATGATGAGTTGACACACACGCTGCCTCTGATGATGAGTTGACACACACGCTGCCTCTGATGATGAGTTGACACACGCTGCCTCTGATGATGAGTTGACACACGCTGCCTCTGATGATGAGTTGACACACGCTGCCTCTGATGACGAGTTGACACACACGCTGCCTCTGATGATGAGTTGACACACACGCTGCCTCTGATGATGAGTTGACACACACGCTGCCTCTGATGATGAGTTGACACACAAGCTGCCTCTGATGATGAGTTGACACACACGCTGCCTCTGATGATGAGTTGACACACACGCTGCCTCTGATGATGAGTTGACACACACGCTGCCTCTGATGATGAGTTGACACACACGCTGCCTCTGATGATGAGTTGACACACGCTGCCTCTGATGATGAGTTGACACACGCTGCCTCTGATGACGAGTTGACACACACACGCTGCCTCTGATGAGTTGACACACACGCTGCCTCTGATGATGATTGACACACACGCTGCCTCTGATGATGAGTTGACACACAAGCTGCCTCTGATGATGAGTTGACACCACACGCTGCCTCTGATGATGAGTTGACACACACGCTTGCCTCTGATGATGAGTTGACACACACGCTGCCTCTGATGATGAGTTGACACACACGCTGCCTCTGATGATGAGTTGACACACACGCTGCCTCTGATGATGAGTTGACACACACGCTGCCTCTGATGATGAGTTGACACACGCTGCCTCTGATGATGAGTTGACACACGCTGCCTCTGATGATGAGTTGACACACACTGCCTCTGATGATGAGTTGACACACGCTGCCTCTGATGATGAGTTGACACACACTGCCTCTGATGATGAGTTGACACACGCTGCCTCTGATGATGAGTTGACACACGCTACCTCTGATGATGAGTTGACACATGCTGCCTCTGATGACGAGTTGACACACGCTGCCTCTGATGATGAGTTGACACACACGCTGCCTCTGATGATGAGTTGACACACATGCTGCCTCTGATGATGAGTTGACACACGCTGCCTCTGATGATGAGTTGAGACACGCTGCCTCTGATGATGAGTTGACACACAAGCTGCCTCTGATGATGAGTTGACACACAAGCTGCCTCTGATGATGAGTTGACACCCACGCTGCCTCTGACGAGTTGACACCCACGCTGCCTCTGGTGATGAGTTGACACCCACGCTGCCTCTGATGATGAGTTGACACACGCTGCCTCTGATGATGAGTTGACACACACGCTGCCTCTGATGATGAGTTGACACACGCTGCCTCTGATGATGAGTTGACACACACTGCCTCTGATGATGAGTTGACACACGCTGCCTCTGATGAGTTGACACACGCTGCCTCTGATGATGAGCTGACACACGCTGCCAATGATGATGAGTTGACACACATGCTGCCTCTGATGATGAGTTGACACACACGCTGCCTCTGATGATGAGTTGACGCATGCTACCTCTGATGATGAGTTGACACATGCTGCCTCTGATGAAGAGTTGACACACAAGCTGCCTCTGATGATGAGCTGACACACGCTGCCTCTGATGAGTTGACACACGCTGCCTCTGATGATGCGTTGACACACACGCTGCCTCTGATGAGGAGTTGACACACGCTGCCTCTGATAATGAGTTGACACACGCTGCCTCTGATGATGAGTTGACACACACGCTGCCTCTGATGATGAGTTGACACACACGCTGCCTCTGATGATGAGTTGACACACACGCTGCCTCTGATGATGAGTTGACACACACGCTGCCTCTGATGATGAGTTGACACACACGCTGCCTCTGATGATGAGTTGACACACACGCTGCCTCTGATGATGAGTTGACACACAAGCTGCCTCTGATGATGAGCTGACACACACACTGCCTCTGATGATGAGTTGACACACACGCTGCCTCTGATGATGAGTTGACACACGCTGCCTCTGATGATGAGCTGACACACACGCTGCCTCTGATGAATTGACACACACGCTGCCTCTGATGATGAGTTGACACACAAGCTGCCTCTGATGATGAGTTGACACACACACACTGCCTCTGATGATGAGTTGACACATGCTGCCTCTGATGAGTTGACACATGCTGCCTCTGATGATGAGTTGACACACACGCTGCCTCTGAGGATGAGTTGACACACACGCTGCCTCAGATGATGAGTTGACACACACGCTGCCTCTGATGATGAGTTGACACACACGCTGCCTCTGATGATGAGTTGACACACACGCTGCCTCTGATGATGAGTTGACACACACGCTGCCTCTGATGAGTTGACACACACGCTGCCTCTGATGATGAGTTGACACACACGCTGCCTCTGATGATGAGTTGACACACACGCTGCCTCTGATGATGAGTTGACACACAAGCTGCCTCTGATGATGAGTTGACAAACAGGCTGCCTCTGATGAGTTGACAAACAGGCTGCCTCTGATGAGTTGACACACAAGCTGCCTCTGACGATGAGTTGACACACACGCTGCCTCTGATGATGAGTTGACACACGCTGCCTCTGATGAGGAGTTGACACACGCTGCAAATGATGATTCGACACAAACGCTGCCTCTGATGATGAGTTGACACATGCTGCCTCTGATGATGAGTTGACACACATGCTGCCTCTGATGATGAGTTGACACACACGCTGCCTCTGATGATGAGTTGACACACACGCTGTCTCTGATGAGGAGTTGACACACACGCTGCCTCTGATGAGTTGACACACGCTGCCTCTGATGATGAGTTGATACACACGCTGCCTCTGATGATGAGTTGACACATGCTGCATCTGATGATGAGTTGACACACGCTGCCTCTGATGAGGAGTTGACACATGCTACCTCTGATGATGAGTTGACACACGCTGCCTCTGATGAGGAGTTGACACACACGCTGTCTCTGATGAGGAGTTGACACACACGCTGCCTCTGATGATGAGTTGACACCACACGCTGCTCTGATGATGAGTTGAACACACACGCTGCCTCTGATGATGAGTTGACACACGCTGCCTCTGATGAGGAGTTGACACACACGCTGCCTCTGATGATGAGTTGACACACACGCTGCCTCTGATGAGGAGTTGACACACACGCTGCCTCTGATGAGGAGTTGACACACACGCTGCCTCTGATGATGAGTTGACACACACGCTGCCTCTGATGATGAGTTGACACACACGCTGCCTCTAATGATGAGTTGACACACACGCTGCCTCTAATGATGAGTTGACACACACGCTGCCTCTGATGATGAGTTGACACACACGCTGCCTCTGATAATGAGTTGACACACAAGCTGCCTCTGATGATGAGTTGACACACACGCTGCCTCTGATGATGAGTTGACACACAAGCTGCCTCTGATGATGAGTTGACACACAAGTTGCCTCTGATGATAAGTTGATACATGCTGCCTCTGATGATGAGCTGATACACTCTGCCTCTGATGATGAGTTGATACACACGCTGCCTCTGATGATGAGTTGATACACGCTGCCTCTGATGATGAGTTGATACACGCTGCCTCTGATGATGAGTTGATACACACGCTGCCTCTGATGATGAGTTGACACACACGCTGCCTCTGATGATGAGTTGATACACGCTGCCTCTGATGAGTTGACACATACGCTGCCTCTGATGAAGAGTTGATACACGCTGCCTCTGATGAGGAGTTGATACACGCTGCCTCTGATGATGAGTTGATACACACGCTGCCTCTGATGATGAGTTGACACATGCTGCCTCTGATGATGAGTTGACACACACGCTGCCTCTGATGATGAGTTGATACACGCTGCCTCTGATGAGTTGACACACACGCTGCCTCTGATGAGTTGACACACGCTGCCTCTGATGATGAGTTGACACACGCTGCCTCTGATGATGAGTTGACACAAATGATCAAGAAGGTCTTAATGCTACTGGAAGTGTTTTGTCCAACCGTAAAACTGATGCTAAATGTTGGAATTCCGAAGACGACCTTTGAAACGATCCCTGAGTTCACGATAATTTGACGAAGATGATCCCTGAGTTCACGATAATCTGGCGAAGACGATCCCTGAGTTCACGATAATCTGGCGAAGACGATCCCTGAGTTCACGATAATTTGACGAAGACGATCCCTGAGTTCACGATAATCTGGCGAAGACGATCCCTGAGTTCACGATAATCTGGCGAAGACGATCCCTGAGTTCACGATAATTTGACGAAGACGATCCCTGAGTTCACGATAATCTGGCGAAGACGATCCCTGAGTTCACGATAATCTGACGAAGACGATTCCTGAGTTCACGATAATCTGGCGAAGACGATCCCTGAGTTCACGATAATCTGACGAAGACGATTCCTGAGTTCACGATAATTTGGAGAAGACGATAACGGAGTTCACGATAATCTGACGAAGACGATCCCTTACTTCACGATAATCTGAAGACTACGATCCCTGATTTCACGGTAATCTGACAAAGACAACCCTGAGTTTAGGATAATCTTCCTGGCAGGAACTGCTCATATACCTTCCAAGAACATCATTCTGTCCTTCTGAAACTGTTAAAATATTTTCAGTAGACAGAGCCGTTGTATTAAAAAAAAAGTGGACGCTTGCTTTCAACACTCACATTTAGCTACTGATGGAGTTCCGCCACGTAACATAATTTATGATGGAACATTACTGAGGATAGTAATAAAGTTGGTAGAACCGACAATTTGTAAAGTAAAAGGACACAAGTGCAACTAATGTGACATTTTATTCTGGCAACGTTTCGCTCTCCAGGAGCTTTATCAAGCCATTACAAACAATACATGGACACAGAGGGTATATAAAGGCTCAGAGTGAGGTGCAGTACTAGTGAGGTACCATTTAGATGTTCACTAGTGGTAGTGGTAGTAGTGACAATAGTAGTAGTAGTAATACAATATGGTAGAGCAATTAATTCGTACATGAGTAAAAGGATATAAAAGCTATTACTTGGGTAACATAAAAATAGGTTGGACAAATATAGACTGGAAAGAGGCAGCCTGTTTCAGTGTTCACTCTCTGTAATGTGCTTTGTGTAGTTTAACAGGAGAGACTATGTGATGGCAGGGTTTACTGTTTTCAGGAGGATTCTTGCTAAGACTTCAGAGATGGTGAAGCTGCCGTTGTTTTGTTTAATTGTATTCGAAACAGCGATCAGTGCTGATTCGAGGCACTTGCGTCTGCGGAAATTAGTTTCTTTAATCACTAATTGGGCGTCTCTGAATTTCATGAGATGATTGGTAGAATTTCGATGTTGTACACAAGCGTTGTTCAAGTTATCGTTCCTACATGCGTAAATGTGTTCATTGAGGCGGGTGTCGAGGTTTCTTGCTGTTTCACCTACGTAAATCTTGTCACAGCCTCCACAGGGTATAGTGTAAACTCCTGCATTGACTGGTTCGTGGTGCTTGGATTTTGTTCTGGTTAGATTCTTTATTGAAGTGCTAGAAGCGATGGCGACTCTGGTGTTAGCTTGTGAAAGTACTTTTGAAACGTTCAGTGCAACCTGGCTGTTGGGAAGAATTATAACTTTGTTGGGAGTGGTGTTGGCGCGTGGAGAATTAATGATCTGAAGAGCTCTTTTCTTGCAGTCTTGGATGAAAAAGGAAGGAAGATGTAGCTCAGTGAATGTTTGGTGAATGTATGTACATTCCTCGTCAAGAAACTCAGGACTACAAATTCGGTATGCTCTTAGGAAAAACCCGATGATGATGCCTCTTTTGGTCTTGGTATCTTGACTGGAATAGAAGTGTGTGAGATAATTTTATTGGTGGGTTTCCGATAAACTTGAAATCTTAGGTTGTTGTCTACTTTGTGAATGAGGACGTCGAGGAAAGGTAGCTTGTCATTGGACTCTTCTAGTGTTAACTGGATCGCCGGTTCAACTGCGTTGAGCCTTGCCTGAAGATTCCGTACATCAAAACGTTTGGGAGTTATTACGAGTTATTACGCGCCAACACCACTCCCAACAAAGTTATAATTCTTCCCAACAGCCAGGTTGCACTGAACGTTTCAAAAGTACTTTCACAAGCTAACACCAGAGTCGCCATCGCTTCTAGCACTTCAATAAAGAATCTAACCAGAACAAAATCCAAGCACCACGAACCAGTCAACGCAGGAGTTTGAACATTAAAATGGTATAAAATACCAGGGTATCTACCTAACAACGCAGGAGTTTACACTATACCCTGTGGAGGCTGTGACGAGATTTACGTAGGTGAAACAGCAAGAAACCTCGACACCCGCCTCAATGAACACATTTACGCATGTAGGAACGATAACTTGAACAACGCCTGTGTACAACGTTGTGCAAGAAAGGTATAAAATACCGACAATATGAAAGTTAAGACACATGTGCAACATCTGGATATCTTTATTGTAGTAGACGTTTCGCCATCCAGTGGCTTTATCAATACAGATTCTAGGACATAATAGGAAGACAGTAGAACTATATACAAAAGATGAGGTAATCAGTCCCTCGGCCTGTGAACACTAACTCCAAGGCCGAGGGACTGATTACCTCATCTTTTGTATATAGTTCTACTGTCTTCCTATTATGTCCTAGAATCTGTATTGATAAAGCCACTGGATGGCGAAACGTCTACTACAATAAAGATATCCAGATGTTGCACATGTGCCTGTGTACAACATCGAAATTCTACCAATCATCTCATGAAATTCAGAGACGCCCAATTAGTGATTAAAGAAACTAATTTCCGCAGACGCAAGTGCCTCGAATCAGCACTGATCGCTGTTTCGAATACAATTAAACAAAACAACGGCAGCTTTACCATCTCTGAAGTCTTAGCAAGAATCCTCCTGAAAACAGTAAACCCTGCCATCACATAGTCTCTCCTGTTATACTACACAAAGCACATTACAGAGAGTGAACACTGAAACAGGCTGCCTCTTTCCAGTCTATATTTGTCCAACCTATTTTTATGGTACCCAAGTAATAGCTTTTATATCCTTTTACTCATGTACGAATTAATTGCTCTACCATATTGTATTACTACTACTACTATTGTCACTACTACTACTACTACTACTACTACCACTAGTGAACATCTAAATGGTACCTCACTAGTACTGCACCTCACTCTGAGCCTTTATATACCCTCTGTGTCCATGTATTGTTTGTAATGGCTTGACAAAGCTCCTGGAGAGCGAAACGTTGCCAGAATAAAATGTCACATTAGTTGCACTTGTGTCCTTTTACTTTACATTACTGAGGATACTTAAGGAGGAACACATCAGGATCTCAGCACGTTGAGCAACTCGGCAACACTACAACGTCGTTAACTTCAGTAATGTAAAGTAAAAGGACACAAGTGCAACTAATGTGACATTTTATTGTGGCAACGTTTCGCTCTCCAGGAGCTTTGTCAAGCCATTACGGCTTGATAAAGCTCCTGGAGAGCGAAACGTTGCCACAATAAAATGTCACATTAGTTGCACTTGTGTCCTTTTACTTTACATATTGTCGGTAATTCTACCAACTTTAATACAACTTCAGTAATTTGCTATCAGTGTTTTTAAACATCCTTACGTTGTTTACAAAGCAGAACACATTCAGGATATTTGGTTGTTTGGGAGGCCGCTCGAGACTCGCTATAAACAGTCAAAATCTAGCTGGTTGAATTCTGAGCTGTTCTTAGACTGGCTCCAGAGGGTTGAGTTCAAGTACTGTATCTATAAGCTACAACAGGGCGAGTCCAGACTATTAGCTGGTGATAACCTCTACTGATGAAGAATTAGACACGTGTGCAACATTATATAAGAACATAAGAACATAAGAAAGGAGGATCACTGCAGCAGGCCTGTTGGCCCATACTAGGCAGGTCCTTTACAATTCATCCCACTAACAAAACATCTGTCCAACCCAATTTTCAATGCTACCCAAGAAATAACCTCTGATAACTATCCACTCATTTGCAAGTCCCACTCAAATCCAACCCCTCTCACTCATATATTTATCCAACCCAAATCTGAAACTACCCAAAGTCCCAGACTCAATAACCCAACTAGGTAGACTCATTCTCCTCCTGTTCTTCAAGATTCTCCTTGGTATGGACTGATGAAGCCACTGTGTGGCGAAGCGTTTCCTCAATAAAGATTCCCAAGAGTTGCACATATGTCTAATTTACCAACATGTCGGTTCTCTGAACCATTCATCTACAACTAGGTCGACTGTTCCACTCATCAACTACCCCACTTGCAAACCAACACCCTCCCATGTCCTTTCCAAATCCAAACTTGTCCAACCTAAATCCATTACTACGGGTTCCCTCCTGGAGAGAGATCCTCAAGACCCCATCAATTTCCCCCTATTAATGCCCATCATACACAGGTGTATGGGAGCAACCGTTTATGGTATGTGTTGCAAAGGTAGTAATACAATAATCCAGCACGTGGAAATACATTTCCTAGTTTGCTCTTCAACACTAGCATCAGTGCAAAGTGTGAAGAAGATCAAACCAAGACAACACCTTCTTAGAAACCCAACACTCGCAGATCCTTAAAAAATAAAATAAAAACTATGGAACCATTTCCTAGGTTTTCACATAACCGTGTTAGTGTTAATACTAGTGTTTATTGTAATGAGTTATTTACTCGGTTTTATTTAGATTGCACATACAGATGTTATTATAAGTTATATAATAATAACATCATTATTAACTGAAGTTATTGGAATAATAAGAAACGTGCGATGTCTGGCTATGTTTACTGATTAAACGTTTCGCCTGCATAACAGGCGAAACGTTGAAGACAGTGGATGAAATTTAGAGATAATTTTAAAGTATTCAATCCCTTAGTCTTGATGGATATTTAGTCTCTTAGTCTTGATGGATATTTAGTCTCTTAGTCTTGATGTTATCGTGGTCATCTCTTAGTCTTTGATGGATATTTAGTCTTTTATCCCTGGATGGATATTTTAAGTCTCTTAGTCTTGATGGATATTTAGGTCCTCTATCTTGAAGATATTCAGTCTCTTAGTCTTGATGGATATTTAGTCTTTTAGTCTTGATGGATATTTAGTCTCTTACTCTTGATGGATATTTAGTCTCTTAGTCTTGATGGATATTTAGTCTTTTAGTCTTGATGGATATTTAGTCTTTTAGTCTTGATGGATATTTAGTCTCTTAGTCTTGATGGATATTTAGTCTCATAGTCTTGATGGATATTTAGTCTCATAGTCTTGATGGATATTTAGTCTCTTAGTCTTGATGGATATTTAGTCTTTTAGTCTTGATGGATATTTAGTCTCTTAGTCTTGATGGATATTTAGTCTTTTAGTTTTGATGGATATTCAGTCCCTTAGTCTTGATGGATATTTAGTCTCTTAGTCTTGATGGATATTTAGTCTTTTAGTCTTGATGGATATTCAGTCCCGTAGTTTTGATGGATATTTAGTCTTTTAGTTTTGATGGATATTCAGTCCCTTAGTCTTGATGGATATTTAGTCTCTTTAGTCTTGATGGATATTCAGTCCCTTAGTCTTGATGGATATTTAGTCTTTTAGTCTTGATGGATATTTAGTCTCTTAGTCTTGATGGATATTTAGTCTCTTAGTCTTGATGGATATTCAGTCCCTTAGTCTTGATGGATATTTAGTCTTTTAGTCTTGATGGATATTTAGTCTCTTAGTCTTGATGGGATATTTAGTCCTCTAGTCTTGATGTGTTTCAGTCCCTATCTTGATGGATATTTTAGTCTTTTAGGTCGTGATGGGATATTTAGTCTTTTAAGTCTTGATGATATTTTAGTCATTTAGTCTTGAGGATAGTTTAGTCCAATTTTAGTCTTGATGGATATTTAGTCTCTTAGTCTTGATGGATATTTAGTCTCTTAGTCTTGATGGATATTTAGTCTCTTAGTCTTGATGGATATTTAGTCTCTTAGTCTTGATGGATATATTTAAGTCTCTCTTAGTCTTGATGATATTCAGTCCCGTATTCGTGAATGGATATTTAGACTCTTAATCTGATGGGATATTTAGTCCGCTTAAGTATCTTGATGGATATTTGTCTCTTAGTCCTGATGGATAATTGGTCTCTAGTCCCTTGATGGATATTTAGTATCGTAGGCTTGGATGGGTATCAGTCCCTTAGTCTGAGGTAATAGTCACTTAGTCTTTGAAGGTATTCAGTCCCCTTAGTCCTTGATGGATATTTAGTCTCTTAGTCTTGATGGATATTCAGTCCCTTAGTTTTGATGGATATTAATCTTTTAGTCTTGATGGATATTTAGTCTTTTAGTCTTGATGGATATTTAGTCTTTTAGTCTTGATGGATATTTAGTCTTTTAGTCTTGATGGATATTTAGTCTTTTAGTCTTGATGGATATTTCGTCTTTTAGTCTTGATGGATATTTAGTCTCTTAGTCTTGATGGATATTTAGTCTCTTAGTCTTGATGGATATTTAGTCTCTTAGTCCTTGAAATGATATTTATCTCGTTAGGTCTTGAATGGATATTTAGTCTCTTAGTCTGAAGTATGATTTAGTCCTTTAGTCTTGATGGATATTTAGTCTAGTCTTTGATGGGTGTTCAGTCCCTTAGACTTGATGGTATATATCTCTTAGGCTTGAATGGATAATTCTCTTTTTAGTCTTGATGATTATTTATCTCTTATCTTGATAGGATATTTATTCCTCTTAGTCATGATTGGATATTTATCTCTTATCTTGATTGATATTATAGTCTCTTATCCTTGATGGGTATTCAGTCTCTTAGTCTTGATGGATATTTAGTCTCTTAGTCTTGATGGGTATTCAGTCTCTTAGTCTTGATGGATATTTAGTCTCTTAGTCTTGATGGATATTTAGTCTCTTAGTCTTGATGGATATTTAGTCTCTTAGTCTTGATGATAATTAGTCTCTTATTCTTGAATGTGGGTGATCAATCCCTTAGTCTTGATGGATATTTAGTCTTTTAGTCTTGATGGATATTTAGTCTCTTAGTCTTGATGGGTGTTCAGTTCCTTAGTCTTGATGGATATTTAGTCTTTTAGTCTTGATGGATATTTAGTCTCTTAGTTTTGATGGATATTTAGTCTCTTAGTCTTGATGGATATGCATCCTCTTAGTTCTTGATGGGATATTTAGTCTTTTTAGTCTTGATGATATTTTAGTCTCTTTTAGTCTTGATGGATATTCAGTCCCTTAGTCGTTAGATATTTATTCTCTTAGTCTTGATTGGATATTAGTCTCTTAGTCTGATGAATTTAGTCCTCTTAGTCTTGAACCGGAATAATTAGTCTCTTAGTCTTGATGGATATTTAGTCTCTTAGTCTTGATGGGTATTCAGTCTCTTAGTCTTGATGGGTATTTAGTCTCTTAGTCTTGATGGATATTTAGTCTCTTAGTCTTGATGGATATTTAGTCCTCTTAGTCTGATGATATTTAGTCACTTAGTCTTGAAGGATATTTTTAGTCTACTTAGTCCTTATGGTGTTCATCCTTAGTCTTGATGATATTTAGTTCTTTTAGTGCTTGATGGATATTTAGGTCTGTATTCCTTGAACGGATACAGTCCCTAATCGTGATGGATATTTAAGTATTTTTAGTCTTGATGGATATTCAGTCCCTTAGTCTTGATGGATATTTAGTCTTTTAGTCTTGATGGATATTTAGTCTCTTAGGCTTGATGGATATTTAGTCTCTTAGTCTTGATGGATATTTAGTCTTTTAGTTTTGATGGATATTCAGTCCCTTAGTCTTGATGGATATTTAGTCTCTTAGTCTTGATGGATATTTAGTCTTTTAGTCTTGATGGATATTCAGTCCCTTAGTTTTGATGGATATTTAGTCTTTTAGTCTTGATGGATATTCAGTCCCTTAGTCTTGATGGATATTTAGTCTTTTAGTCTTGAAGGAAATTCAGGTCCCTTAGTTTTTGATGATATTAAGTCGTTTAGTCTTGATGGATATTTCAGGCCCTAATTTTGATGGATATTTAGTCTTTTAGTCTTGATGGATATTCAGTCCTTAGTCTTGATGGATATTTAGTCTTTTAGTCTTGATGGATATTTAGTCTCTTAGTCTTGATGGATATTCAGTCCCTTAGTCTTGATGGATATTTAGTCTCTTAGTCTTGATGGATATTTAGTCTTTTATCGTTGATGGATATTTATTCCTTATCTTGATGGTATTTAGTCTTTTAGTTCTTATGGATATTTAGTCTCTTAGTCTTGAATGAAATTTAGTCTCTTAGTCTTGATGGGTGTTTCAGGCCCTTAGCTTGATTGATATTCATTCCCATAGTCTGATGATATTATTTCTCTTAGTCTAGATGGATATTTAGTCTTTTAGTCCTGATTGTATATTATTCTTTTAGGTCTTGAAAGGATATTTAGTCTTTTAGTCTTGATGGATATTCCCCGTCTTTTAGTCTGATGGATATTTAGTCTCTAGTCTTGATGGATATATTAGTCTCTTAGTCTTGAAGGATATTTATTCATTAGCTTGCTGATATTTAGTCTCTTAGTCATGATGATATTTCGTTCATTTAGTCTAGATGATATTTAGTCTCTTATCTTGAATGATATCATTCCCTTAGTCTTAGATGGATAAATTAGTCTCTTAGTCTTGAAGGAAAATTAGACCTCTTAGTCTTGAAGGATATTAGACTCTTTAGTCCTGATGGAATATTTAGACTCATAGTCCTTGATGGAATTTAGTCCCTTCTTAGTCTGAGGATATTTAGTCTCTTAGTCTTGATGGATATTTAGTCTCTTAGTCTTGATGGATATTTAGTCTCTTAGTCTTGATGGATATTTAGTCACTTAGTCTTGATGGTATTAGTCTCTTATCTTGATGGAATATTAACTCTTAGTCTTGATGGGTGTTCAATCCTATAATCTGATGATATTCAGTCTCTTAGTCTTGATGATATTTAGTCCTAGTCTTGTATGGGTAATTCGTCCACTAGTCTTGATGGGTAGTTCAGTCCTTAGTCTTGATGGGTATTGAGTATTTAGTTTAGGGTGAGTAGGTGACTTTTCAAAAGAATCTTAAATTGATGTTCAGACCGGGTTACTTTAGTATTTACCGGTAATGAGTTCCAAATTTTGGGGTCCTTTATGTGCATATAATTTTTACAGTGGTGATATGGACACGGTACATCAAAAGTATATTGGTGTATTGTGTTATGGTCGTGTGACCTGTTAAGGTTGGTGAGAAGTTTGAGTGGAGGGTTTATGTTTGAGAGTAGTGTTCTATGTATGTAGAAGGCACAAGAATAAGTATGGATGTTTTTTACGGAGAGCAGTTTTAGACTTTTGAATATTGGGTGAGAGTAATGCCTCAGGAGTGGGATATTTATCACTAGACTGCAGCCTTTTTGGCTGGGTTATTAGTGGTCTTAGGTGATTGTTGTTGATCCCCACGCACTAATTCCATACGTGAGATAAGGGTAGATGAGTGGATGATGCAGTGCAAGGAGAGCTGATTGTGGAACATAATACCGTATCTTTGATAGTATGCCTACTGTCTTAGAGATTTTCTTGGAAATTTGTTGTATATGTGTCTGGAATTTCAGGCTACTGTCAAGGTGAAGTCCGAGGAATTTTCCCTCTGTGAGTCTTGTGATGGGTGATCCGTTGAGCGTTAAGTGGAACATTTGTAGCTCTGTTTCCAAACTGGATGAAATAGGTTTTGTCAGTATTGAGGGTAACTTTATTTATCATGGTGTGTGCAGTCCCTAGTCTTGATGGGAGGTATATTTAATTGCTTTTTTCACAATAAAGAAAGACAGGTGTTACACGTGTGTCTTATTCATCAACTTGTCATCATTGTACACCATTAATGTACTGAAACTTGTCTGACACAACAACTCAATGGAACTACTGCAAGGTGTCATGGAAACCTTCCAGGCCCTGTTCAGGACCCTCGCCGTCTTCAACACAAGCAGGCCCTCTTCTTCTAACATCAACGTTCAAGCACCAGCCCCAATTCCCATTCTACCATCAATGTTCAAACAACCAACGGCCCCGTTCATTCTACCATAATAATCAATCAACCAGCCCCGTTCATTCTACCATCAATGTTCAACCAACCAGCCGTGTTCTATCATCCCTCCTCAACCTACCAGTCTTTCCCACTCCTGAGCAAGGGCTCCTTGGCTCCTGACTGGCTTCTCTCCTCCTTCTCTAAGCCACGTGTACCTATCAATAAAGCCATGAAGGAAGCCCTGGGTTTCTCTCCACCACCAGTGGAACCCTTCATGCTGATGGTAACACCACTGACATCGTTACTGCTGGTACCGCTACTCTTGGTACCACCGTTTCTCAAGACAGTCCAAGAAACTAGTGACCCAAAATATCAAAGGTGAGAAAATATGTGGAATAAGAGAAAGAAAAGCAGTGAAATCATACAAAAGTAGAAAGCAAAGAAAAAAGGAATATAAATCCAAAGAAGGAAAGGGGAAAGAAGCGTAAGAAAATTAATGATAATTGGGTAATGGACAGATGCAAGAAGCAGGCTTAAATAATAATAATAATAATAATAATAATAATAATAATAATAATAATATCCCAAGTATAATTTCCTGTATTTTTCTTACGCTGTAGTTAAAACATTTAATATGCTTAACAGTTCCCATACAGGCGAAATTATTTACAAACATTATATCTCAGTCCATAACAGGAGTCGACCCTGTACACACTACATCAAAGTACGTAGTACTTACGCCACACAGCCAGACTCCAGATATAAATCTGGGGGCCTAGCCGAAGCTAAGCAGTGTATCCCATACCCCAGAGCACCAGCTTGTGATAAAGTTATTTCAAACAATTATATATAAATAAAGACTATATGGGGAAAGTAACAGAAATTCTTCTCCTCCGTAACCAGCGTGTTTTGTAAGAGGCGACTAAAAATGCCGGAGCAGGGGCTTGTAACCCCTTCTCCTTTATATAATACTAAATAAGGAGAAACTTTCGTTTTCCTTTTTGGGCCACCCCCGCCTCGGTGGATACGCCGGTGTGTTGGAAAGATATAATAGTATATATATATAAATATATATATATATATAATATGACATATATATAATATATATATATAAATATATAATATTATACGCGCACACACACACGCTGAGTATCAACCCCTGCAACCACAACTAGGCGAGTACATGAAAATATGTAAAACCGAATATTCAGTGGAAGGCCAAGATTCTCTCCCGTGGTTGTCAGTCCTTCGATCTCCAGTCCAGCGTTCTTACCACTTTATTACATAGGGTAATAAATACTGCTTCAACCAGGAGAAGCTTATCACTGGAGAGGTTAGTGTCAGTCAATGCCGGACTCGAGACAAGGGTTTTCAAGGAGGATTGCTTCACTCCATGTTACAAAAAACGCGATTCTAAAAGCTTAGAAATCTCCAGTGAATACAAGAAAGGACTGCCCTTCTAGCATCCAGCCTGTTACTGGGTTTTCCTAACAAGTAGTCAGTATCCTTGTCCAATTATCCATTAGAATTCAGTATGAATCAATAGTGCTTCAGGATTACAACTGGTAGGCTACTAACTAGAGAAATTAAAATTTAATAAATTTATTAAGTCTAGAGGTATATTATCAAATTTAATTAAATTAAATTAATCACAGTAATCAACAAAAATTAATATATCACTTCACTCGTGTTTTATACAATATATTGTGCTGAAAAGCACATAACAACATTTATAATTCTTATTACCGTCAGTACATAACATTTAATAAGAAATTACAAATATGTACAAGTAAGTTTTGTGTATGGTGTGTAAATGTGCTCTAAGTAGTTCGCTATGTCTCAAGACTTGACCTAACTTAAACAAGAGACTGACAAAGTCCTCAAATAAACTAACTTCTTGACCACTGGCAACCAAACAGTCTGGCTTGAACAATAAAAAGCATGCTAAGCCCAATAGCATACAACAACTACTGCGACACAGAATCAGGAACAAGGAGATAATATCACGACATCTAAGTAGGGACCATCTGCAGTTCCCCCCCAAGTCACAAACCCCATCCAAACTGAATACTAAGTCAGCATAAGAAAATCCCGACTGTGATAATACACAGATACAGAACAAATAGTCGAAGCTACAGCTCAGGAACCTGAGATATTTCGATTGTATGTGACACACAACCTCAGAACAACTGCAATAAGCTCTAATCTATACAATGTTCTTTGAACATAGTACTACAGAACTAACAAGAATAAGAGACTAGACAATCTTTCCAAAACCACCAAGAGAGACAAGCCAACTGAAACTTCAGGCGAGGTGAGGAACAACCCCCCCCCCCCTCGATCACGTGATAGCTCCGTGGACAGCTGCTGCTCAGTAACAATGAGAAGCCGGCAGGGAAACGAGCCACAAGCGATAATTACAGTAGTTAGACAATCAAGATTTGAACTGAGCACATATGTAACATCCTACCTCACAAAATTTAGCTAAGTCAAATAATAATAATATAAAGCAATATATTTACGATTTAGCTATTATCACAAATATAAGCAATATAAAATTATATGAAAAGGTGATAATTGTATATATACACATTATAATCATAATATACATTATATATATTGCAACCCATTCAGGGGTTGCAACACTCCAGCAACAGTGAAGGCAACACCGCTGGTCTGAGAACTGACACTCCACGGGATTGAGTCTCGATTTTCCCATTGAAATGTTACATTCGTTGATTACATAACTTTTGTTCAATTCGTAGTTTACGTGTTAATTCTGGTCCACTGAAAGTAGAATTACGTGAGTACTGTGTAAAATGTGTATACATGGGCTGTGTACATGGTATCTAAAAAATTGGTAAATGGTGATGAGGGGACATTTCGTTCAAAAATGAACTATCCTAAGCGTGTTGTATAAAAGGGTTGTGAGGATGTTTACAGACCTGAAATGAGAAATGGAAACACCCAAGCAGTTGTTGGGGGGAAGATGACAATTTCACCCGAACATAAGAACATAAGAATGGGGGGAACACTTGCAGAAGGCCTACTGGCCCATGAAAGGCAGGTCCTTATCAAAACGTACCCAATGACACCAGTCAAACCCAGCCCCTCCCACTCATATTTTTTGTCCAATCTTTTTTTTAAAGCTACCCAAGGTCCTAGCCTCTATCACCCTACTGGGAAGATTGTTCCAGGCATCCACAAAAGATTGTTCCACGCATCCACATCGACTGGTCAGTAACTCAAGATAACCCAGTATAGCCAATTAATACATATTATTTTCATTCAGGTCCCTCTTTCAGGCCCTCCCCCATGATGCAACCTCCCAACAGCTGACCAACTCCCAGGTAACTACAGTTAGGTAACAAGAGGCATCAGGTGTTAGGACACCTGCCCGTACGTCCCTTCTCACAGCGGGGATCCACCCGCACGTGCTTCTAAGGTCTAAGAGCCTAGATGGCTAACTACTGCATAAGAGTCGTCTAAGTAATGCATTTATATGGTTTCAGCTGTTCTCGACGATGATACTGAATTGAAAACGACAGAAAACACGGAGTACTCACCGTTTCCCTGCCTCGGACGCCTTCATTGTTCTCTGCAACTGCAGTGACGCAAACTCCAAGGAAAATCCTGAAATGCCCTCCAAGACAAGAGAAGTTTACCTCCAAGACTGTCGCTTATACATTCCAGATTATTTGTCTGTATCAAGGACTATTTTGTCTACATCCAGGACTGAATTGTCTACATCCGGGATTATTAAATCACACACAGGGTTGCTCAGTTCACACCCAGGGTTGTTCAGTTCACACCCAGGGTTGCTCAGTTCACACCCAGGGTTGTACAGTTCACACCCAGGGTTGCTCAGTTCACACCCAGGGTTATTCAGTTCACACCCAGGGTTGCTCAGTTCACACCCAGGGTTGCTCAGTTCACACCCAGGGTTGTTCAGTTCACACCCAGGGTTATTCAGTTCACACCCAGGGTTATTCAGTTCACACCCAGGGTTATTCAGTTCACACCCAGGGTTATTCAGTTCACACCCAGGGTTATTCAGTTCACACCCAGGGTTATTCAGTTCACACCCAGGGTTATTCAGTTCACACCCAGGGTTATTCAGTTCACACCCAGGGTTATTCAGTTCACACCCAGGTTATTCATTCACACCAGGGTTGTTTTAGTTCACACCCAGGGTTGTTCAGTTCACACCCAGGGTTATTCAGTTCACACCCAGGGTTATTCAGTTCACACCCAGGGATATTCAGTTCACACCCAGGGTTATTCAGTTCACACCCAGGGTTATTCAGTTCACACCCAGGGCTATTCAGTTCACAAAGCAGGGTTTATTCATTCACACCCAGGGGTTTTTCAGTTCACACCCAGGGTTGTTCAGTTCACACCCAGGGTTATTCAGTTCACACCCAGGGTTATTCAGTTCACACCCAGGGTTATTCAGTTCACACCCAGGGTTGTTCAGTTCACACCCAGGGTTATTCAGTTCACACCCAGGGCTATTCAGTTCACACCCAGGGATATTCAGTTCACACCCAGGGTTATTCAGTTCACACCCAGGGTTATTCAGTTCACACCCAGGGTTATTCAGTTCACACCCAGGGCTATTCAGTTCACACCCAGGGTTATTCAATTCACACCCAGGGTTGTTCAGTTCACACCCAGGGTTGTTCAGTTCACACCCAGGGTTATTCAGTTCACACCCAGGGCTATTCAGTTCACACCCAGGGTTATTCAATTCACACCCAGGGATATTCAGTTCATACCCAGGGATATTCAGTTCACACCCAGGGTTATTCAGTTCACACCCAGGGCTATTCAGTTCACCCCCAGGGTTATTCAATTCACACCCAGGGTTGTTCAGTTCACACCCAGGGTTGTTCAGTTCACACCCAGGGTTGTTCAGTTCACACCCAGGGTTATTCAGTTCACACCCAGGGTTGTTCAGTTCACACCCAGGATTGTTCAGTTAACACGTAGGATTCCAGGTTGACACCCAGGACTGCAGGATCACGCCTAGGACTGCAGGTTCACACCCAGGACTGAAGGTTCACACCCAGGACTGAAGGTTCACACCCAGGACTGCAGGTTCACACCCAGCATTGCAGGTTCACACCCAGCACTGCAGGTTCACACCCAGCACTGCAGGTTCACACCCAGCACTGCAGGTTCACACCCAGCACTGCAGGTTCACACCCAGCACTGCAGGTTCACACCCAGCACTGCAGGTTCACACCTAGGACTGCAGGCTCATACCCAGGATAGGGTAAGAAGGTGAGATTATATACAGTATTGGCAGCGTGTTGTTGCGGGAGTGTTGAGGAGGGGCAGGTCTGGCCACCACCAACACCAGCTCTGAAGACTGAACACACACACACACACTCACTCACCACAGTAAACACTGCTACCACCACCACCACACTCACTTTTACTCGTGTACTCCCCTCCTCCACCACCACCACCGGCCACTCACAACACTACCACCACCACCAGGAGACTAAACTGAGTCACCTCTGGTAACTGTGTCTTGAAGACCAATCTGTTGTGGTGGATGTCTTGAAGACTAGTCAATTGTGGTGGATGTCTTGAGAATTAGTCATCTGCAGCGGTTGTGTTGAAGTCAACTTTTCAATCTCCTCTTCAAATGACCCAATAAATCTTATGCAAATAAACACTGATCATTTGTTAGTATTACCAAACTTTGTTTCACCTCTACAAGATGTACGGTGACAACCTCCTGAAAGTCTTAAGAATATTCTATAAATTTAAAAGTATTATAGTTGGCAATTCTTCTTTAAAGAACACTTTATGGTTGGTAATTCTTCTTTAAAGAACATTTTTAAGGCTGGTAATTCTTCTTTAAAGAACATTTTTAAGGCTGGTAATTCTTCTTTAAAGAACACTTTTTAAGGCTGGTAATTCTTCTTTAAAGAACATTTTTAAGGCTGGTAATTCTTCTTAAAGAACACTTTTTAAGGCTGGTAATTCTTCTTTAAAGAACACTTTTTAAGGCTGGTAATTCTTCTTTAAAGAACATTTTTAAGGCTGGTAATTCTTCTTTAAAGAACATTTTTAAGGCTGGTAATTCTTCTTTAAAGAACATTTTTAAGGCTGGTAATTCTTCTTTAAAGAACACTTTTTAAGGCTGGTAACTCTTCTTTAAAGAACACTTTTTAAGGCTGGTAATTCTTCTTTAAAGAACACTTTTTAAGGCTGGTAACTCTTCTTTAAAGAACACTTTTCCGTCACTCTACAGATGTAATTAGTAAAATCTCAGCACTTACTCTTCTATAAACCTTGAACATAAATGTTAAGTATCACTGTTTCCACTGTTACCTACTGACAGTTAAGTGTGACCAGTTTTTCCTTGAGTACATGACGCACCATAACACTGTACAGAGCACACCCTAGAGAAGTTTATCAGAACTTGATGAAGTACGTCGCTGAGCGAAACGTTAGCAAAACGAATTTTTTTTCCTGCAACGTGTATTTGTTATGACTGAACATTAAAATGGTATAAAATACCGACAGATTGTTAGGTAAGACACATATGCAACAGTTAGGTATCTTTATTTCGAAACGTTTCGCCTACACAGTAGGCTTCTTCAGTCGAGTACAGAAAAGTTGATAGAAGCAGAAGATACTTGAAGACGATGTAATCAGTCCATCACCCTTAAAGTTTTGAGGTGGTCAGTCCCTCAGTCTGGAGAAGAGCATTGTTCCGTTGTCTGAAACAATATGAAGTTGAAGTGACAGGATGGAGCTTTTATATAGTGCCAGGAGGTGAGACGTAGGTTGCTTTGGGAGGGCAGGTCCCTCTCAAACCCAGCCGTTCTCACTAGTAGAGGTCGAAGTTGATGGTCTGTACCAAGATACCCTTGTGTTGCAGTGTCTGACAGAATGAACATTAAAATGGTATAAAATACCGACAGATTGTTAGGTAAGACACATATGCAACAGTTAGGTATCTTTATTTCGAAACGTTTCGCCTACACAGTAGGCTTCTTCAGTCGAGTACAGAAAAGTTGATAGAAGCAGAAGATACTTGAAGACGATGTAATCAGTCCATCACCCTTAAAGTTTTGAGGTGGTCAGTCCCTCAGTCTGGAGAAGAGCATTGTTCCGTTGTCTGAAACAATATGAAGTTGAAGTGACAGGATGGAGCTTTTATATAGTGCCAGGAGGTGAGACGTAGGTTGCTTTGGGAGGGCAGGTCCCTCTCTGTCAGACACTGCAACACAAGGGTATCTTGGTACAGACCATCAACTTCGACCTCTACTAGTGAGAACGGCTGGGTTTGAGAGGGACCTGCCCTCCCAAAGCAACCTACGTCTCACCTCCTGGCACTATATAAAAGCTCCATCCTGTCACTTCAACTTCATATTGTTTCAGACAACGGAACAATGCTCTTCTCCAGACTGAGGGACTGACCACCTCAAAACTTTAAGGGTGATGGACTGATTACATCGTCTTCAAGTATCTTCTGCTTCTATCAACTTTTCTGTACTCGACTGAAGAAGCCTACTGTGTAGGCGAAACGTTTCGAAATAAAGATACCTAACTGTTGCATATGTGTCTTACCTAACCATTTGTTATGACTGTTGTGGGCAGTACGACATTTGTATCCACATCTTTAATGTTACTGCAGCCCGTAGCTGTGTTTTCAACCACCTTGGTAAACTGAAGCATCATTCTGCTTCACACCAGCTGGCAGATGAGTACAGCAGCAGCAGCAGCACACGAAGCTGCCTTTCCACCTGGGGAGACATGAGCTTCATTAAGGCTGACATGTGATAAGTTAGCCTGTGTTCCTCTAGTGCTGCACCACTACGCTGCTGCTTCTAGGACACTTCCACACCTAAATAATCTGACAGCTCAGGAAACTTCAGGACAATTGAAGGTAGAAGGTATAAGAATAAAAGGACTCAGGAATATCCACTTAGGACATCATAGAAATATTTCATTCCTGGGATCTTGGTCATTCCAAATGACAAAAGAGAATGAGAGGACGCAGTACATATAGTGCAGAGATAGACACAAAGGCAGTATAATGCGATCTCTTACTGTGTGTGTTAGGTAAGACACATATGCAACAGTTAGGTATCTTTATTTCGAAACGTTTCGCCTACACAGTAGGCTTCTTCAGTCGAGTACAGAAAGGTTGATAGAAGCAGAAGATACTTGAAGACGATGTAATCAGTCCATCACCCTTAAAGTTTTGAGGTGGTCAGTCCCTCAGTCTGGAGAAGGGTGATGGACTGATTACATCGTCTTCAAGTATCTTCTGCTTCTATCAACCTTTCTGTACTCGACTGAAGAAGCCTACTGTGTAGGCGAAACGTTTCGAAATAAAGATACCTAACTGTTGCATATGTGTCTTACCTAACAATCTGTCGGTATTTCATACCATTTTAATGTTCGATCTCTTACTGTGTTCCACCCACACAGTGGGCCTTATTAATTCACAAACAGATGTACGTATGCAGAGAGCACATGAGTATATACCATTTATCTCCAAATATTCTCAGTAGGTCACTGGTGAAGATCAAGTGAAGGCGTCAGGTCATTTAATTTCCTCGTAACGTGGCACTGCCATCTTGGAACAGCCAATCACCTCTCAACAAATGTCCACAGGGGACATTCACTTTTAAATTTCCTCCCAATACTGACCGGTTTTTAGTGACCTGACGCTTTTTCTGATCATCCCCAAATGCGTTTTCTTTTGGGAGTGGCCAAAGTCCCAAGAATGAAAATATCATTAAAATGAAGTGTTTTTTCTCCACATTTTCGTATATGTAAGTTAAGACACATGGAACTTTTTGGATATCTTTATTGAACCAAATGTTGCACATGTGTCTTAACTTGCAACTGTGGGTTTTTTAAACCTTTTTTGCACATTTTGCTAAAGTTATAACTTTTACCTTCAATGCAATCCCGCATACAAAAGGGGATATCGGTACAAGACTATTCTTCTACTGAAAACACATTTTTTGGTATGGGAATAATCCCCTGGAAGACTACCTCCCCAGAGGGTTATTCCAGGCCCCTATCCGACTGACTCACGAAAAACATCCCCTTTCTGTGTATATAGGGTTTTTGAAACCAAAGGGATGATTCCCTAAAATTTTCCCTCCTTCCTTACCCTTCTCTGTTTTCTATTGATAAGAACCTTGTGTGGCGAAACGTTTCCCTTTAAAAAAGATTCCTAACGTTGCATAACTCCAGTCATCCCCCCTTTTTCCCGCAGTCCACACGGATTTTTCACCCTCCATGCCGCATTTCCTCAGTGGTTCTGCTAAGATTATCCCCACCAAAATCCACAGTTAATTACAGCAAAGCCTGAAAAAACGTCAAACTAAGCCTTGTGCTCTGAAGTAAGTGGGGAAAATGGGACGACCAACGTTATTGATTTTCACACACACACACACACACACACACACACACACACACACACACTTCCCTCTCCCTACAGAAACGAAACACTCAGTTTTGGGCGTAAATTTTCAAAGGATTTACCATCACTAAAACCTCGATTTTAAAAAGAATCTGCGTCCAGGTTTTTTTTTTAATGCATGTTACGCAGTGATTCCATAAAAAACTCAACCCAGTTGTACCCACCCTTTATAATCAGGGACACCCCCACACAGGGAAAAAAAGAAAAGTAAAAGGACGCAAATGCAAAATGCGACATTTTTTTGTGGGAAATTTCGCCTCCAGGAGTTTTTGTCAAGCCCTTTCAAACAGTAAAAATTTCGCCTAAACAGTAGGGGTCTTCAGTCAATACAAAAGTAGCAGGAGCAGTAGAATGTGAAAAGATTAATCAAACGTTTCATCTAGGGGAACAGAACTTTTCTCCAGGCGGGGGACTGACAACCTCAAATCTCCGATTCGGGGGTGATAGCTTTTAAAACCCTTTCACCTCTATTTTCCTCCCTAGTTTGTCTCGACAAAGACGCCACTGGTGGGAAAAATTTACTGTTTTTTAACGGTTAACAAAAGCTCATGGAGACGAAACGTTTCACAATTAATGTCACATTAGTTGCACTTGTGTCCTTTGCTTTAATATTGTCGAAATTTCACCAACATTACAAAAAACAGCACATACATCGTATTTGGAAGAGATGTGTGGTATAAACCTGGTAATCCCGACAAGTTGTTTAGAAAGACACGAAAGCAACACTATAAAATATTTATTAGAAAACTTTTGGGCCTGGGACCTTATCAAGTCCCAGGACCGAAACGTTTTCTAATAAAATGTTATAGTGTTTTTTCTTACGTTTCTTTCTAAACCCAAGAGAGTAGTAACTACTAAACTGTTGTAGGACTCCTCGACCCCCAGTTAATGGACCCCAAGCACACACATAAACCCGGGGTTAAAGATTTTGACACATGTTTTTAGCATTGGTAAATAGCCCTGTGAACTCTTGGGTATCTTTATTAAGGAAACGTTTCGCCAGTGGTTTCATCAGTCCATACACAGGAGAAGCTTGAAGAACAGGAGGAGAATGAGGTAATCAGTCACTCAACCTTGAGTCGATGTGGTCAGTCCATCCTTAATAAAAGATACCCAAGAGTTGCACATGTGTAATTTATCAACGTGTCGGTTCTCTGAACCATTCATCTACAATTCAGCAGTTGGGTATCTTTACTGATGAAACGTTTCGTCTACATATTAAGCTTCTTCAGTCAAATACAGAGGGAGAAGCAATGAAATAAAGATGTAATCAGTCCATCAACCTTAGAGAAGAAGTGTTTGAGGTGGTCAGTCCCTCAGTCTGGAGAATATGAGGGACTGACCACTAATTACATCTTTATTTCATTACTACTGCTGCCTCTATATTTGACTGAAGAAGTCTACTGTGTAGGCGAAACGTTTCATCAATAAAGATACCCAACTGTTGCACGTGTGTCTTAATCTTCAACTTATCAGTATTTTATACCACTTTCATCAAACGTGGGATTGCTATCCATCCTATCACTTCAGGTATTGGAAGTGTTTCTCACAGGCTACCTGGATACCTAGCCGAAAGTCTATCCAGTCTATCTCCAGTCACGAAATCTAAGAATTTCAGTACATCACCCATGTCTTCACTCGTTTACACTTCCCTTCCTACTTGACACAATCATGTAAAAGCAGAGCTGGGAATATACTTGACTCTACCAGCAACGCCACCACTGAAAACCCCAGATTCCCAACTCTACTTGGAGAAGTAGCCAACACCAGACTCATGGAGGAACACTGCAGAAAGCTTACTGGCCCATACAAGGCAGGTCCTTCTCAAAACCATTTCCACCCACCTATATGTCAACTTTTTCCAAGACAGCTGGAAAAAATATCACTTGAAAAACCTTTGTAAATATGTTGCTGATCCACACCAGAGTCCCTGCTGCCATGATCCACACCAGAGTCCCTGCTGCCATGATCCACACCAGAGTCTCTGCTGCCATGATCCACACCAGAGTCTCTGCTGCCATGATCCACACCAGAGTCTCTGCTGCCATGATCCACACCAGAGTCCCTGCTGCCATGATCCACACCAGAGTCCCTGCTGCCATGATCCACACCAGTCTCTCTGCTGCCATGATCCACACCAGAGTCCCTGCTGCCATGATCCACACCAGAGTCCCTGCTGCCATGAGCCACACCAGAGTCCCTGCTGCCATGATCCACACCAGAGTCCCTGCTGCCATGAGCCACACCAGAGTCCCTGCTGCCATGATCCACACCAGAGTCCCTGCTGCCATGATCCACACCAGAGTCCCTGCTGCCATGATCCACACCAGAGTCCCTGCTGCCATGAGCCACACCAGAGTCCCTGCTGCCATGATCCACACCAGAGTCCCTGCTGCCATGATCCACACCAGAGTCCCTGCTGCCATGATCCACACCAGAGTCCCTGCTGCCATGATCCACACCAGAGTCCCTGCTGCCATGATCCACACCAGAGTCCCTGCAGCCATGATCCACACCAGAGTCCCTGCTGCCATGATCCACACCAGAGTCCCTGCTGCCATGATCCACACCAGAGTCCCTGCAGCCATGATCCACACCAGAGTCCCTGCTGCCATGATCCACACCAGAGTCCCTGCTGCCATGATCCACACCAGAGTCCCTGCTGCCATGATCCACACCAGAGTCCCTGCTGCCGTGAACCACACCAGAGTCCCTGCTGCCATGAACCACACCAGAGTCCCTGCTGTCATGATCCACACCAGAGTCCCTGCTGCCATGATCCACACCAGAGTCCCTGCTGCCATGATCCACACCAGAGTCCCTGCTGCCATGAACCACACCAGAGTCTCTGCTGCCATGATCCACACCAGAGTCCCTGCTGCCATGAACCACACCAGAGTCCCTGCTGCCATGAACCACACCAGAGTCCCTGCTGCCATGAACCACATCAGAGTCCCTACTGCCATGAGCCACACCAGAGTCCCTGCTGCCATGAACCACACCAGAGTCCCTGCTGCCATGATCCACACCAGAGTCCCTGCTGCCATGAACCACACCAGAGTCCCTGCTGCCATGAGCCACACCAGAATCCCTGCTGCCATGATCCACACCAGAGTCCCTGCTGCCATGATCCACACCAGAGTCCCTGCTGCCATGAGCCACGGCAGTCACGTGACCTGACACCTTCACCTGATCTTCACTAGTGACCTGCTTTCTCCTCCATATATACTGTGCTTCTCATTCCCTGTGGAGTGACCAAGGTCCCAGGATCGAAACGTATCCAGTAAAGATGCCCTAAATATATGCACTTGTATCCTTTCATCCATTTAAGGACAACGTTTCGCTCAGGGTGGACTTTATCTCTGAGCGAAACCAGACTAAATAAAAGCTTCTTCTGTATATTTTCTCTTTATACCAAAATCAAACCAAACCACGGGCGGGGTTAGAACCCGACCGCGGGTTCTAACCCCGCCCGTGGTATTGTTTGTTTGCAATCGTGTCATTACGATTTCATAGTTACAATACTAAACCATCAACAAATCACTGGAGCCACAAATCCTAATCATGAACAAATCACAGTACACAAAACAACAGCCACACTACATAACCCTCACCATAATTCACTTTTCAAAATTCTGACAAATATGTGACCATTGTGACCAAGTGTGTTACTAGTGTGACCACGTGTGTGACCATTATGACCAAGTGTGTTACTAGTGTGACCACGCGTGTGACCATTATGACCAAGTGTGTTACTAGTGTGACCACGTGTGCATTATGACCAAGTGTGTTACTAGTGTGACCACGTGTGTGACCATTATGACCAAGTGTGTTACTAGTGTGACCATGCGTGTGACCATTATGACCAAGTGTGTTACTAGTGTGACCACGCGTGTGACCATTGCACTAGTGTGACCACGCGTGTGACCATTGCACTAGTGTGACCACGCGTGTGACCATTGTACTAGTGTGACCAAGTGTGTAACCAGAAATCAAAAATCACTCCCTACGAAAGTAAAAGACTGGACAGGCGGTGCAAAATACCCCCAATGAAAAATAGGGGCGCCATTGGTACACTAAGAGAAAACACCATAAGTGTCCGGGGCCCAAGACTGTTCAACAGCTTCCCGCCATGCATAAGGGAAATTACCAATAGACCGCTGGCTGCCTTCAAGAGTCAGCTGGACAGATACTTAAAGTCAGTGCCGGATCAGCCGGGCTGTGGCTCGTACGTTGGACTACGTGCGGCCAGCAGTAACAGCTTGGTTGATCAGGTCCTGATATCATGTGGGAGTTCGAACACGTGGATTGGGTAAAGAAATACTCACGTAGGCTGGTAGTACGTATAATTACAGATAATGTGGAGGGAGCCCTTACAGCCGTAACCTTGTCTCCTTGCTCCTCTCGTAACACTGACTGACTGGCCGCCCACAGTACCCATATGTGAGGGGGTCTTTGAATACTGCTAGGTCAGCACAATATGAGTTCAGACAGTGACTCAGGCAGAGACGGTTGGTCGTGAGTCAACTGGCACAGTGGTTACTGGTAACTGGTTACTACTACTGAGACTGATCGTCCTGGTCGTTGACCGGGCCGCGGGGGCGTTGAACTTGGGAATACCCTCTAGGTAGACTCCAGGTAGACGTATGTGACCAGCGTAACCAAGTATGTTACTAGCGTGACCGCGTGCATGACCAGTGTTACTAGTGTGACCAACTGTTATTAGTGTGACCACGTGTGTGAGCAGTGTGATAACGCACGTTACTAGTGACATGTGTGACAACGTGTTACTAGTATGACCACATGTATGACCAGTGTGAACACGTGTGTGACCAGTGTGATCAGGTACGTTATTAATGACATGTGTGACCAGCGAGAGGCCACATGTGAGACAAGTGTGACCTCGTGTAACCAGTATAACCCCTTTGACCCCACGTGTGACCAGTGTGACGCGGTATGACGAGTGTGACCAGTGTACATAACCTGTGATCCACGTGTGACCAGTGTAACCTGTGATTCACGTGTGACCAGTGTGACCTCGTGTGACCAGTGTAACCTGTGATTCACGTGTGACCAGTGTGACCTCGTGTGATCAGGTGTGTAACCAGTGCATATGGGAGAGTCAGTGCTGTGACAACAACAGTCGCCTTCACAAGGTCACTCAACTAATGCTTCGTGTCTCAGTGTTCTGTGTCTCTGTCTCAGTGTCACAGTCTCAGTGTTCTGTGTCTCTGTCTCAGCGTCACAGTCTCAGTGTTCTGTGTCTCTGTCTCAGCGTCACAGTCTCAGTGTTCTGTGTCTCTGTCTCAGTGTCACAGTCTCAGTGTTCTGTGTCTCTGTCTCAGTGTCACAGTCTCAGTGTTCTGTGTCTCTGTCTCAGTGTCACAGTCTCAGTGTTCTGTGTGTCTGTCTCAGTGTTCTGTGTCTCGGATCCGTACAGATGTCTGGGTCATTAACAACAAGTAATGATCGAGGCTTGATCCTCCATCCGCTAATCGCGGCCCCGACCTCTGATCAGTCACACTGTTGGTGATGCCCAACCATAAGTCACTGTCTCTGTTTAACCCACTCCTGTGCGGTGCTGTGCAGCGGCCACAGCATTAAAATACGGCTAACACAGCACTAACAGTGCTAAAACATCAGTAACACAGCCCTAACAGTGCTAAAACAGCAGTAACACAGCACTAACAGTGCTAAAACAGCAGTAACACAGCACTAACAGTGCTAAAACAGCAGTAACACAGCACTAACAGTGCTAAAACAGCAGTAACACAGCACTAACAGTGCTAAAACAGCAGTAACACAGCACTAACAGTGCTAAAACAGCAGTAACACAGCACTAACAGTGCTAAAACAGCAGTAACACAGCACTAACAGTGCTAAAACAGCAGTAACACAGCACTAACAGTGCTAAAACAGCAGTAACACAGCACTAACAGTGCTAACACAGCAGTAACACAGCACTGTGCTAACACAGCAGTAACACAACACTAACAGTGCTAACACAGCACTGTGTTAACACAGCAGTAACACAGTAACAACAGCACTAACAATGCTAACACAGCAGTAACACAGCACTAACAGTGCTAACACAGCAGTAACACAGCACTAACAGTGCTAACACAGCAGTAACACAGCACTAACAGTGCTAACACAGCAGTAACACAGCACTAACAGTGCTAACACAGCAGTAACACAGCACTAACAGTGCTAACACAGCAGTAACAGCACTAACAGTGCTAACACAGCAGTAACAGCACTAACAGTGCTAACACAGCAGTAACACAACACTAACAGTGCTAACACAGCAGTAACACAGCACTAACAGTGCTAACACAGTAGTAACACAGCACTAACAGTGCTAACACAGCAGTAACACACCACTAAAACAGCAGTAACAGCACTAACAATGCTAACACAGCAGTAACACAGCACTAACAGCGCTAACACAGCAGTAACAGCACTAACAGTGCTAACACAGCAGTAACACAGCACTAACAGTGCTAACACAGCAGTAACACAGCACTAACAGTGCTAACACAGTAGTAACACAGCACTAACAGTGCTAACACAGCAGTAACACACCACTAACACAGCAGTAACACAGCACTAACAGTGCTAACACAGCAGTAACACAGCACTAACAGTGCTAACACAGCAGTAACACAGCACTAACAGTGCTAACACAGTAGTAACACAGCACTAACAGTGCTAACACAGCAGTAACACAGCACTAACAGTGCTAACACAGCAGTAACACAGCAGTAACACAGCACTAACAGTGCTAACACAGCAGTAACACAGCAGTAACACAGCACTAACAGTGCTAACACAGTAGTAACACAGCACTAACAGTGCTAACACAGCAGTAACACGCCACTAACACAGCAATAACAGCACTAACAGTGCTAACACAGCAGTAACACAGCACTAACAGTGCTAACACAGCAGTAACACAGCACTAACAGTGCTAACACAGTAGTAACACAGCAGTAACACACCACTAACAGTGCTAACACAGCAGTAACACACCACTAACACAGCAGTAACACAGCACTAACAGTGCTAACACAGCAGTAACACACCACTAACACAGCAGTACCACACCACTAACACAGCAGTAACACAGCACTAACAGTGCTAACACAGCAGTAACACAGCACTAACAGTGCTGACACAGCAGTAACACACCACTAACACAGCAGTAACACAGCACTAACAGTGCTAACACAGCAGTAACACAGCACTCACTCGAAATGACTCATTAATTATATTTAAAATAAGAAACAAGTTATCACCTTAAAAATGTTGATGTTCATCTTATTTCAACGTTTTAAAGTTAACTATTTCAACGTTTTAAACTATTTCAACGTTTTAAAGTTAACTATTTCAACGTTTTAAAGTTAACTATTTCAACGTCTTAAAGTTTGCTGCTGGTGGCAGGCTGCAGGCAACAGATCTTACAGCATGCTGCTGGATGTGGCAGGCTGCAGGGAGACAGGATCTCACAACATGCTAAAAACATCTGACTCAGTTCACCAATAGAGATTATTTGCATCAAGAATTTAAATCATACTTAAGCAAAATGAGGAGAAACATCACAAGAGCACTCTAGACTTGCCTGGGTGCTGATCGCTTTTACTGATTCGGAGATAATTTTTTAGTCTAGTGTGAAAAGCTAAATTTATGGCTTAATGTCCCAGCCAGTGCTCCACCCACAAACTTTAAGGCTCTCCATTATGTTACGGACCGGTGGCAGTTTATAACTCACTGTGTGTATGATTTACCCACAGTTTAGGATCAATACTGCGTGACAGAGCCAGTTTGTCAGAGTAACCCGGAGCATGTGGTCACTTAGCACTGTCACATACACTGATCTCATCCTGATTTGTCAGTGTACAGTAGAGGTCAAAATATACACCGTGAGATGCAATACGATCAACTGGGATCAGGTAACCATGTCCTAAATGAAACATGTTGGGAAGATATCTTGAAAGAATCAACTTTTCTGGCAGCTGAAGTATGCTCAAGGCACATACCCCCTAAGAAAAAAGAAGAGAAGTAAACTGGAGAGAGGAAAAGAGAGGTGCGCCTTCTACAGGAGAAGGCAAAGAATCACTGAGCTCCTCAAGGGCTCTAGATTATCTGAAGTACGGAAGGCAGCACTAACCAGGGAGGTGGATTACTAATCACGGGGAAGCGCCAAACCCGTAGCGCCTGTGGGAGGGGCGGATGGAAGGTATTCAGGCTCAATTCAGGGAACTGGAGCACAGATCCAATTCCCTACATCACGAGCCCCTCATCAGCGTCAAGGAACCTCCCATGAGGGGTCAGGGAGGTGGAAAATATTGAGATTAAGTTCAATGATTCATACAGGATCCAGGAGAGACATTAGGAGCTAAAAGCAATTAGTAAAATCGAAAGAAATTCCAAATATTTCTTTTAATATGCCAAAAACCACGTCTAGTATCGGGCCCTTGCTCAGACAAGATGGAACTTACAGATGACAACAAAGGAATGAGTAAGATACTAAAGTTTCAATTCGACTACGTGTTTAGCGAGACATTAATCAGTTTAAACATCGACAATCCAAATTATTTTTTCATGAATGAGCCTCAAAACCTTGTCAATGTGCCAAATTTCTGACATAACCCTAACTCCACTGGAGTTTGAAAAAGCCATTGAGAACATGCCCATGCACTCAGTCCCAGGCATATACTCGTGAATATCCGTGTTCATTAAGAATTACAAGAAACCCTTCTGGCGTGTTTTACGTATGCTATGGAGAGGGAGCACAGACACGGGTGTAATCCTAATCACTAAAAACAACGGTTATAGCCCCACTCCATAAAGGTGACAGCACAACAATAGTTAAGAGCTATAGACCAACAGCTCCAATGTCCCACATCATAAAACTCTTTGAAAGAGTTCTAAGAAGCATGATCGCGAATCATTTGGATTTCCAACAATTTCACAATCCAGGGCAGCATGGGTTTAGAGCAGGTCGATCCTGCCTCTTGCAATTACTGGACCACTATATTGTCTTGGATGCACTGGAAGACAAACAGAATGCGGATGTAGTATACACAAATTGCAAAACCTTTGACAAGTGCGATCACGGTGTAACAGGTCACAAATTGCGTGCTAAAGGGATAACTGGCAAAGTGGGCAGATGGATGTTCAACTTTCTAACCAATTGAACACAAAGAGTAGTGGTAAACAGGGTTAAGTCGGAGGCTGCCACAGTGAAAAGCTCTGTTCCACAAGGCATAATACTCGTCCCCATCCTGTTTCTTATCCTCATATCAGATATGCACAGATGTAAATCATAGGACCCTGTCATACTTTGCAGACGATACTAGATTCTACATGAGTCTGTCATCCATTGAGGACACGGTAAATCTCCAAGCAGATATAAACCAGATTTCCTAATGGGCAACGGAAAATAAGGTGATGTTCAATGAGGACAAATTTCACCTATTCTGTTATGGAAAACTGGAGGAAATAATTGAAAGAACTGAGTATACTACAAACTCTAATCACACAATAGAGCGGAAAAGTGCTGTGAAGGACTTGGGAGTGGTAATGTCAGAGGATCTCGACTTCAAGGATGACAATATATATTTTGAGAGTCTGCCGTAAGCCTTGCTTTTATGGAACAAGGTATTCGTGAGTGGTGAACAGGTGACATCCAGCCTTAATAAACGACCCCTCTGAGTGGTTGATGGAATTTAAACCCAATCAACCAATATATGGTAGCCACGTGTTCCTCAAAGCTTGGCTGAGGCCACCAACCAGCCTTCATTCTTCAGAGGGAAACTCCACTTCACCTGAAGAGCTCTCGATCCAATGAAGTCGAGTTATCACCGCTCCCCCTTCATCTCACGGGTTTAGCGTTTACCCATCAACGTAATAATAATGGCTAACACGGCTCGTTCTGCCAATCATACAGAAACGATACAAATAACAGAAACTTGTTAACCAAAAGTAACAGTTTTATTTAACATTCCTGCCGCTTTGATTTTGTTAATATTTTTAATCCTAATATACTCTATTATATGATTCCACTGGACTATCTGTACTCAACTAACTGTGATGGCAGGGGCCGAGTTATAGCTCCTGGCCCCGCCTCTTCCCTGGTCGCTACTAGGTCCTCTCTCTCTCCCTGCTCGATGAGCTTTATCATACCTCATCTTAAATTATATATGGATCCTGCCTCCACTATGTCACTTTCCAGACTATTTCTGACAACTCTGTGGCTGAATAAATACTTCTTAACATCCCTGTGACTCATTTGAGTCTTCAACTTCTAATTGTGACTCCTTGTTGTTGTCCCATCTCTGGAACATGCTGTCTTTCTCCACCTTGTCAGTTCCTCCCAGTATTTTATATGTCGTTATCATGTCCCCCCCTGTCCTCCAGTGTCGTCAGGTTGATTTCCCTTAACCTTGCTGGATTGATTGTACTGACTGTGCTAGACTACTGTACTGGACTGACTGATTATGCTGGGCTGACTGTACTAGACTACTGTACTGGACTGCCTGACTATGCTGGACTGACTGGCTGTGCTGGACTGACTGGCTGCGTTGGACTGACTGTACTGAACTGACTGTGGTGGACTGACTGTGGTGGACTGACTGTACTGGACTGACTGATTGTGCTGAACTAGTGTACTGGACTGACTGACTGTGCTAGACTGATTGTGCTACTTTGACTGTGCCGGACTGACTGTACCGGACTGACTGTACCGGACTGAAGGCCACACTGTAGATCCACCCACTGTAGTGACAGACTGCAGAGCCACCCACTATAGTGCCACACTGTAGAGCCACAAACTGTAGTGCCACGCATAGTGCACCACACTGTACTGCCTCACACTGTAGTGTCACACACTGTAGTGCCACACACACTAGTGCCACACTGTACTGCCTCACACTGTAGTGTCACACACTGTAGTGCCACACTGTAGTGCTACACACTGTAGTGTCAAACACTGTAGTGCCTTATACAGTGTAGTGCTTCACACTATAGTGTTCTACACTGTAGTGCCACACACTGAAGTGCAACACACTGTAGTTTCACACTGTAATGTCACACTGTAGTGCCACAAACTGCAGTGCCACAAAAACTGTAGTACCACACACTGCAGTGTCTCACACACACTGTAGTGTCTTACAATGTAGTGCCACACACACTGTAGTGTCACACTGTAGTGCCTCACACTGTAGTGTCACACACTGCAGTGCCACACACACTGCAGTGCCACACACACTGTAGTGCCACACACTGCAGTGCCACACAGTGCCACACTGTAGTGCCACACACTACAGTGCCACACACAGTAGTTCCACACACTATAGTGCCACACACTGTAGTTCCACACACTATAGTGCTACACACACTGGAGTGTCACACTGTAGTGCCACACACTGCAGTGCCACACACACTGTAGTGCCACATACTGCAGTGCCACACACAGCAGTGCCACACTGTAGTGCCACACTGTAGTGCCACACACTACAGTGCCACACACAGTAGTTCCACACACTATAGTGCCACACACTGTAGTTCCACACACTATAGTGCTACACACACTGGAGTGTCACACTGTAGTGCCACACACTGCAGTGCCACACACACTGTAGTTCCACACACTATAGTGCCACACACTGTAGTTCCACACACTATAGTGCTACACACACTGTAGTGTCACACTGTAGTGCCACACACTATAGTGCCACACACACTGTAGTGCCACACGCTGTAGTGCCACACTGTAGTTCCACACACTATAGTGCCACACACTGTAGTGCCACACTAGTGCCACACTATAGTGCCACACTATAGTGCCACAATTGTAGTGTCACACACACTGTAGTGCCACACACTGTAGTGCCACACACACTAGTGCCACACTGTAGTGCCACACACTGTAGTGTCACACACTGTAGTGGCACACACTATAGTGGCACACACTGTAGTGCCACACACACTGTAGTGCCACACACAGTGCCCCACACACACTGTAGTGCCACACACACTGTAGTGCCACACACCGTAGTGGCACACACTATAGTGGCACACACTAGTGCCACACAGTGCCACACACACTATAGCGCCACACACTACAGTGCCACACACACTGTAGTGCCATACACTATAGTGCCACACTGTAGTGCCACACATTACAGTGCCCCACACACTGTAGTGCCACACACTACTGTGCCACACACTGTAGTGCCACACACTAGTGCCATACACTGTAGTGCCACACACTATAGTGCCACACACACTGTAGTGCCAAGCACACCACCTTTACTCTCTGCATTCGATCATTAACATTTTTTGTAGTCTCGAAAGAACTCAAATCTGACTTGATCGTTTCACTTTCCGTTTTTTTCTAAACCATCTTTTTCTATTTTTCTCATTGTACATTATCTTCGTTACTGGCTTGTTCGATTCTTTCGTAGGTTTTTGTAGCTTAAATTATGTATTTCTAAACTAGGCCTATTACTTTATTTTCAATGTGTTTACGGTAAGCAACATTACACACTTATTGTAGTTTCTTCTAGAAGTGTATTGTATATATCTGTTACTACTATATACAATTTCTTGACGTAATTTTGTGTTTGCGTGGTCCGAGAAAGTTGTGCGTGTGTTGCATGACCCACGGTCACTTGTGTTGCAACGCACGCGAGTGCAACACCGCAGAGTGCGGCATAAGTTGATTATACAGTTAAATATTAGTGTTGAATAACAAGTCATCATATGGATTCTAATATCCAAATTTTGTTAAGTATCTCAAATTAGGACGTACACAGACTAAATCTAATTCTAACCATCAAGAGAGACTAATGTTCTTCCCTCTGGCTTTGCTACGTAGATGACATCTTTGCTCTTTGGCCACATAACTCGAGTCTCTTCCAACCATTTCTCGATGCCCTTAACTCTTGCTCCTTCCGTCAAGTTCACAGCTGCATGGTGATCTAACTCTTTGTTCCTCTCCTTGATGTACATGTCCGTCGCTCAGCTACGGGTTTTTCTTTTTTCCATTTATGGCCAGCCTATGCACAGTGACATATATATTTACTATTTTTCTTGCCATGCTTCTTCTGTTAAGAAAAATGTTCTTATACGCATCTCTCTCTCCGTGTTTGTGACCCTCAGTTCCTTGACTGGGAAATTTCCACTCTTCGTAATTCGTTCTCACATCTTCGCTACCCTTACGATTTCATAAACTCTGCCTTCTCTCCTGCTGAATGGACTTTCTTCTCTTCTAAACTCTGCTCCTGTGAAATATCCTGTTCCTTGTCTTCCTCTCTTTCCGGTCTCCTAAAAATTAGGAACTGCCTCTGTTCCTTAGATATCAAAACTACTTTCTCCAAACTAACACCCTTTGTAGTAATCTAAGTTGTACCTCTCCTCCTGCCACTGATACTTCCGGAGTTTTCTCCATTTCCTGTTCTTCTTGTAATCTACAATACTTTGGAGAAACTGGCCGTTCTCTTTCTGACAGACTTCGCAGACGACGTCTTCTTGAAGCATTCCTTATATACAACATTCCTAATACGAGTCTTAGTTCTGGCTTACTTTGTCAAATGCTCCAAACTTCAGAATACTCGTGACTTGATCTGATCTTTATCTCCTCTCCTTACCTCTTTTCCTTTCCTGTATTTTCTTCGCCTTTCCTCTCGTCTGCCTAGCTGGGTTTTTTCCCTTGGGATTTTTGTCCCACCCTAGCTGGCCATTAGCTGTCCTGCAGTGCTCCTGTTTTTCCCTCTCGTTTATAGACAACCTCCATTTTTATTACTACTATTGAAGTGGCTAGTTTATCGTGCACAGGATGGATACAGGGTGTACAATAAACTCGCTTACAATCCTCTCTCTCTGACTCTTGCGTCACTGCCACTACAACCTCTTATTGCCACCTCTGCCACTGTTGAACTAATGCTACTACAATTATACTACGTCCTCGTATATTACTACCGTCCTTCGTATATATACTGGCTCCTTCCCTTCCCTCTTCTGACTATAATGGTACAAGTCGGACCCAAACGTCGACATAAGTTTCATTCTCCTATGTGCGGGTTATTTGTGTGTTGTTCCAGTCATGTTATTGTGTGTTTTTCTTCTTTATAGAACAAATTTCACGACACGACCATGTTAAATGACGAAAATCAATTATGTTGGACCGCGGCGGCGGGATGTCGGTGCGCATGATCTAAGAACTGTCGTGTATATGCATGAACACGAGAGATGAATGATGCTTAAGAACCTCCCTGCCATGAATTATAATGGATAAGAAAATATTTAATGCGATGTTTATAATATCGAGCGTTGCAAGTGTAGATGATGACATTAACTGTTTGTTGATCATCATGATGATGACACTGCTGATCATTATGATGACACAGATCATTATGATGACACTGATCATTATGATGACACTGCTGGTCATCATGACAGTGCTGATTATCACACTGCTAATCATGATAATGACACTGCTGACCATATTCATGACACTGATGATAATCCTGAATGTTAACACTGCTGATCCTCAGCACTGGTCATCAACAATGATGATCAGCAGACTCATCAATGATCATAAATCACGACATTACTGAACATCAAAATTATTCCTGGTAACATTGGCATTATTCTTCACTTCATCTTAATAATACTTGACAAGAATTATTCTGTTTAAGAAAAAACATCCTAAAGCACTGTAGATTTAAGACTTATATTATGTCTCAAAACTTGTGTTACTTTCATCTTTCTTTCTATAGTGTTGTTTATTAATCAAAATTCTTAATTTTTAAAAGTAATGACAACAAGAGTTAATTATTCTACCATAAGAAAGAAGAAAGATGGTTAAATTAGCGTAGCAGAGAATTTAAGTCGATGGTAAAGATGCATCTCACGCAGGAAATAAATGTATTTATATCTTTTAGGGAGGAACTGCATCCCAACTGTGTGGCTGGAAAGTCTCGCTTCACACAGGGAGGGCCCGGGATCGATTCCCGGCTGGGTAGAAACATTTCGGCGTGTCTCCTTACACCTGTTGTCCTGTTCACCTAGCAGCAAGTAGGTAACTTGGTGTTAGTCGACTGGTGTGGGTCGCATCCTGGCGGACAAGATTGAGGACCACAATGGAAATAAGATGGAAAGTCCCTCGATGACGCACTGACTTTCTTGGGTTACCCTGGGTGGCTAACCCTCCAGGGTTAAAAATCCGAAGAAATCTTATCTTATCTTAGCCACTGAAGTGGCTAGTTTATCGTACACAGGATGGATACGGGTGCACGATAAAGTAAGATGCGGTACATGTCAGGCAGATTGTGGATCAGTAGAAGCTGCTCCTCAGGCTGTCCTTACCTGGTGTTGTAGTGGCAGGAGGGAAGTCTGACAACACGAACACTGAAGTTAATAATGTGTATCTGACTTCCCTTGCTGCCCCTACACACCCTTCACTTGCTGCCCCTACACACCCTTCCCTTGCTGCCCCTACACTCCCTTCACTTGCTGCCCCTACACACCCTTCCCTTGCTGCCCCTACACACCCTTCACTTGCTGCCCCTACACACCCTTCCCTTGCTGCCCCTACACACCCTTCCCTTGCTGCCCCTACACACCCTTCACTTGCTGCCCCTACACACCCTTCACTTGCTGCCCCTACAACCCTTCACTTGCTGCCCCCCACACACCCTTCCCTTGCTGCCCCTACAACCCTTCACTTGCTGCCCTACAACCCCTTCCCCTTTCGCCCCACACACCCCTTCCCCTTGCTGCCCCTACACACCCTTCACTTTTCTGCCCCCACACACCCTTTCCCTTGCTCCCCTACACACCCTTCCCTTGCTGCCCCTACAACCCTTTTCCCTTGCTGCCCTACACACCCTTCACTTGCTGCCCCCACAACCCTTCCCTTGCTGCCCCTACAACCCTTCCCTTTCTGCCCCTACACCCCTTCCCCTTTCTGCCCCTACACACCCTTTTCCCTGCTGCCCCTACACCCCTTTACTTTCTGCCCCCACACACCCCTTTCCCCTTTCTGCCCTAAACACCCTTTTCCCCTTGGCCCCCACACCCCTCCCTTGGGTGCCCCACACACCCTTTTCCCCTTTCTGCCCCTACACACCCTTCAAATTGCTGCCCTACCACCCTTTCCCCCCCTGCCCCCACCCTCCTTCCCTTGCTGCCCCTACACACCCCCTTTCCCCTTTCTGCCCCCACACACCCCTTTACTTGCTGCCCCCACACACCCCCTTTCCCCCGCTGCCCCAACTCCCTTCCCTTGCTCCCCTACACAACCCCCCCCTTGCTGCCCCCCACACCCTTCCCCTTTCTGCCCCTACACACCCCTTCCCTTGCTGCCCCTACATCCTTCCCCTTCGCCCCCACACACCCTTCCCTTGCTGCCCCCCACACCCTTTTACTTTCGCCCCCACACCCCTTCCCTTCTGCCCCTACACACCTTCCTTGCTGCCCCCACACACCCTTCACTTGCTGCCCCCACACACCCCTTTCCCCTTTCTGCCCCTACACTCCCTTCCCTTGCTGCAATACCACCCTTCCCTTTCTGCCCCCCCACTCCCTTCACTTCTGCCCCACCTCCCTTCCTTGCTGCCATACACACCATTTTGCTGCCCCCACACTCCCTTCCCTTGCGCCCCCACACACCCCTTCCCTTGCTCCCCTACACTCCCTTCCCTTGCTGCACATACACACCATTCCCCTTTCTGCCCCCCACTCCCTTCCCCTTTCTGCCCCTACACACCCTTCCCTTTGCCCCTACATCCCCCTTGGCTCCTACACACATTCATTTGCTGCCCCTAACTCCCTTCCCTGCTGCCCCTAAACCCCTTTCCCCTTTCTGCCCCTACACTTCCTTCCCTTGCTGCACATACACACCATTTCCCCCGCTGCCCCCACACTCCCTTCCCCTTCTGCCCCTAGACACCCTTCTTCTGCCCCAACATCCATTCCCTTTCTGCCCCCACACTCCCCCCCCCACTGCCCTACACACCCCTTTCCCTTTCTGCCCCAAAAACACCCTTCCCTTCTGCCCTACACCCCTTCCCTACTGCCCCACAACCCCTTTCCCCTTTCTGCCCCCAACACACCCTTCCCTTGCGCCCCCCATACCCTTCCCTTGCTGCCCCTACACTCCCCCCCTTCCCTTGCTGCCCCCACACCCCCTTCCCTTGCTGCCCCCACACACCCTTCCCTTGCTGCCCCTACACCCCTTCCCCCTTTCTGCCCCCACACACCCCCCCCTTGCTCCCCCTACACACCCTTCCCTTGCTGCCCCCCAAACCCCTTTCCCCTTTCTGCCCCCACACACCCTTCCCTTGCTGCCCTACACTCCCTTCCCCTTTTTCCCCAAAACTCCCTTCCCCCTTTCTGCCCCTACACACCTTTACTTCCTGCCCCTAACACCCTTTATTTGCCCCCACTCCCCTTTCCCCTTTCTGCCCCTAAACCCTTTCCCTTTTTCTCCCTACCCCCTTCCCTTGCTGCCCCAACACACCCTTCCCTTTTTGCCCCCACACTCCCCTCCCTTGCTGCCCCTAACACCCTTCACTGCTGCCCGTACAAACCCTTCCCTTGCTGCCCCTACCACCCTTCACATCTGCCCCAAACACCCCCCCTTGCGCCCCTACACACCCTTCCCTTCCCGCCCTACGCCCCCTTCCCCTTGTGCCCCTAACACCCTTTACTTGCTGCCCCTACAAACCCCCTTTCCCCTTTCTGCCCCACACACCCTTCACATTCTGCCCCAAACACCCTTCCCTTTTGCCCCCACAACCCTTCCCCTTTCTCCCCTACGCCCCTTCCTTTCTGCCCCAAAAACCTTCACTTGCTGCCCCCACACACCCTTCCCTTTGCCCCACATCCCCTTTCCCCTTTCTTCCCCCACACACCCTTCCCTTGCGCCCCACACCCTTCACTTTTTCTGCCCCTAAACACCCTTCCCTTCGCCCCTAACCCCTTTCCCCCGCTGCCCCTAAACCACCCTTCCCTTGCTGCACCCCACTCCCTTTCCCCCTTTTGCCCCTCACTCCCTTCCCTTTCTGCCCCTCACACCCCTTCCTTGCTCCCCTACACCCCTTCCCTTGCTGCCTCTACACCCCCTTTCCCCTTTCTGCCCCTACACACCCCTTCCTTGTTGCCCTACACCCTTTCCCCCGCTGCCCCCACATCCCTTTCCTTGCTGCCCCCCACACTCCCTTCCCTTTCTGCACCCACATCTTTCCCTTTTGAACCTAACTCTTCCCTTTCTGCCCTACACTCCCTTTTCCTTTGCCCACACTCCCCTTTCCCTTTCTGCACTTCACTCCCTTCCATTTCTGCCCTTACCTCCCTTCCATTGCTGACCCTACCCTCCTTTTTTTTATTCTGCCCCTACACTCCCTTTCCCTTTTGTACCTACACTCCCTTCCCTTTTCGCCCCTACACACCCTTTTCTTGCTGACCACCTCCCTTCCCCTTTTTCCCCTACCACCCTTCCCTTGCTGCCCTACCTCCCCTTCCCTTTCGCCCCCACCTCCCTTCCCCTTGCTGCCTTTACACTCCCTTTCCCCTTTTTGCCCACCCCTTTCCCTTGCGCCCCTACACTCCCCCCTTTCTGCCCCTACACACCCCTTCCCCTTTCTGCCCCCGCACTCCTTTTTTTCCCTGGCTGCCTCTACCACCCTTCCCCTTTTGGGCCCCCACACACCCTTCCCCGCTGCCCCTCACCCCCCTTCCCTTTCTGCCCCCCACACACCTTCCCTTTCTGCCCCTACGCACCCTTCCCTGCTGCCCCTACGCCCCTTCCGTTCGCCCCCCACAACCCTTCACTTGCTGCCCCTACACCCCTTCCCTTTCTGCCCCTACACTCCCTTCCCTTGCTGCCCCACACACCCTTCCCTTTCTGCCCCCAAAACCCTTCCCCTTTCTGCCCCTACATCCCTCCCTTTGCTGCCCACCTCCCTTCCCTTTTTTTTCCCTTCACACCCTTTTCCCCCGTGCCCCCACACACCCTTCCCTTTTTTGCCCCTACACACCCTTCCCTTTCTGCCCCTACACACCCCTTCCCTTGCTGCCCCCACACACCCTTTCCCTTGCTGCCCGTACAAACCCTTCCCCTTCTGCCCCCACACACCCCTTTAATTGCTCCCCCACACACCCTTCCCTTGTTGCCCCCACACTCCCCTTTTCTTTTCTGCCCTACACCCCCTTCCCCTTGCTGCCAAACACACCCTTTTACTTGCTGCCCCCAACACCCTTCCCTTGCTGCCCCACACTCCCTTCCCCTTGTGCCCTACAACCCTTCCCCTTTCTGCCCCTACACACCCTTCCCTTGCTGCCCTACACACAATTCCCCTTTCTGCCCCTACACACCCTTCCCTGCTGCCCCCACGCACCCTTCCTTGTGCCCCCCACACACTTCCTTCGCCCCACACACCCTTTTACTGCTGCCACACACTCCCTTCCCCTTTCGCCCAAAAAAAAAACCCCTTCCCCTTTCTGCCCCTACACTCCCTTCCCTTACTGCCCCAAAACACCCTTCCCCTTGCTGCCCCTACACACCCTTTTTCCCTTCTGCCCCTACACTCCCCTTTCCCCCGCTGCCCCTACACCCCCCTTCCCTTTCTGCCCCTTTCACACCCTTCCCCCGTGCCCCTGCACACCCTTTCCCCTTTCTGCCCCTACCCCCTTCCCTTCTGCCCCCAAAAAAAAAACCCCCTTCCCTTTCTGCCCTACACCCCCTTCCCTTGCTGCCCCCTACACCCCTTTCCCTTGCTGCCCCCGCACACCCTTCCCCTTTCTGCCTGTACAAACCCTCCCTTGCTGCCCCCCACACACCCTTCAATTGCTGCCCCCACCACCCCTTCCCGTCGCCCCTACACCCCTTCCCTTGCTGCCCCACACACCCTTCCCTTGCTGCCCTTAACCCCCTTCCCTTGCTGCCCCTACACTCCCTTCCCTTGCAGCCCCTACCCTCCCCTTTTCCCTTGCTGCACCTACACTCCCCTTTATTGCGTACCACACTCCCTTCCCCTTTTCTGCCCCCCACACACCCCTTCCCTTTTCTGCCCTACAACCCTTTCCCCTTTCTGCCCCTACATCCCTTTCCCCTTTCTGCCCCTAATCCCTTCCCTTGCTGCCTCTCACTCTTTTCCCCGCTTCCCCCTACACACCTTTCCCTTGTGCCCCTCACTCCCTTTCCCCTTTCTGCCCCCACACCCCTTCCCCTTTCTGCCCCCCCACCCCCTTTCCCCTTTCGCCCACACTCCCTTCCCTTCTGTACCACCTCCCTTCCCCGCGCCCCTACTCACCCCTTCCCCTTTCTGCCTCTACAGTCCCTTCCCCCTTTCTTCCCTACAACACTTCCCCTTTTTTGGGGCCCCCCCACTTCCCTTCCCCTTCGCCCACACCCCTTCCCTGCTTTCACCTAACCCTTCCCTTTTGCCTTTTCACTCCTTCCCCTTTCGCCCCTACCTCCCCTTTCCCTTTGTGCCCCTAACACCCTTTTCCCTTTCTGCCCCCACCACCCCTTTTATGCTACCCCTACCCTTCCTTCCCTTTTTGCCCCTACCTTCCCTTCCCCCCGCTGCCCCAACCCCCTTCCCTTGCCCCCACACTCCCTTTCCCTTTCTGCCCCTACACACCCCTCCCCTTTCGCCCCTTTCCTCCCTTCCTTTTGCTGCCCCCTACACCCCCTTCCCCTGCGCCCCTACACTCCCCTTTCCCCTTTTGCATCTACACTCCGTTCCCTTTCTGCCCCTACCACCCTCCCTTTCTGCCTTTTTCCTCCTTCCTTTCTGCCCCCAACTCCCCCTTTCCCTTGCTGGGCCCCCACACCCCTTTCCCCTTTCTGCCCCTACACACCCTTCTTTTTGCACCCCTACACTTCCTTCCCCCCGCCCCTACCTCCCCTTCCCCTTTCTGCCCTACACACCCCTCCCTTGCTGCCCTTTCACTCCCTTCCCCCCTGCCCCTACATCCCTTCCCCCGCTGCCCCTACACTCCCCCCCTTGTTGCATTTACACTCCCTTCCCTTTTGCTCCTACATCCCCTTTCCCTTGCTGCCCCTGAACTCCTTCCCTTTTCGCCCCTACCCCCCCCTTCCCCTTGCTGCCCCTACACTCCCCTTTCCCTTGCTGACCTACACCCCTTTCCCAGCACCCACACTCCTTCCCCTATGTCCCTACCTCCCCCCCTTGCTGCCCCACACTCCCTTTTCCTTTCTGCCCCCACCTCCCCTTCCCCCTTCTGCCCCTACACTCCCTTCACTTTGCCCCTAAACTCTCTTCCCCTTTCGCCCCTAAAACTCCCCCCCTTTTCTGCCCCTACCTCCCTTCCCCCGATGCACCTACACTCCCTTCCCCCGATGCACCTACAACCCCCCTTCCCCTTGAAGTCCCTACCTCCCTTCCCTTGCTGCCCCTACACTCCCCCTTTTCCTTTCTGCCCCCACTCCTCCCTTCTGCACCCAACCCCCTTCCCTTTTCCCACACCCCCCCTCGACCAATCTTCCCCCCCGAATAACCCTTCCCCGCCCCACCACCCCTTCCCGGCCCCACTCCCCCTTTCCCTTGCTGCCCAACTCCCTTCCCCTGCGCCCTACACCCCCCTCCCTTCGCACCTCATCCCTTCCCTGTGCACCTACACCCCTTCCCTTGTGCCCGCCTCCCTTCCCTTTCGCCCCCCATCCTTCCCTTTCTGCCCTACACCCCCCCCCTTGCTGCCCTACACCCTTCCCTTTTGCCCTACACTCCCTTCCCCTTTCTCCCCTCACCCCTTCCCTTCTGCCCTACACTCCCTTTTCCCCTTCGCCCCCACACTCCCTTCCCCTTTCTGCCCACCTCCCCCTTTCCCTCTCCCTACACTCCTTCCCCCCGCTGCCCTACACTCCTTTTCCCGCTGCCCTCATCCCTTCCCTGCTGCCCTACCTCCCTTCCCCTGCTGCCCCCACACTCCCTTCCCTTTCTGCCCCTACACCCCTCCCCCGCGCCCTACATTTTTTTTTTCCTTGCCCCTTTTTCACTCCCTTCCCCTGCCCCACACTCCCCTTCCCTTTCTGCCCCTACACTCCCTTCCTTGCGGCCCCTACACTCCCTTTCCTTGCTGCCCCCACATTTTTTCCCCGCTGCCCCACATTTTTTTTTTTCCTGCTGCCCCTACACTCCCTTCCCCCCCCCGCCCCCACACTCCTTCCCCTGCTGCCCTACACCCCCTTTCCCCCCCCTGCCCCACACTCCTTTTCCCCCCTGCCCTACATCCCCCCCTGCTGCCCTACACCCCCCTTCCCCGCTGCCCTACATCCTTCCCTGCTGCCCCCCCCCCCACTCCCCTTTTTTGCTGCCCCTACACTCCCCCCCCCCTGCCCCCAATTTTTTCCCTTTCTGCCCTTTTCACTCCCCTCCCCTGCTCCCCCACACTCCGTTCCTTTCTGCCCCTCACTTTTTCCCCTTCTGCCCCTCACCCCCTTTCCTTGCGCCCCTACATCCCTTTCCTTGCTGCCCTACATCCCTTCCCCTTGCTGCCCTACCCCCTTCCGTTTCTCCCCTACACTTTTTTCCCCTTTCTGCCCCTCATCCCCCCTTCCCCTTGCTGCCCCCACACTCCCCTTTCCGTTGCTCCCTACAATTTCTTTCCCTTGTGCCCCCCACCCCTTCCCTTGCTCCCCCCACACTCCCCCCCTTTGCTGCCCCTACACTCCCTTCCGTTGCTGCCCCTACACACCCTTCCGTTGCTGCCCCTACACTTTGTTCCCTTGCTGCCCCTGCATCCCCCTTCCCTTGCTGCCCCTGCATCACCCTTCCCTTGCTGCCCCTGCAGCCTCCACCTTTCCTCTGCGTCCTGTGTATAATTTCTCTCGCCCTCGCTCTGGAATAATGGAGATATCTTTGCAAAAAAAAATCTATTTCTCATGTGTATGAGCTGGGTATCCTAAGACGATGATTCCCAAGTGATAGTAACTGCAGCTCTGCTGGAAGAAAACTCCTGAAGATGTCCTGGCTGATGTACTCTACTGGAATACACGACAACATCCTCACTGTCCTACTGAAGTCTCCAAACTCTCACTGACACTACTGGAGTCTGCCAGCTCAGTCTGACACATTACAACACCTTGTATGAGCACCATCCTGTGTGATGGAATATAACAGGTAAATATAGCTAGCTTTGTTCCCACTGTGTAACTATCGTATAGAACAGTGTAGCAGCACACTGCTGGTGTTCCCACTGTGTAACTATCGTATAGAACAGTGTAGCAGCACACTGCTGGTGTTCCCACTGTGTAACTATCGTATAGAACAGTGTAGCAGCACACTGCTGGTGTTCCCACTGTGTAACTATCATGCAGAACAGTGTAGCAGCACACTGCTAGTGTTCCCACTGTGTAACTATCATGCAGAACAGTGTAGCAGCACACTGCTGGTGTTCCCACTGTGTAACTATCATGCAGAACAGTGTAGCAGCACACTGCTAGTGTTCCCACTGTGTAACTATCATAGCAGAACAGTGTAGCAGCACACTGCTAGTGTTCCCACTGTGTAACTATCATGCAGAACAGTGTAGCAGCACACTGCTAGTGTTCCCACTGTGTAACTATCATATAGAACAGTGTAGCAGCACACTGCTAGTGTTCCCACTGTGTAACTATCATATAGAACAGTGTAGCAGCACACTGCTAGTGTTCCCACTGTGTAACTATCATATAGAACAGTGTAGCAGCACACTGCTGGTATTCCCACTGTGTAACTATCATATAGAACAGTGTAGCAGCACACTGCTGGTGTTTCCACTGTGTAACTATCATATAGAACAGTGTAGCAGCACACTGCTGGTGTTCCCACTGTGTAACCATCATATAGGACAGTGTAGCAGCACACTGCTAGTGTTCCCACTGTGTAACTATCATATAGAACAGTGTAGCAGCACACTGCTGGTGTTTCCACTGTGTAACTATCATATAGAACAGTGTAGCAGCACACTGCTGGTGTTCCACTGTGTAACTATCATATAGAACAGTGTAGCAGTACACTGCTGGTGTTTCCACTGTGTAACTATCATATAGAACAGTGTAGCAGCACACTACTGGTGTTCCCACTGTGTAACTATCATATAGAACAGTGTAGCAGCACACTGCTGGTGTTTCCACTGTGTAACTATCATACAGAACAGTGTAGCAGCACACTGCTGGTGTTTCCACTGTGTAACTATCATATAGAACAGTGTAGCAGCACACTGCTGGTGTTCCCACTGTGTAACTATCATATAGAACAGTGTAGCAGCACACTGCTGGTGTTCCCACTGTGTAACTATCATATAGAACAGTGTAGCAGCACACTGCTGGTGTTTCCACTGTGTAACTATCATATAGAACAGTGTAGCAGCACACTGCTGGTGTTCCCACTGTGTAACTATCATATAGAACAGTGTAGCAGCACACTGCTGGTGTTCCCACTGTGTAACTATCATATAGAACAGTGTAGCAGCACACTACTGGTGTTCCCACTTTGTAACTATCATATAGAACAGTGTAGCAGCACACTACTGGTGTTCCCACTGTGTAACTGTCATATAGAACAGTGTAGCAGCACACTACTGGTGTTCCCACTGTGTAACTGTCATATAGAACAGTGTAGCAGCACACTGCTGGTGTTCCCACTGTGTAACTATCATATAGAACAGTGTAGCAGCACACTACTGGTGTTCCCACTGTGTAACTATCATATAGAACAGTGTAGCAGCACACTACTGGTGTTCCCACTGTGTAACTGTCATATAGAACAGTGTAGCAGCACACTACTGGTGTTCCCACTGTGTAACTATCAATATAGAACAGTGTAGCAGCACACTACTGGTGTTCCCACTGTGTAACTATCATATAGAACAGTGTAGCAGCACACTACTGGTGTTCCCACTGTGTAACTATCATATAGAACAGTGTAGCAGCACACTGCTGGTGTTCCCACTGTGTAACTGTCATATAGAACAGTGTAGCAGCACACTACTGGTGTTCCCACTGTGTAACTATCATATAGAACAGTGTAGCAGTACACTGCTGGTGTTTCCACTGTGTAACTGTCATATAGAACAGTGTAGCAGCACACTACTGGTGTTCCCACTGTGTAACTATCATATAGAACAGTGTAGCAGCACACTACTGGTGTTCCCACTGTATAACTGTCATACAGAAGTGTGTAGCAGCGGTACTGCTCGTGTATCAAGTATTATTTATGTATAACACGAACAGAAGTGGTCCCAAGGTTGAAAACTGCGGCACCCCGCTTGACTCTTGCAATTGTGATGTACTTCATTAAGAGGAAGGGAGGGGATGGAGGGAGAGAGGAAGGGAAGGAGCAAAGGGAGAGAGGAAGGGAAGGAGGGAGATGAGGGAAGGGATGGAGGGAGATGAGGGAAGGGATGGAGGGAGATGAGGGAAAGGATGGAGGGAGATGAGGGAAGGGATGGAGGGAGAGGAGGGAAGGGATGGAGGGAGAGAGGGAAGGGATGGAGGGAGATGAGGGAAGGGATGGAGGGAGATGAGGGAAGGGATGGAGGGAGATGAGGGAAGGGATGGAGGGGATAGGGAAGGATGGAGGGAGAGGAGGGAAGGGATGGAGGGAGAGAGGGATGGAAGGAGAGAGGGAGGGAGGGGATGGAGGGAGAGACGAAGGGAGGGGATGGGGGAAGACGAAGGGAGGGGATGGAGGAGGTTTGGAGGGAGGCAGGGAGGTTTGGATGGAGGGAAGGAGGGAGGGAGGGAGGGAGGGAAGCCTTATTGCTGGTTATGGGATCTTAACAAGAACACAAGAACGAAGGAACACTGCAGAAGGCCCACTGGCCCATGCGAGGCAGGTCCAAGTCTCCTACCGGCTTAAGCCAATGTACCCAACCTAGTCAGGTCAGGTCACATTGACTTAAGGGAGGAACAGGGCAACCGACCTGGTAGCACAAGCTATCAGGTCCAACTCACACCCACCCACATCCACTCATGTATTTATCCAACCTATTTTTAAAGCTACACAACGTTATGGCCTCTATAACTGTACTTGGGAGTTTGTTCCACTCATCCACAACTCTATTACCAAACCAGTACTTTCCTATATCCTTCCTGAACCTGAATTTTTCCAACTTGAAACCATTGCTGCGAGTCCTGTTTAGGCTAGATATTTTCAGCACACTATTTACATCCCCTTTATTTATTCCTGTCTTCCATTTATACACCTCAATCATATCATCCCTAATTCTACGTCTTTCTAGAGAGTGCGGATTCAGGGCCCTTAGTCTATCCTCATAGGGAAGGTTTCTGATACATGGAATCAACTTTGTCATCCTTTGTACATTTTCCAGAGCATTTATATCCATTCTGTAATACGGTGACCAAAACTGTGCAGCATAATCTAAATGAGGCCTAACCAAGGATGTAAAGAGTTGAAGAACAACCTGAGGACTCCTATTATTTATGCTTCTTGATATGAAGCCAAGGATTCTATTAGCTTTATTGCGAACACTTATGCACTGTTGTCTTGGTTTCAGATCATTTTTGTTGGATCTGATTTCCCTATTTGGAACATAATTTGACTGAGCAGCTAGAACTATGCCCTGGAAAGCATCATATCGGCAACCATCACCACCTACCTGACCCTTAGTCAGGTCATTCCAGTTCAGGCCACCTAAGTAATTTTTCAGTCCTATGAAATCAGCCAAGCGAAAGTCAGGGACGGAGACTTGATTGCCATTATTAGGGGAATTCCATGATATATTAAAACTGAGTGATTTGTGATCACTTTCCCCAAGCTCATCATTAACCTCAAGATTATTAATTAGTGTTTCCCTACTGGCAAGAACCAAGTCAAGGATGTTATTTCCCCTAGTTGGCTCTGTCACAAACTGTTTTAAAAAACAATCCTGGATCGTATCAAATAAGTCACCTGTCTCTAAATTTCCTGTCAAATTGCTCCAGTCAATCTGTCTATAGTTGAAATCTCCCATTAGCACAACATTTTCGTATGTAGATGCCTTACGAATTTCGTCCCATAGAAGTTTACTGCACTCCCTATCAAGATTTGGGGCCCTGTAAATCACACCCAAAATTAGTTTTTCTCGGCCCTCGAGAAGCTGTAACCAAACAGATTCAGTGGCTGACGCTTCTACTTTTATATCTTGTCTAACACAACAATTTAAATTGTCTCTGACATACATCGCTACTCCACCACCCTTCCTGTTGACCCTGTCAGTGTGGAATAATTTATAGCCTTGTATGTGACATTCAGAGGGCATCTCTCTATCTTTCAGATTGAGCCAGGTCTCTGTTATAGCAATAATATCCATGTTTCCTGCTATTAATATCCATTAATATTAATATTAATATCCATGTCTCCTGCTATTAGTATAGTAAACCTTAAGGGAGCTAGTCCCTTGCTGTCCTCTGCTGTCCCCCTTTGTTTGCTGACCTGATCTATTGTCTTTATTTATAACTTCATGCTGAATGCCTTTTATACATTTACTGTTTCCAACCCTAGTGTTGCAACCTGTTTGTTTCCCACACACACCCATACCTCTATCTTCTATCAGTTTAAAATCATAGGCATTTCACCAATGGCCTTCTCAATTGAGTTTGCAAGTGCTACCACCCCAGCCCCAGAGAGATGTACCCCATCCCTTGCATACATATCATGCTTGCCATAAAAGTTGTTCCAGTTGTCAATGAATGGGATTGCAAGTTCCTTGCAGTATCTGTCTAGCCAGCAATTTACACTAATTGCCCTAGACAACCATTCATTTCCTACTCCCCTTCTAGGCAAGATGCTACATATGATTGGGACCCCTCCCTTAGACTTAATGAAATCTATAGCTGACCTGTACTTACCTAGCAGCTCTTCTCTCCTACCCTTCCCAATATCATTTCCACCAGCACTGAGACAAATAATGGGCTTGTTCCCATTACCTGACATGATATTATCCAGCCTGTTAACTATGCCCCCAACACCAGCTCCAGGGAAGCACACTCTATCTCTCATCTTCTTATTCCTATTACAAAAAGCACGGTCAATATATCTTACCTGAGAGTCACCAACCACAAGAATGCGCTTACCTCTGTTAGCAGGGGCAGTAGTACCCTTACCTTCACTGGCCACTGAAGTACATTCATCCTGAAGAACAGAGAAGCGATTTCCTACCTTCAGATCTTCACTCTTAACTTTCCTTATTCTGGTTCTCCTCCCATTACTGGTTACCACTCGCCACTTGTAGCTGGTGCTGGACTGCACCTCACTGCTGGTAGCCGTTGCTGCCTCCCCACCTACAGCCTCCTCACAGCGAGAGACAGACTGCACCTCACTGCTAGAAGCCTCATTCCCCACAACTCCAGCCACCTCACACTCTCTCCCAGACCCATTGAGGTGGACCTTCAGCCTCCTAATCTCCTCCTGGAGAAGCAAGACCCCCTCCTTCAACTCTCCAACCACAATTTTTAAAACTGCAGAAGCAAGCCATGGTTTGTAACCGTCCACGCTAATCCCCAAAGCAGCTCAGGGTCTGTGACCTCACGTGACGACTGACCACTGAAGGTTTCTTTTCATTTCATGAATTGAACCCAGAGGCTATATGATCCCTACGGATTTAGAGCTTCTCCATGAACATACTACTACTACTGCTACTAATAATAATAAGAATAACAATAAAAATGTTAATAATAATAATGAAAATCTTAGTAATAATAGTGAAAACAACATTAATAATAATAATAATAATAATAATAATAATAATAATAATAATAAAAACAAAATATAAAAATAATAATAATAATAATAATAATAATAATAATAATAATCATTATCTTTGGAAATAAAAGGACTTGAACTTAGAATCTTTGACTGAAGAAAAGTCAAGTTTATTATAAACATAAAACATTTTAAACAACAACAGTTTGACTGATCCGAGAGCAAAGCCGTGATCAGCGTACGGAGGGTCGAGCCTCCACCACTCCTATTATTATTATTATAATCAAAAAGAAGCGCTAAGCCACAAGGACTATACAGCTCCACCACTCCTAGCGCTCACTGACCCATACGGCTTTAGTGTTCCATAAAATACAACAGTGTCAATAACCCAGGAATTTAAATTATTTGAATTATTTCCCGAATTATTGGCAACTCTCAGTTTAGTGTTGTCTTACAACTCTCAGTTTAGTGTTGTCTTACAACTCTCAGTTTAGTGTTGTCTTACAACTCTCAGTTTAGTGTTGTCTTACAACTCTTAGTTTAGTGTTGTCTTACAACTCTTTTTTAGTGTTGTCTTACAACTCTTAGTTTAGTGTTGTCTTACAACTCTCAGTTTAGTGTTGTCTTACAACTCTCAGTTTAATGTTCTTACAACTCTTTTTTTAGTGTTGTCTTACAACTTTCAGTTAGTGTTGTCTTACAACTTTTAGTTTAGTGTTGTCTTACAACTTTTAGTTTAGTGTTGTCTTACTACTCTTAATCTAGGGTTGTCTTACTTTCAAATTTTAAGTAATTTCGGCGAGTTTACATTTAAGATGTATCACTGGTTGATTCACTGGGCTGCGTGAGTTTTTTACTGACTCTATTGTATCTTTTTCGGTATATATATGGAAGAGTGATTCAATTTGCTTTTATTCATCTCTATCACATCAGATTGTCAAGTAAATAAGAAAGTGGCATATTAGTAATTAAAATGCTTACCTTATATTAATTATTAATATGTCAGATTATTAATATGTCTAGAGGCTGTAGATGAATGGTTCAGAGAACCGACACGTTGTTAAATTAGACACATGTGCAACTCTTGGGTATCTTTATTGAGGAAACGTTTCGCCACACAGTGGCTTCATCAGTCCATACAAATGAGAAACTTGAAGAACAGGAGAAGAATGAGGTAATCAGTCCCTCAACCTGAGTTGATGTGGTCAGTCCATCAATCTTGAATAGAATACCTATTCTATCTAGTCAAGATTGATGGACTGACCACATCGACTCAAGGTTGAGGGACTGATTACCTCATTCTCCTCCTGTTCTTCAAGTTTCTCATTTGTATGGACTGATGAAGCCACTGTGTGGCGAAACGTTTCCTCAGTAAAGATACCCAAGAGCTGCACATGTGTCTAATTTAACAATGTCTAGAGGCTGCATAAATTCACCAGATATATTTTGCTATGTCTTCGGGCAATTCATCCCTTCAGATTCCCAGAGCAACATTACTCGTTTATTGAAGCGCTGCTACTTTGCTTATTTTGGCTGCAAACTTGGAGACCAGGATAAACCAGTTGCACCACACAAAGCTTGCAAGAGCTGCATCAGTAAGCTCCAAATGTGGTCAGTTGGAAAACTTAAATGTATGCAGATGAATGGTTCAGAGAACCGACAAGTTGATAAATTAGGCACATATGCAGCATTTGGGTATTTTTAATGAGGAAACGTTTCGCCCCACAGTGGCTTTTTTTTTTTTAAATGTATGCCCTTTGGAGTACCAGTGGTATGGCGGGATCAGATGAACCACCACGATGACTGCTACTTTTGTATGACTAAAGTAGCTGGATTCAACAAGACGAATAAAGCTCACATAATATTCCCAAATATTCGTGCAGCAATGAGACCTGTTCCACACACTGAAGATATTCCTGTACCTGTGCCACCTGAGACATGGAAAATTTCATCAGAGTCTGATACCCGTGATTCTAAGGAAATGGAAGTACACTATGAACCACCAACAAATGACGATCCCAAACCCTTCAACCAAGTTGACTTGGTCAGAGACCTTAACCTTCCAAAAGAAAGGTGCACAGTTACTTGGCTCTAGACTGAAGGAACACAGGCTTCTAGCTCCTGGAACAACATTCGCTTGGTACCGCCATCATGACGCGGAATTCACTCAGTTCTTTGACAAAGAGGAATCTTTAGTTTTCTGTTCAAATATTTCTGGCCTTATTGAACACATGGAGATGTTATACAAAGCAGATGAATGGAGACTCTTCACTGATTCTTCTAAAAGAAGTTTAAAGGTTGTACTTCTCTACAATGGCAACACAGCTGCATCTGTGCCAGTTGGCCATAGTGTCCAAATGTCAGAAACTTACGCTAATATAAAGACACTAATATCTACAATCAAGTACCAGAATCACAATTTTCTCATTTGTGGTGATTTAAAAGCTATTTCTCTCCTACTAGGTCTTCAAGGCGGATACACCAAGTATCCCTGTTTTCTGTGTCTTTGAGATAGTAGGGCAGACAGCCAGCACTATGAACAAAAAGACTGGCCACCAAGAACCAGCTTCCTACCCGGAAATCAAACGTGAAAACTGTGCCACTAGTTGACCCCAAGAAAAATTTGTTGCCACCACTCTACATCAAATTAGGGCTTATAAATTTTATTGAGAAGGCCTTGAACAAGAACGGAACTGCTTTCAAGTACCTGGAGTCAAAGTTTTTTCGCATAAGTGAAGGCAAGCTAAAGGCAGGAATCTTTGTTGGCGCTCAGATTCGGGAATTGATGAAGGACAAGCATTTTAATGAAGCATTAGCATGTGTCGAGGTGAATGTCTAGTTTTCATTCAAGCAGATTGTCCACAACTTCCTGGGAAACAGACGCTCCCCCGAATATGAAAAATTGATCCAAGACCTGATTTCAAGTTTCCAACAACTTGGGTCTAGAATGAGTGTGAAGATGCACTTTTTGCACTCACATCTTGACTATTTTCCCAACAATTGTGGGGACTACAGTGAGGAACAAGGAGAGCGGTTCCATCAGGATATTTGTACCATGGAAACTCGATACCAGGGCAAATGGAATGTCACTATGATGGCGGATTACTGGTCATTGAAACAATGGTCTCGATGCACAACAAGCTAAAATCAACCCGGTCCTCCTTTCTTTGATTCAATATGTAGGCTAACCATTAGGAGTATATTTTTTTAATAAAATCATTTGATCTGATTCAAGCTGATTTGGAATTCACATGTTCTTAAAACTAACACAATGTGCTTTTCCATCATTACTTGCCTAATTTTAATAAATTAACAATTTATTAAAAAATCACATTTTTTTTTATCATTAATTTGTATTTTATTCAAAATCCTTATGTGATAGAGCAAAATGGTTTAGATATTTACAAACAGCAGCCTAAGAATATGTAAGATGGCAACCATGAATAAAAATAAAAATTAAAAACATTCTAAATGCAGAGCAGTGAATTTATTACCAGAGCGATCACTTCTCTCTGGGAAGATAAGGCACCACAGAGTAGGAGATGGAAGAGTGTGTACTCGCCTAGTTGTGGCTGCAGGGGTCGAGTCACAGCTTCTTTCCCCGCCTCTTCGCTGGTCGCTACTAGGTCCACTCTCTCCCAGCTCCATGAGCTTTATCATACCTCTTCTTAAAGCTATGTATGGATCCTGCCTCAACTACATCACTCTCTAGACTGTTCGACTTCCTAACAACTCTATGACTGAAGAAATAGTTCCTAATATCCCTGTGATTCATCTTAGTCTTCAACTTCCAGTTGTGACTCCTTGTTGCTGTGTCCCATCTCTGTAACATCCTGTCGCTAAACACCTTATAAAATACTGAGAGGAATTAACACGTCGTTATCATATCCTCCCTAACCCTCGTGTCCTCGATTGCCGTCAGGTCGATTTCTCTTAATCTCTCCTCGTAAGACTTGCCCCTTAGCTCTGAGACTAGTCTTGATGCAAACCTTTACACTTTCCCTCATTTCTTGACATAGTTGACCAGGTGTCTGCCTACCTACCTACCTACCTGGTGTGGGTTCCACACTCGTGCTGCATGTTCCAATATGGACCTGATATACACGGTGTTCTGAGTCTTGAACTATTCCTTACTCGGGTGTCGAAACGCTATTAGGTTTGCCAGGCGCCCATATGCTGCAGCATTTGATCTGCACCTCAGGAGATGTGCTCGGTATGATACACACCCAAAAAACATTTTCCTTGAGTGAGATTTGCAGTCTTTGGCCCCCTAGGACCAAAGATGTTTTAGTGTGTGTGTGTGTGTGTGTGTGTGTGTGTGTGTGTGTGTGTGTGTGTGTGTGTGTGTGTGTGTGTGTGTGTGCGTACTCACCTATTTCACCTATTTGTGGTTGCAGGGGTCGAGTCTTAGCTCCTGGCCTCGCCTCTTCACCGGTTGCTACTGGGCCCTCTCTCTCCCTGCTCCATGAGCTTTATCAAACCTCGTCTTAAAACTATGTATGGTTCCTGCCTCCACTACGTCATTTTCTAGGCTATTCCACTGCCTTACAACTCTATGACTGAAGAAATACTTCCTAATATCTCTCTGACTCATTCGTGTCTTCAATTTCCAGTTGTGACCTCTTGTTTCTGTGTCCCCTCCCTGGAACATCCTGTCTTTGTACACCTTGTCTATTCCGCGCAGTATTTTATAAGTCGTTATCATGTCTCCCCTGACCCTCCTGTCCTCCAGTGTCGTCAGGCCGATTTCCCTTAACCTTTCTTCATAGGACATTCCCCTTAGCTCTGGAACTAACCTTGTCGCAAACCTTTGTACTTTCTCTAGTTTCTTGACGTGCTTTATCAAGTGCGGGTTCCAAACAGGTGCTGCATACTCCAGTATGGGCCTGACATACACGGTGTACAGTGTCTTGAACTGATTCCTTACTAAGGTATCGGAACGCTGTTCTCAGGTTTGCCAGGCGCCCATATGCTGCAGCAATTATCTGGTTGATGTGTGCTTCCGGAGACATGCTCAGTGTTATACTCGCCCCAAGATCTTTCTCCTTGAGTGAGGTTTGCAGTCTTTGGCCACCTAGCCTATACTCTGTCTGCGGTCTTCTGTGCCCTTCCCCTATCTTCATGACTTTGCATTTGGCGGGATTAAATTGGAGAAGCCACTTGCTGGACCAGGTGTCCAGTCTGTCCAGGTCTCTTTGAAGTCCTGCCCGGTCCTCATCTGATTTAATTCTCCTCATTAACTTCACATCATCTGCAAACAGGGACACTTCTGAGTCTAATCCTTCCATCATGTCGTTCACATATACCAAAAATAGCACTGGTCCTAGGACCGACCCCTGTGGGACCCCGCTCGTCACAGGTGCCCACTGTGATACATCATTACGTACCATGACTCGTTGTTGCCTCCTTGTCAGGTATTCTCTGATCCACTGCAGTGCCCTTCCTGTTATATGCGCCTGATCCTCTAGCTTCTGCACTAATCTCTTGTGAGGAACTGTGTCAAAGGCCTTCTTGCAGTCCAAGAAGATGCAATCAACCCACCCCTCTCTCTCGTGTCTTACTTCTGTTACTTTATCATAAAACTCCAGAAGGTTTGTGACACAGGATTTGCCTTCCATGAATCCGTGCTGGTTGGCATTTATACTCTTGTTCCGTTCCAGGTGCTCCACCACTCTCCTCCTGATAATCTTCTCCATAACTTTGCATACTATACACGTCAATGACACAAGTCTATAGTTTAGTGCCTCTTTTCTGTCTCCTTTTTTTAAAAATGGGAACTACATTTGCCGTCTTCCATACCTCAGGTAGTTGCCCAGTTTCCTGTGCTAAGTGGCATGCACAGCATATCCGCTCCCTCTCTAAGGACCCACGGGGAGATGTCCGGTCCCATTGCCTTTGAGGTATCGATGTCCCTTAGCAGTTTCTTCACCTTCTCATCTGTATGTCGTCCAACACTTGCTGGTGTATTCTTGCTGGTGTCCCCATCTGGTCTGTCGCCCCCAGAGGCCTTCCTGTCTCCACTTTAAATACTTCCTTAAATCTCATGTTGAGCTCCTCACATACCTCTTGATCGATTCTTGTGAGTTCTCCATCTTCTTTCCTCAGCCTTATCACCTGGTCCTTGACTGTTGTCTTCCTCCTAATGTGGCTATACAGCAGTTTCGGGTCAGATTTGACTTTCGATGCTATGTCGTTTTCGTACTGTCGCTGGGCCTCCCTCCTTATCTGTGCATACTCGTTTCTGGCTCTTCTACTAATCTCCTTGTTTTCCTGGGTCCTATGCCTCCTGTACCTATTCCATTCCCTGTTGCACTTAGTTTTTGCCTCCCTACATCTTCGGGTAAACCAAGGACTCGTTTTGGTCTTCCTATTATTTCTGTTTCCCTTGCGTGTGTGTGTGTGTGTGTGTGTGTGTGTGTGTGTGTGTGTGTGTGTGTGTGTGTGTGTGTGTGTGTGTGTGTGTGTGTGTGTGTGTGTGTAGGGGGGATACAGAGTGTCCTGCCGCCAGGTCTGAAGAACACTCGCTGTACGACAGGCTTTTATCTAAACACTTTCTCTCGGCGTTAGAGCTTCATCCATGAAGCTTGTGCGCGTGTTCTTCACGGGTTTTGTTAATAATAATCATAATTCTTTATTTCTACAAGTACAAGGTATACAGTCCTAGTTGACATCAATGACATACTACTACATTGAAAGCCGCTTGTTATGTAGATCATTTCCGGCAAATTAGGTCAATTTTGTCCGAAGATGCGACCCACATCAGTCGACTAACACCCAGGTACCCATTTTACTGATGGTTGAACATGGACAACAGGTGTAAGGAAACGCGTCCAATGTTTCCACCCTCACGGGAATCGTACCAGCGACCCTCAGTGTGTGAAACGAGAGCTTTGTCTACCAGGCGACGGCCACCATATTCAATGAGGTGCTCTAAATTAGTGGGATGTGTGAAACGTAGCACAACAGGAAGGAACCTATGTTATATAACAAGAATAACCATAGAACTGCTCACCCACAGACGAGGAGGAGGAAGGGAGCAGGTGGTGCAGGAGGAGGTGGAAGAAGAGGTGAAGGAGGAGGGGGAGGAGGAGGGGGAGGAGGAGGAGGAGGAGGAGAGGGGGAGGAAGAGGAGGAGGACGAAGAGGGGAGGGGGAGAGGGAGGAGGAGGAGGGGGAGGAAAAAGGAAGGAAAGATAAGAGTGGATGGAGGAGAGGGAGGAAAGGAGGGGAGGGAAGGCAGAGGGAGGGAATGAAGGGGATGTAAGGAGGGGAGGTAGGGAAGGAAGGCAGAGGGAGGGGATGAAGGTAGGGAGGGGATGTAAGGAGGGGAGGGGATGAAGGGTAGGGAGGGGATGAAAGGAGGGGAGGTAGGGAGGGAAGGAAGGGGACTCGCCTCCAGGAATGTGAAGGAAGTTGCTCCATCGTTTTCTTGGGAGGAGTTCCTCTGATAAACATGTCTGCTGCGGCCACGTGTGTTGCTGGTGTTAGTGTGTTGTGGGGTGGTTGTGGTAGTTGGTGGTTGTGGTAGTGGGCAGTAGTGGTAGTGGGCAGTAGTGGTAGTGGCGGTAGTGGTAGTGGGCGGTAGTGGTTGGTAGTGGTAGTGGTTGGTAGTGGTAGTGGGCGGTGGTGGTGATGGGTTGTTTGAAGTGATGGGGATTGTTGTTGGTTATGGTCATGATGTTGGAGATGGTGATGACTGATAATGGTGGATGTGGTGAAAACAGTGATGATGGTAGTGGTGATAGTGTTATTGAATGTGGTAATTATGGTAGTGGGTGCCACTAACACCATTACTCTTTCTTCCATTAACGTGCAGTTGCAGGACTGGTTATAAACCAGTTTAACGCAGAGTTCAACCACAAATTACTGAAACCTACACATTTTAGATCAACTTATATTCCCAAAAGCAAAACCAAAGTACACTATACACAATGTGCAAAAACACAGCACAAGTTAAACAAGTCTGTGAACAAGACATCAGCGAGTAGTGAATATTGAGAGACTCGATTCTAATCCTTCATACACTCCACACTGAGAAGCAGTTCTTCAAAATGGTGTTTACCAGCTAGAGGTGCGAGAGGGTCTGTCCGAGGTGTTCCTAGAAGTGAGGTCGCCTCCCCAGGCAACCATCTCTCCCTCTGAAATATCAGAAGGCCACAGCACCTAGTTAAGTATTAAGTATTAAGTGTTCTAGGTCTCTGGCCAACCATGCTTCCAGCTGGCAAGAGTGACGTGCAGGATGGTGGTTATGTATGATGTGTGTCGAATACACAACGAATGTCTCATAAGATAAGATAAGATAAGATAAGATTTCGTTCGGATTTTTAACCCCGGAGGGTTAGCCACCCAGGATAACCCAAGAAAGTCAGTGCGTCATCGAGGACTGTCTAACTTATTTCCTTTTGGGGCCCTTTAAATCTTGTCCCCCAGGATGCGACCCACACCAGTCGACTAAACACCCAGGTTTACCTATTTGCTGCTAGGTGAACAGGACAACAGGTGTAAGGAAACGTGTCGAAATGTTTCCACCCGTCGGAATCGAACCCGGCCCGTCCGTGTGTGAAGCGGGACTTTAGCCACCAGGCCCAGGCCCCAGAGCTCAGTAAGCTCACTGTCAACACACTGCTCTTTTAACATTCAGTGCATGTCACAGTGTCGAGGTGGTGATGGGAGTGAGTTGTGGTGATGGACTGTTGGTGATGGTGGTAGTGGTGGACGGTTTAGTAGGTGATAGTAGGTGGTGGTGGTATGGTGGAGGCTGTAGGGTGACGATGGTACTGGGTGCGAGTAATGGGTGTGTATAGTGAGTGGTGATGTAGGCGGTGGTGATGGTGATGTTAAGTCAGGGCATGAGTGAGTGGTGGTGGTAGATGGGTGTGGTGGTATGAGGTGGGGTATGGTGGTGGTAGTAGGGTGGTGTGTAGTGGGTGTGGTCTAGGAGGTGAGTGATGGTAGGGTGTGAATGGTGTGGTGGTGATGGTGGTGAGGTGATGCGTGGTGGGTAAGGTATGGTGAGGTATTGGGAGGTGTATGGTGAGGTGATGGGATGGGAGGTGATGGTGGTAAGGAGTGATGGTGGAGGAGGTGGTGTGTGGTGGTGATGTGGTGGGGTGAATAGTGTGGTGATAGATAGTGGGTGGTGATGTAAGTGGGTGATGGTAGTGGGATGGTCATAGTGGTAGAGGTGATGTGATGGGAGGTGATGGTTGTAGGAGGTGATGATGGTGGAGGTGATGGGGGGTGGTTGGTGGTGGGTGGTGATGGTAGGTGGGTGGTGATAGTAGTGGGTGGTGATAGTAGTGGGTGGTGATAGTAGTGGGTGGTGATGGTAGTGGGTGGTGATGGTGTGGGTGGTGGTGGTAGTGGGTGGTGTGGTAGTGGTGTGGTGGTAGTGGGTGGTGGTTGTAGGGGGTGGTGATGGTAGTGGGTGGTGATGGTAGTGGGGTGGTGATGGTGGTGGGTGGTGTGGTGGTGGGTGATGATGGTGGTGGGTGGTGATGGTAGTGGGTGATGGTAGTGGGAGGTGGATAGTGGTGAAGGTGATGGTGATGGGAGGTGATGTGGTAGGGTGATGGTGGTGGGAGGTGATGGTGGTGGGTGGTGATGGTGGTGGGTGGTGATGGTGGTGGGTGGTGATGTGAGTGGGTGGTGATAGTAGTGGGTGGTGATAGTAGTGGGTGGTGATAGTAGTGGAGTGGTGATGGTGGTGGGGGTGGTGGTGGTGGTGAGGTGTGGGTGGTGTTGGTGTAGGTGGTGATGGTGGTAGGATGGTGATAGTGGTAGGTGATAGTAGTGGGTGGTGATAGGTATGGGTGGTGATGTAGTGGGTGGTGATGGTGGGTGTGTGGTGGTGGTGGATGGTGAGGTGGTGGTGTGGTGTGGTGATGGTGGTAGGGTGGTGATGGTAGTAGGTGGTTGGAGGAAGTGGGTGTGACGTAGTGGGTGGTGATGGTAGGTGGGTGGTGACGTAGTGGGTGGTGACGTGAGTGGGTGGTGACGGTAGTGGGTGGTGACGGTAGTGGGATGGTGACGGTAGTGGGTGGTGATGGTAGTGGGTGGTGACGGTAGTGGGTGGTGACGTAGTGGGTGGTGACGGTAGTGGGTGGTGACGGTAGTGGGTGGTGACGGTAGTGGGTGGTGACGGTAGTGGTGGTGACGGTAGTGGGTGGTGACGGTAGTTGGGTGGTGACGGTAGTGGGTGGTGAGGTAGTGGGTGGTGATGGTAGTGGGTGGTGACGGTAGTGGGTGGTGACGGTAGTGGGTGGTGACAGTAGTGGGTGGTGATGATGGTAATGAAGGCGGTAGTGGTGGAATACTTGGGTAGGAAAAGGGATGGAGGAGAGATGGAGTGAGAGAGGAAGGGATGAAGTAATGGAGGGAGGGAGGGAGGAGGAGGGAGGGAGGGAGGGAGGGAGGAGGGAGAACTGATGGCGGGAAGATAGGAGGAGAGGGAGGGATGGAGGATCATCCCTGGTCTGACCCTCCATGAAACAGTCATATTATTTAGGTATATCCTTCCCAAACTTCCCTCTTTGACCCATCCAGTTTTAGCGCTCTCTTAAAATAATACTAATATAATAGTATAATAATTATAATTAATTATATAATAATAATTACAATTAACTGCTCTGTATTAATGGAGGTCGAGCTGCAGCTCCTGGGCCTCAGTTATATTAGGAAGTCAGTTAATGACTGTAACCGTCAATTGACCGGTTTGTAATAATGACAGGTTGTAGAGCAAGATCTTACTGGAACAACGTTTTGCTCTCAGGTTTTGCCCTCAGTTACAGCTTTACTAGGTGATGACAGTGTTGCACAGTGAAACGTCGTACCGTTGAGAATTCGCATCATCGGCAGCATATTTCGCTTCAGGTGTGGAGCCCCTGTTATCCCTTCCCGTGTTGAATAGCAGGTATTGCCCGTCCTCTGTGCAGGACGACATGTGTTGCCCGCCCTTTGTGGAGGATGACATGTATTGCCCGTCCTCTGTGGAGGATGACACGTATTGCCCGTCCTCTGTGGAGGATGACACGTATTGCCCGTCCTTTGTAGAGGATGACATGTATTGCCCGTCCTCTGTGGAGGATGACACGTATTGCCCACAAGCGTCATAATGAAGGGATAAACCTCTTTTGAAGACGTTTCGTGTTCAGCTTCGTCGTCGTGGTGTCTTGATAAAGCTCTTCCCAGGGCGAAACATTGTGTGTGTGTGTGTGTGTGTGTGTGTGTGTGTGTGTCTCTACGATACTCCTTCCACTAGTGTGCACACGTATGGAATCCCACGTAACACGCCTAGTTTAGTGTAATAGCAGCACACGTGTTGTACATATATGTCACATGTTGTACACTCATGACACGTGTTTCTCATACATGATGTGTGTTTAACATTCAAGGTACGTGTAAGTGTTTGTATTTGATACGAACCAATTTTGCTTACAGACATATATATATATATATATATATATATATATATATATATAATATATATATACAGTGGTCCCTCGCTTTTCGTAGTTCTCGGCAATCGCATGGTGTGAGCCGGGGCGGCCTCCCTACCCAGCCAGTCTGGCATTGTTTACCAGTGAGTGAAGGTCCCCTCAAATGCTCCTACGAAATATTTCATAATATTCCACTCATTTTAGTGCTTGCAAGTACTAAATAAGCTACCATGGCTCCAAAGAAAGCTCCTAGTGCCAAGCCTGTGGTAAAGAAGGTGAGAAATATGTACAGTGACAAAGTCTTGGGCCATTTTAGGGAAGTGTTAAAGAGACGCCAGAAACAGAGCTCTCTCCACAGTTACTTTGCGAGACAGGACTAGAGTGACTCTCAAGGTGGTCCTAGTGGCATTAAGAAACAGAGAAGAGAAGCAACCCCAGAAAAGCAAATGGTACCTGAGGTGTTGCTGGAAGGGGATTCCCCTTCCAAACTGTAAACAATCCAATCTCTCTCCTCCTCAGTCTCCCATACACTAAGAAGAATCTCCAATAAGGTAAGTGTTATGCTGTTAATGTTTCATTCATCATTTCCCATTGTATTGTTTATGTACTACATGTATATTTCATGTAAAATTTTTTGTTTTAATACTTCTGAGTGTCAGAAACGGATTAATTGTATTTACATTATTTCTTATGGGGAAAATTGATTCGCAAATCGTAAATTTAATTTATAGTAGCTCCTCCAGGAACGGATTAATTACGAAAAACGAGGGACCACTGTATATATATATATAATATATATATATATAATATATATAATATATATATATATATTATATATATATATATACATATATATATATATATATATATATATATATTATATTATATACATATATATATATTATATATATATATATATATATATATATATATATATATATATATCTGGAGTTTACCTGGAGAGAGTTTCGGGGTCAATGCCCCCGCGGCCCGGTCTGTGACCAGGCCTCCTGGTGGATCAGCGCCTGATCAACCAGGCTGTTGCTGCTGGCTGCACGCAAACCAACGTACGAGCCACAGCCCGGCTGATCAGGAACTGACTTTAGGTGCTTGTCCAGTGCCAGCTTGAAGACTGCCAGGGTCTGTTGGTAATCCCCCTTATGTGTGCTGGGAGGCAGTTGAACAGTCTCGGGCCCCTGACACTTATTGTATGGTCTCTTAACGTGCTAGTGACACCCCTGCTTTTCATTGGGGGGATGGTGCATCGTCTGCCAAGTCTTTTGCTTTCGTAGTGAGTGATTTTCGTGTGCAAGTTCGGTAGTAGTCCCTCTAGGATTTTCCAGGTGTATATAATCATGTATCTCTCCCTCCTGCGTTCCAGGGAATACAGGTTTAGAAACCTCAAGCGCTCCCAGTAATTGAGGTGTTTTATCTCCGTTATGCGCACCGTGAAAGTTCTCTGTACATTTTCTAGGTCGGCAATTTCACCTGCCTTGAAAGGTGCTGTTAGAGTGCAGCAATATTCCAGCCTAGATAGAACAAGTGACCTGAAGAGTGTCATCATGGGCTTGGCCTCCCTAGTTTTGAAGGTTCTCATTATCCATCCTGTCATTTTTCTAGCAGATGCGATTGATACAATGTTATGGTCCTTGAAGGTGAGATCCTCCGACATAATCACTCCAGGTCTTTGACGTTGGTGTTTCGCTCTATTTTGTGGCCAGAATTTGTTTTGTACTCTGATGAAGATTTAATTTCCTCATGTTTACCATATCTGAGTAATTGAAATTTCTCAATCGTTGAACTTCATATTGTTTTCTGCAGCCCACTGAAAGATTTGGTTGATGTCCGCCTGGAGCTTGCAGTGTCTGCAATGGAAGACACTGTCATGCAGATTCGGGTGTCATCTGCAAAGGAAGACATGGTGCTGTGGCTGACATCCTTGTCTATGTCGGATATGAGGATGAGGAACAAGATGGGAGCTAGTACTGTGCCTTGTGGAACAGAGCTTTTCACCGTAGCTGCCTCGGACTTTACTCTGTTGACGACTACTCTCTGTGTTCTGTTAGTGAGGAAATTATAGATCCATCGACCGACTTTTCCTGTTATTCCTTTAGCGCGCATTTTGTGCGCTATTACGCCATGGTCACACTTGTCGAAGGCTTTTGCAAAGTCTGTATATATTACATCTGCATTCTTTTTGTCTTCTAGTGCATTTAGGACCTTGTCGTAGTGATCCAGTAGTTGAGACAGACAGGAGCGACCTGTTCTAAACCCATGTTGCCCTGGGTTGTGTAACTGATGGGTTTCTAGATGGGTGGTGATCTTGCTTCTTAGGACCCTTTCAAAGATTTTATGATATGGGATGTTAGTGCTATTGGTCTGTAGTTCTTTGCTGTTGCTTTACTGCCCCCTTTGTGGAGTGGGGCTATGTCTGTTGTTTTTAGTAACTGAGGGACGACCCCCGTGTCCATGCTCCCTCTCCATAGGATGGAAAAGGCTCGTGATAGGGGCTTCTTGCAGTTCTTGATGAACACAGAGTTCCATGAGTCTGGCCTGGGGCAGAGTGCATGGGCATGTCATTTATCGCCTGTTCGAAGTCATTTGGCGTCAGGATAACATCGGATAGGCTTGTGTTAATCAAATTTTGTGGCTCTCTCATAAAAAATTCATTTTGATCTTCGACTCTCAGTCTGGTTAGCGGCTTGCTAAAAACTGAGTCATATTGGGACTTGAGTAGCTCACTCATTTCCTTGCTGTCATCTGTGTAGGACCCATCTTTTTTAAGTAGGGGCCCAATACTGGGCGTTGTTCTCGATTTTGATTTGGCATAGGAGAAGAAAATACTTTGGGTTTCTTTCGATTTCATTTATAGCTTTTAGTTCTTCCCGCGATTCCTGACTCCTAAAGGATTCTTTTAGCTTAAGTTCGATGCTTGCTATTTCTCTGACCAGTGTCTCCCTGCGCATTTCAGATATATTGACCTCTTTTAGCCGCTCTGTTATTCTTTTCCGTCGCCTGTAAAGGGAGCGCCTGTCTCTTTCTATTTTAAATCTACTCCTCTTTTTCTTAGAGGAATAAGCCTTGTGCATACATCGAGTGCCACCGAGTTAATCTGTTCTAGGCATAAGTTTGGGTCTGTGTTGCTTAGTATATCTTCCCAGCTTATATCGGTTAGGACTTGGTTTACTTGGTCCCACTTTATGTTTTGTTATTGAAGTTGAATTTGGTGAATGCTCCCTCGTGACTAGTCTCATTTTGTCGGTCTGGGGCTCCTCGCATACATGTCTGAACCTCAATTATGTTGTGATCTGAGTATATTGTTTTTGATATGGTGACATTTCTTATCAGATCATCATTGTTAGTGAATATGAGGTCTAGTGTATTCTCCAGTCTAGTAGGCTCTATTAATTGCTGGTTTAAATTGAATTTTGTGCAGAGATTTAAAAGCTCGTGTGAATGTGAGTTTTCATCAGAGCTGCCTCCTGGTGTTATTTCTGCAAACAATATTATTTGCTATATTCCTCCATTTTAGGTGCCTTAAGTTGAAATCCCCAGGAGCAAGATGTTGGGTGCAGGAGCTGGAAGATTTTCCAGACAGTGGTCAATTTTTAACAGCTGTTCCTGGAATTGCTGGGATGTTGCATCCGGAGGCTTGTAGACTACCACAATGACTAGGTTTTGGTTCTCGACCTTTACTGCTAAAACTTCCACTACGTCATTTGAGGCATTAAGCAGTTCTGTGCAAACAAGTGACTCTGCAATGTACAGGCCAACCCCCCCCCCTTTTGCCTGTTCACTCTGTCACATCTGTATAGGCTGTAACCTGGGATCCATATTTCATTGTCCAAGTGATCCTTTATGTGGGTCTCAGTGAAAGCCGCGAACATTGCCTTTGCCTCTGCAAGCAGTCCACGGATGAAAGGTATTTTTTTTGTTTGTTGCTGGCTTTAGACCCTGTAATATATATATAATATATTTTATATATATATATATAATATATATATATATATTTTATATATATATATATGTTCATATATATATATGAACAAGGAGGCTTTAGGAAAGGTAGGGGGTGTGTGGACCAGGTGTTTACAGTGAAACATATAAGTGAACAGTATTTAGATAAGGCTAAAGAGGTCTTTGTGGCATTTATGGATTGGAAAAGGCGTATGACAGGGTGGATAGGGGGCAATGTGGCAGATGTTGCAAGTGTATGGTGTAGGAGTAGGTTACTGAAAGCAGTGAAGAGTTTTTACGAGGATAGTGAGGCTCAAGTTAGAGTATGTAGGAAAGAGGGAAATTTTTTCCCAGTAAAATAGGCCTTAGACAAGGATGTGTGATGTTCACCGTGGTTGTTTAATATATTTATAGATGGGGTTGTAAGAGAAGTAAATGCGAGGGTCTTGGCAAGAGGCGTGGAGTTAAAAGATAAAGAATCACACACAAAGTGGGAGTTGTCACAGCTGCTCTTTGCTGATGACACTGTGCTCTTGGGAGATTCTGAAGAGAAGTTGCAGAGATTGGTGGATGAATTTGGTAGGGTGTGCAAAAGAAGAAAATTAAAGGTGAATACAGGAAAGAGTAAGGTTATGAGGATAACAAAAAGATTAGGTGATGAAAGATTGAATAATCAGATGGAGGGAGAGAGTATGGAGGAGGTGAACGTATTCAGATATTTGGGAGTGGACGTGTCAGCGGATGGGTCTATGAAAGATGAGGTGAATCATAGAATTGATGAGGAAAAGAGTGAGTGGTGCACTTAGGAGTCTGTGGAGACAAAGAACTTTGTCCTTGGAGGCAAAGAGGGGAATGTATGAGAGTATAGTTTTACCAACGCTCTTATATGGGTGTGAAGCGTGGGTGATGAATGTTGCAGCGAGGAGAAGGCTGGAGGCAGTGGAGATGTCATGTCTGAGGGCAATGTGTGGTGTGAATATAATGCAGAGAATTCGTAGTTTGGAAGTTAGGAGGAGGTGCGGGATTACCAAAAACTGTTGTCCAGAGGGCTGAGGAAGGGTTGTTGAGGTGGTTCGGACATGTAGAGAGAATGGAGCGAAAACAGAATGACTTCAAGAGTGTATCAGTCTGTAGTGGAAGGAAGGCGGGGTAGGGGTCGGCCTAGGAAGGGTTGGAGGGAGGGGGTAAAGGAGGTTTTGTGTGCGAGGGGCTTGGACTTCCAGCAGGCATGCGTGAGCGTGTTTGATAGGAGTGAATGGAGACAAATGGTTTTTAATACTTGACGTGCTGTTGGAGTGTGAGCAAAGTAACATTTATGAAGGGTTTTCAGGGAAACCGGCGGGCCGGACTTGAGTTCTGGAGATGGGAAGTACAGTGCCTGCACTCTGAAGGAGGGGTGTTAATGTTGCAGTTTTAAAAACTGTAGTGTAAAAGCACCCTTCTGGCAAGACAGTGATGGAGTGAATGATGGTGAAGTTTTTCTTTTTCGGGCCACCCTGCCTTGGTGGGAATCGGCCGGTGTGATAATAAAAATATATTATATATTTTATCACACTGGCCGATTCCCACCAAGGCAGGGTGGCCCGAAAAAGAAAAACTTTCACCATCATTCACTCCATCACTGTCTTGCCAGAAGGGTGCTTTACACTACAGTTTTTAAAAACTGCAACATTAACACCCCTCCTTCAGAGTGCAGGCACTGTACTTCCCATCTCCAGGACTCAAGTCCAGCCTGCCGGTTTCCCTGAACCCCTTCATAAATGTTACTTTGCTCACACTCCAACAGCACGTCAAGTATTAAAAACCATTCGTCTCCATTCACTCCTATCAAACACGCTCACGCACGCCTGCTGGAAGTCCAAGCCCCTCGCACACGAAACCTCCTTTACCCCCTCCCTCCAACCTTTCCTAGGCCGACCCCTACCCCGCCTTCCTTCCACTACAGACTGATACACTCTTGAAGTCATTCTGTTTCGCTCCATTCTCTCTACATGTCCGAACCACCTCAACAACCCTTCCTCAGCCCTCTGGCCAACAGTTTTGGTAATCCCGCACCTTTTCCTAACTTCCAAACTACGAATTCTCTGCATTATATTCACACCACACATTGCCCTCAGACATGACATCTCCACTGCCTCCAGCCTTCTCCTCGCTGCAACATTCATCGCCCATGCTTCACACCCATATAAGAGTGTTGGTAAAACTATACTCTCATACATTCCCCTCTTTGCCTCCAAGGACAAAGTTCTTTGTCTCCACAGACTCCTAGTGCACCACTCACCTTTTCCCCTCATCAATTCTACGATTCACCTCATCCTTCATAGACCCATCCGCTGACACGTCCACTCCCAAATATCTGAATACATTCACCTCCTCCATACTCTCTCCCTCCAATCTGATATCCAATCTTTCATCACCTAATCTTTTTGTTATCTCATAACCTTACTCTTTTTCCTGTATTCACTTTTAATTTTTTTCTTTGCACCCCTACCAAATTCATCCACCAATCTCTGCAACTTCTCTTCAGAATCTCCCAAGAGCACGTGTCATCAGCAAAGAGCAACTGTGATAACTCCCACTTTATGTGTGATTCTTTATCTTTTAACTCCACCCCTTTCTTGTCAAGACCCTCGCAATTTACTCCTCTTACAACCCCATCTATAAATATATTAAACAACCACGGTGACATCACACATCCTTGTCTAAGGCCTACTTTTACTGGGAAATAATTTCCTCTTTCCTATGTACTTTTACTTGAGCCTCACTTTCCTCGTAAAAACTCTTCACTGCTTTCAGTAACCTACCTCCTACACCATACACCTGCAACATCTGCCACATTGCCCCCCTATCCACCCTGTCACACGCCTTTTCCAAAATCCATAAATGCCACAAAGACCTCTTTAGCCTTATCTAAATACTGTTCACTTATATGTTTAACTGTAAACACCTGGTCCACACACCCCCTACCTTTCTAAAGCCTCCTTGTTCATCTGCTATCCTATTCTCAGTCTTATCTTAATTCTTTCAATAATATCTACCTACACTTTACCAGGTATACTCAACAGACTTATCCCCCCATAATTTTTGCACTCTCTTTTGTCCCCTTTGCCTTTATACAAAGGAACTATGCATTTCTCTCTGCCAATCCCCAGGTACCTTACCCTCTTCCATACATTTATTAAATAATTGCACCAACCACTCCAAAACTATATCCTCACCTGCTTTTAAACATTTCTAAACTTTATCCCCTCAATCCCGGCTGCACTTACCCCCTTTCATTTTACCCACTGCCTCACGACTTCCCCCACACTCACAACTGGCTCTTTTCACTCTACAAGATGTTATTCCCCTTGCCCTATACACGAAATTTACAGCTTCCCTATCTTCATCAACATTTAACAATTTCCTCAAAATATTCCCTCCATCTTCCCGATACCTCTAACTCTCCATTTAATAACTCTCCTCTCCTATTTTTAACTGACAAATCCATTTGTTCTCTAGGCTTTTTTAACTTGTTAATCTCACTCCAAAACTTTTTCTTATTTTCAACAAAATTTGTTGATAACATCTCACCCACTCTCTCATTTGCTCTCTTTTTACATTGCTTCACCACTCTCTTAACCTCTCTCTTTTTCTCCATATACTCTTCCCTCCTTGCATCACTTCTACTTTGTAAAAACTTCTCATATGCTAACTTTTTTCTCCCTTACTACTCTCTTTACATCATCATTCCACCAATCACTCCTCCTCCCTCCTGCACCCACTTTCCTGTAACCACAAACTTCTGCTGAACACTCTAACACTACATTTTTAAAACTACCCCATACCTCTTCGACCCCATTGCCTATGCTCTCATTAGCCCATCTATCCTCCAATAGCTGTTTATATCTTACCCTAACTGCCTCCTCTTTTAGTTTATAAACCTTCACCTCTCTCTTCCCTGATGCTTCTATTCTCCTTGTATCCCATCTACCTTTTACTCTCAGTGTAGCTACAACTAGAAAGTGATCTGATATATCTGATATATATCTGATATATATCCTGAAGTCTACTCAACAGTCTTTTATCTACCAATACATAATCCAACAAACTACTGTCATTTCGCCCTACATCATATCGTGTATACTTATTTATCCTCTTTTTCTTAAAATATGTATTACCTATAACTAAACCCCTTTCTATACAAAGTTCAATCAAAGGGCTCCCATTATCATTTACACCTGGCACCCCAAACTTACACCCTCTCTAAAAGTTTCTCCTACTTTAGCATTCAGGTCCCCTACCACAATTACTCTCTCACTTGGTTCAAAGGCTCCTATACATTCACTTAACATCTCCCAAAATCTCTCTCTCCTCTGCATTCCTCTCTTCTCCAGGTGCATACACGCTTATTATGACCCAATTCTCGCATCCAACCTTTACTTTAATCCACATAATTCTTGAATTTACACATTCATATTCTCTTTTCTCCTTCCATAACTGATCATTTAACATTACTGCTACCCCTTCCTTTGCTCTAACTCTCTCAGATACTCCACATTTAATCCCATTTATTTCCCCCCACTGAAACTCTCCTACCCCCTTCAGCTTTGTTTCGCTTAGGGCCAGGACATCCAACTTCTTTTCATTCATAACATCAGCAATCATCTGTTTCTTGTCATCCGCACTACATCCACGCACATTTAAGCATCCCAGTTTTATAAAGTTTTTCTTCTTCTCTTTTTTAGTAAATGTATACAGGAGAAGGGGTTACTAGCCCATTGCTCCCGGCATTTTAGTCGCCTCATACGACACGCATGGCTTACGGAGGAAAGATTCTTTTCCACTTCCCCATGGACAATAGAAGAAATAAAAAAGAACAAGAGCTATTTTGAAAAAGGAGAAAAACCTAGATGTATGTATATAATATATATGCATGTGCGTGTCTGTGAAGTGTGGACCAAAGTGTAAGTAGGAGTAGCAAGATATCCCTGTTATCTAGCGTGTTTATGAGACAGAAAAAGAAACCTGCAATCCTACCATCATGCAAAACAGTTACAGGTTTTTGTTTCACAGTCATCTGGCAGGACGGTAGTACTTCCCTGGGTGGTTGCTGTCTACCAACCTACTACCTGTGATATATAATATATATATATATAAAATATATATATATATATATTATATAATAAAATATATATATATATATATATATATATATATATATATATATAATATATATATTATTATATATATATATATATAATATATATATATATATATATATATATATATATATATATATATATATATATACACGTAAAGGGCAAGAATAAAATGGGAATGTGACCTGGGTAACTGGAATAACAGGAAACTGAATGAAAGAGAGGGGGAGAGAGACAGAGAAGATGGAGGGAGGTGGGGGGGGAGGGGGAGTAGAGGAGAGGGAAGGGGAAAGAGAAAGGAATAAGAGGTTTTAGAGAGATGTAAATCAAGACTTCGTCCTGAGGGTTGAGCTTATATAACAGCTCCACTAATCCTCAGAGTGAACACAACCTCATAAAAACACTACATTATACTTCAAATAGTTGACACGCCATTGATGTTTTAAGTTCCATCCTGGACTGTACCATCACTGGTGTTTTAAGTTCCATCCTGGACTGTACCATCACTGGTGTTTTAAGTTCCATCCTGGACTGTACCATCACTGGTGTTTTAAGTTCCATCCTGGACTGTATCATCACTGGTGTTTTAAGTTCCATCCTGGACTGTACCATCACTGGTGTTTTAAGTTCCATCCTGGACTGTACCATCACTGGTGTTTTAAGTTCCATCCTGGACTGTACCATCACTGGTGTTTTAAGTTCCATCCTGGACTGTACCATCACTGATGTTTTAAGTTCCATCCTGGACTGTACCATCACTGGTGTTTTAAGTTCCATCCTGGACTGTACCATCACTGGTGTTTTAAGTTCCATCCTGGACTGTACCATCACTGGTGTTTTAAGTTCCATCCTGGACTGTACCATCACTGGTGTTTTAAGTTCCATCCTGGACTGTACCATCACTGGTGTTTTAAGTTCCATCCTGGACTGTACCATCACTGATGTTTTAAGTTCCATCCTGGACTGTATCATCACTGGTGTTTTAAGTTCCATCCTGGACTGTATCATCACTGGTGTTTTAAGTTCCATCCTGGACTGTACCATCACTGGTGTTTTAAGTTCCATCCTGGACTGTACCATCACTGGTGTTTTAAGTTCCATCCTGGACTGTACCATCACTGATGTTTTAAGTTCCATCCTGGACTGTATCATCACTGGTGTTTTAAGTTCCATCCTGGACTGTACCATCACTGGTGTTTTAAGTTCCATCCTGGACTGTACCATCACTGGTGTTTTAAGTTCCATCCTGGACTGTACCATCACTGGTGTTTTAAGTTCCATCCTGGACTGTACCATCACTGGTGTTTTAAGTTCCATCCTGGACTGTACCATCACTGGTGTTTTAAGTTCCATCCTGGACTGTACCATCACTGGTGTTTTAAGTTCCATCCTGGACTGTACTATCACTGGTGTTTTAAGTTCCATCCTGGACTGTACCATCACTGGTGTTTTAAGTTCCATCCTGGACTGTACCATCACTGGTGTTTTAAGTTCCATCCTGGACTGTACCATCACTGGTGTTTTAAGTTCCATCCTGGACTGTACCATCACTGGTGTTTTAAGTTCCATCCTGGACTGTACCATCACTGGTGTTTTAAGTTCCATCCTGGACTGTACCATCACTGGTGTTTTAAGTTCCATCCTGGACTGTACCATCACTGGTGTTTTAAGTTCCATCCTGGACTGTACCATCACTGTTGTTTTAAGTTCCATCCTGGACTGTACCATCACTGGTGTTTTAAGTTCCATCCTGGACTGTACCATCACTGGTGTTTTAAGTTCCATCCTGGACTGTACCATCACTGGTGTTTTAAGTTCCATCCTGGACTGTACCATCACTGGTGTTTTAAGTTCCATCCTGGACTGTACCATCACTGGTGTTTTAAGTTCCATCCTGGACTGTACCATCACTGGTGTTTTAAGTTCCATCCCTGGACTGTACCATCACTGGTGTTTTAAGTTCCATCCTGGACTGTACCATCACTGGTGTTTTAAGTTCCATCCTGGACTGTACCATCACTGGTGTTTTAAGTTCCATCCTGGACTGTACCATCACTGGTGTTTTAGTTCCATCCTGGACTGTACCATCACTGGTGTTTTAAGTTCCATCCTGGACTGTACCATCACTGGTGTTTTAAGTTCCATCCTGGACTGTATCATCACTGGTGTTTTAAGTTCCATCCTGGACTGTACTATCACTGGTGTTTTAAGTTCCATCCTGGACTGTACCATCACTGGTGTTTTAAGTTCCATCCTGGACTGTACTATGACTGGTGTTTTAAGTTACATCCTGGACTGTACCATCACTGGTGTTTTAAGTTCCATCCTGGACTGTACCATCACTGGTGTTTTAAGTTCCATCCTGGACTGTACTATCACTGGTGTTTTAAGTTCCATCCTGGACTGTACTATCACTGGTGTTTTAAGTTCCATCCTGGCCTGTACCATCACTGGTGTTTTAAGTTCCATCCTGGACTGTACTATGACTGGTGTTTTAAGTTCCATCCTGGACTGTACCATCACTGGTGTTTTAAGTTCCATCCTGGACTGTACCATCACTGATGTTTTAAGTTCCATCCTGGACTGTACCATCACTGGTGTTTTAAGTTCCATCCTGGACTGTACCATCACTGGTGTTTTAAGTTCCATCCTGGACTGTACTATCACTGGTGTTTTAAGTTCCATCCTGGACTGTACCATCACTGATGTTTTAAGTTCCATCCTGGACTGTACCATCACTGGTGTTTTAAGTTCCATCCTGGACTGTACCATCACTGATGTTTTTAGTTCCATCCTGGACTGTACCATCACTGATGTTTTTAAGTTCATCCTGGACTGTACATCACTGGTGTTTTAAGTTCCATCCTGGACTGTACTATCACTGATGTTTTAAGTTCCATCCTGGACTGTACCATCACTGGTGTTTTTAAGTTCCATCCTGGACTGTACCATCACTGATGTTTTTAGTTCCATCCTGGACTGTACCATCACTGATGTTTTAAGTTCCATCCTGGACTGTACCATCACTGGTGTTTTAAGTTCCATCCTGGACTGTACCATCACTGGTGTTTTAAGTTCCATCCTGGACTGTACTATCACTGGTGTTTTAAGTTCCATCCTGGACTGTACCATCACTGATGTTTTAAGTTCCATCCTGGACTGTACCATCACTGGTGTTTTAAGTTCCATCCTGGACTGTACCATCACTGATGTTTTAAGTTCCATCCTGGACTGTACCATCACTGGGTGTTTTAAGTTCCATCCTGGACTGTACCATCACTGATGTTTTAAGTTCCATCCTGGACTGTATCATCACTGGTGTTTTAAGTTCCATCCTGGACTGTACTATCACTGGTGTTTTAAGTTCCATCCTGGACTGTACCATCACTGATGTTTTAAGTTCCATCCTGGACTGTACTATCACTGGTGTTTTAAGTTCCATCCTGGACTGTACTATCACTGGTGTTTTAAGTTCCATCCTGGACTGTACCATCACTGGCGTTTTAAGTTCCATCCTGGACTGTACTATCACTGGTGTTTTAAGTTCCATCCTGGACTGTACTATCACTGGTGTTTTAAGTTCCATCCTGGACTGTACTATCACTGGTGTTTTAAGTTCCATCTTGGACTGTACTATCACTGGTGTTTTAAGTTCCATCCTGGACTGTACTATCACTGGTGTTTTAAGTTCCATCCTGGACTGTACCATCACTGGTGTTTTAAGTTCCATCCTGGACTGTACTATCACTGGTGTTTTAAGTTCCATCCTGGACTGTACTATCACTGGTGTTTTAAGTTCCATCCTGGACTGTACTATCACTGGTGTTTTAAGTTCCATCCTGGACTGTACTATCACTGGTGTTTTAAGTTCCATCCTGAACTGTACCATCACTGGTGTTTTAAGTTCCATCCTGGACTGTATCAACATTAAAGTGTCATCACGTCCACAAGTTATCAATAGCTTACTGCATCAAATCAAAAATAATTTTTTGGTTAAATGCTGTAAAATGTATTGTAGCGAGCCAGTGTAGTGAGACCTCTGTATTCGTGTGTGTGTGTGTGTGTGTGTGTGTGTGTGTGTGTGTGTTGTCTACCTTCCTTTATGCACATTTTTACAATACACATACACAGGTACCTCAACAGTATCCTGGCCACTCGTCTATTTCTTATTCATCTTCACAATTTTACTTAATTAAACCTTGTTATAATGTAGAGCTTTACTACCTTCAAGGAGGAGAGTGGTAACCAAGACGATCTTAACCTTGACAACCCGAAAAATAATCTCAACACGACATAAGGCACAAGACAGTGACAACCTCTCTCTCTTCCCTCTCCATTTGCCTAACACCATACACCAGACTGCTAAAACGTTGTCCCCTCCCCCCCCACACCACCACACGTGTACGCCATGACTGGATCAGGCTGGTGGTGGACATGGTCCGGTCCATTAGCTAATGTGGTCCTCAGTGAGTTTGTGTGTGTGTTTGTCTGTGCGTGTTTGTGTGGTTTCAGTGTTCGAGTTCAGGTTGTTCGTGTGTTTCTACAGCTGCATTTACACCAGTTGAGCTTATCACGGTTGAATTTCAGCTCAAGGACCCATCTCAGATTCGCTGATGTGACCTACCTATCCGAGAAAGTTATCACCGTACTGCATAACCCAAGGCCCCTTTTTCCTTCCCTGTACCTCAATGCACGTGATAGAATAGTGCAGAGTGCGGCATACGTTCCAAATACATACAGTTAAATATTACAGTTGAAGATTTAACGCAAATGACAAGAAGCATTCACTGTCAACATTGCAATATTTGTGTAGTGTCCGCTTATAGGCAGGGTCCCTCGCCAAGCCCTAGTCATCTGATCCTCTTTTAAACTAGGCACATAGGCCGTGCCTCAGCAGGTCCAAGTACGATAAAAGGTGTTCCCTGTTATCGTACTTGCTTGGACCTGCTGAGGCATGTCCTATGTGGCTGGTTCATAAGAGGGTCAGGTGACTCAGACTTGTCTAAGGACTCTGCCTATAAATGGACACTACACAAATATTGCACTGCTGATATTCACAAGTTATCGCCTGGACACTAACATCCTAATTTCTTAAGTAAGTAAGTTTATTCAGGTATACACAAATACAGTTACATAGAATTATCATACATAGCAGCATATGTGTAGAGAACCTAGGATAACCCAAAAAAACAAACCTACACAACTCCATACTAATTCAAACCTTCCACTAGCAAACACGAGCTTTGAAAGGTTAAAACCAGTCTGAAACGTCATTCTTTAGCTATCTCAGAGATTAATATCCCCCAATACACCAGCACTTGAAGCTCTAAGCCGCTCAGAAGTTGGATTACCAAGCTATCAGCAACGTAAGTCCGAAATTAGCTGGATGAGGCTGTCACTAATTACCATACGAGAACCACCATTCCCAATCCTTCACTTTAACCCTGAAAGTAAAAAAATGAGGCCTATATATGCCACAATCAAATTAGATTCGCCAGACTTCATTTACAGCACTGATACCAGTTTAATAAAATTGCCAAAATAAATTTCACACAAGGTAAAATTCAAGGCGAATCTTCCATAGAGAACAAAACACAGCATTACAAGTTTGAAGCCGACCAGAAGATGCATTTTCCAGATATTTGAAATTCGCACCTACACAGCCTTAACTTGAAGACGTTTCATCCATTTCGTAAGAAGGATCAGTCACTGAGGACTGATGACGCTCAGGAGAAACAAACTCTACCTACTGAATGATTATCATCATCATTATAAGTGTTAAACCCACAAGGGTCATACAGCGCTGAGCTACTGAATGAAACATGCAAAGAATACCATTTAAAATTAAAATTGGCAACACGGCAATTACACGTTCCACTAAGTAGGATACATCAGTGCTAGAAGGTTCAAGTAGGATACATCAGTGCTGGAAGGTTCAAGTAGGATACGTCAGTGCTAGAAGGTTCAAGTAGGATACATCAGTGCTGGAAGGTTCAAGTAGGATACGTCAGTGCTAGAAGGTTCAAGTAGGATACATCAGTGCTGGAAGGTTCAAGTAGGATACATCAGTGCTGTAAGGTTCAAGTAGGATACATCAGTGCTAGAAGGTTCAAGTAGGATACGTCAGTGCTAGAAGGTTCAAGTAGGATACATCAGTGCTGGAAGGTTCAAGTAGGATACGTCAGTGCTAGAAGGTTCAAGTAGGATACATCAGTGCTGGAAGGTTCAAGTAGGATACATCAGTGCTGTAAGGTTCAAGTAGGATACATCAGTGCTGTAAGGTTCAGGTAGGATACATCAGTGCTAGAAGGTTCAAGTAGGATACATCAGTGCTGTAAGGTTCAGGTAGGATACATCAGTGCTAGAAGGTTCAAGTAGGATACATCAGTGCTGTAAGGTTCAGGTAGGATACATCAGTGCTAGAAGGTTCAAGTAGGATACATCAGTGCTGTAAGGTTCAAGTAGGATACATCAGTGCTAGAAGGTTCAAGTAGGATACATCAGTGCTGTAAGGTTCAAGTAGGATACATCAGTGCTAGAAGGTTCAAGTAGGATACATCAGTGCTGGAAGGTTCAAGTAGGATACATCAGTGCTAGAAGGTTCAAGTAGGATACATCAGTGCTGTAAGGTTCAGGTAGGATACATCAGTGCTAGAAGGTTCAAGTAGGATACATCAGTGCTGTAAGGTTCAAGTAGGATACATCAGTGCTGTAAGGTTCAAGTAGGATACATCAGTGCTGGAAGGTTCAAGTAGGATACATCAGTGCTGGAAGGTTCAAGTACGATACATCAGTGCTGGAAGGTTCAAGTACGATACATCAGTGCTGTAAGGTTCAAGTAGGATACATCAGTGCTGGAAGGTTCAAGTAGGATACATCAGTGCTGTAAGGTTCAAGTACGATACATCAGTGCTGGAAGGTTCAAGTACGATACGTCAGTGCTGTAAGGTTCAAGTAGGATACATCAGTGCTGGAAGGTTCAAGTAGGATACATCAGTGCTAGAAGGTTCAAGTAGGATACATCAGTGCTGGAAGGTTCAAGTACGATACATCAGTGCTGGAAGGTTCAAGTACGATACATCAGTGCTGTAAGGTTCAAGTAGGATACATCAGTGCTGGAAGGTTCAAGTAGGATACATCAGTGCTGTAAGGTTCAAGTAGGATACATCAGTGCTGGAAGGTTCAAGTACGATACATCAGTACTGTAAGGTTCAAGTAGGATACATCAGTGCTGTAAGGTTCAAGTAGGATACATCAGTGCTGGAAGGTTCAAGTAGGATACATCAGTGCTGTAAGGTTCAAGTAGGATACATCAGTGCTGGAAGGTTCAAGTAGGATACATCAGTGCTGTAAGGTTCAAGTAGGATACATCAGTGCTGGAAGGTTCAAGTAGGATACATCAGTGCTGGAAGGTTCAAGTAGGATACATCAGTGCTAGAAGGTTCAAGTAGGATACATCAGTGCTGTAAGGTTCAAGTAGGATACATCAGTGCTGGAAGGTTCAAGTAGGATACATCAGTGCTAGAAGGTTCAAGTAGGATACATCAGTGCTGTAAGGTTCAAGTAGGATACATCAGTGCTAGAAGGTTCAAGTAGGATACATCAGTGCTGTAAGGTTCAAGTAGGATACATCAGTGCTGTAAGGTTCAAGTAGGATACATCAGTGCTAGAAGGTTCAAGTAGGATACATCAGTGCTGGAAGGTTCAAGTAGGATACATCAGTGCTAGAAGGTTCAAGTAGGATACATCAGTGCTGTAAGGTTCAAGTAGGATACATCAGTGCTGTAAGGTTCAAGTAGGATACATCAGTGCTGGAAGGTTCAAGTAGGATACATCAGTGCTAGAAGGTTCAAGTAGGATACATCAGTGCTGTAAGGTTCAAGTAGGATACATCAGTGCTAGAAGGTTCAAGTAGGATACATCAGTGCTAGAAGGTTCAAGTAGGATACATCAGTGCTGTAAGGTTTAAGTAGGACACATCAGTGCTGTAAGGTTCAAGTAGGATACATCAGTGCTAGAAGGTTCAAGTAGGATACATCAGTGCTGTAAGGTTCAAGTAGGATACATCAGTGCTAGAAGGTTCAAGTAGGATACATCAGTGCTGTAAGGTTCAAGTAGGATACATCAGTACTGGAAGGTTCAAGTAGGATACATCAGTGCTGTAAGGTTCAAGTAGGATACATCAGTGCTGGAAGGTTCAAGTAGGATACATCAGTGCTGTAAGGTTCAAGTAGGATACATCAGTGCTGTAAGGTTCAAGTAGGATACATCAGTGCTGGAAGGTTCAAGTAGGATACATCAGTGCTGTAAGGTTCAAGTAGGATACATCAGTGCTGTAAGGTTCAAGTAGGATACATCAGTGCTGGAAGGTTCAAGTAGGATACATCAGTGCTGTAAGGTTCAAGTAGGATACATCAGTGCTGTAAGGTTCAAGTAGGATACATCAGTGCTAGAAGGTTCAAGTAGGATACATCAGTGCTAGAAGGTTCAAGTAGGATACATCAGTGCTGTAAGGTTCAAGTAGGATACATCAGTGCTGTAAGGTTCAAGTAGGATTACTGATCAGTGTACATGGAAGGTTCAAGTAGGATACATCAGTGCTGTAAGGTTCAAGTAGGATACATCAGTGCTGAAGGTTCAAGTAGGATACATCAGTGCTGTAAGGTTCAAGTAGGATACATCAGTGCTAGAAGGTTCAAGTAGGATACATCAGTGCTGGAAGGTTCAAGTAGGATACATCAGTGCTAGAAGGTTCAAGTAGGATACATCATGCTGTCAGTAAGTAATAATCAGTCTAAGGTTCAAGTAGGATACATCAGTGCTGGAAGGTTCAAGTAGGATACATCAGTGCTAGAAGGTTCAAGTAGGATACATCAGTGCTGTAAGGTTCAAGTAGGATACATCAGTACTGGAAGGTTCAAGTAGGATACATCAGTGCTGTAAGGTTCAAGTAGGATACATCAGTACTGGAAGGTTCAAGTCGATCGGAAGAGGCTTACTATAATTATTTCATGGCAATGAAAATCGCGAATGATCTGTATAAAATTAAGCAGAGGGCAGCACCTGCACCTGCAAAGTGTTACTTGAACCTTCACTCAAGTCGACTCACGAAATCGTAATGACCCGATTGGAAACAAACCATACCACGGGTGGGGTTAGAACCCGCGATCAGAGTCACAAAACTCCAAACCGACGCGCTAGCCACTGGACTAGCTAGCCACAATAAGATTCATCCAGGTATATTTCTACACCATAGGAAGGTTAGCACAGGCACCACTGTGACCACAAGTGCAAGTTTTTACAGATGAATCCCTGATCGCGGGTTCTAACCCCGCCCGTAGTATTTTTTTTTTCACTTTATACTTCACCAGAGTTGAAAATTTGAAGCCAATAGTTCAAGATATTCAGAAATTATAAACGAGAGACATAGAGGAGGAGGAAAAAGACAAGAACATAGAAGAATTTGGAAACTTGGCAATAATATTGTGCAAATATTAGAAAATCAAAGAAAAATGATAATCTTCAGTGTTTTTTTTACCTTTTTCTCACTTATTTCTAAATATTTTTTTTTCAGTTCTAAAATAAGGTTAATTTTTCTAAAGCCCAATACGAAATAAGTTTTCAAAAAAAAAAAAAATGGCGAAGTGGCTCCTACATCGCCCAAATTCCGTACAACAATAATACCTCATATTAATACACACTTGCGCTTGGGGTTTGAAGCCGATCAGAAGAGCCATTCTCTGGTTGTTACAGGAGACAAGATAAATCTCGTAAGTTAAAATTTATACAGATCAAAATGAATGATAAGTTTTCTTTTAATAAAGTCTAGCAACACAGAGTTTGAAGCCTACCAGTCAAATCATTCTCCAGTAATTGTTCCGAATCGAGTAATTCCAAGTTTTTTGCAACGTCAGTCAAATTTCAAATTTGCACCGAGGTAGACTGAACTTCCAGGGTATCATTCTCTGGTTAAATGAACCAGCGTTAATGTGTCCCAGTCGCTTAGAAGAGACAGTGTTAAGGTTTTTGAACTGTCAGTGTGGTGACCCCTCATAGTGTGACCCCTCAGTGTGGTGACCCCTCAGTGTGACCCCTCAGTGTGGTGATCCCTCATAGTGTGACCCCTTAGTCTGGTGACCCCTCATAGTGTGACCCCTCAGTGTGGTGACCCCTCATAGTGTGACCCCTCATAGTGTGACCCCTCATAGTGTGACCCCTCAGTGTGGTGACCCCTCATAGTGTGACCCCTCATAGTGTGACCCCTCATAGTGTGACCCCTCATAGTGTGACCCCTCAGTCTGGTGACCCCTCATAGTGTGACCCCTCATAGTGTGACCCCTCATAGTGTGACCCCTCAGTGTGGTGACCCCTCAGTGTGACCCCTCATAGTGTGACCCCTCATAGTGACCCCTCAGTGTGGCGACCCCTCAGTGTGGTGACCCCTCATAGTGTGGCGACCCCTCAGTGTGGTGACCCCTCAGTGTGACCTCATAGTGTGGTGACCCCTCATAGTGTGACCCCTCATAGTGTGGTGACCCCTCAGTGTGGTGACCCCTCAGTGTGGTGACCCCTCAGTGTGGTGACCCCTCAGTGTGGCGACCCCTCAGTGTGACCCCTCATAGTGTGGTGACCCCTCAGTTCGGTGACCTCAGTGTTGGGGACCCCTCAGTGTGACCCCTCAGTGTGCTGACCCCTCATAGTCCGGTGACCCCTCAGTGTGGTGACCCCTCATAGTGTGGTGACCTCTCAGTATGGTGACCCCTCAGTGTGGTGACCCCTCATAGTGTGGTGACCCCTCAGTGTGGTGACCCCTCATAGTGTGGTGACCCCTCATAGTGTGGTGACCCCTCATAGTGTGGTTACCCCTCAGTGTGGTGACCCCTCAGTGTGACCCCTCATAGTGTGACCCCTCAGTGTGGCGACCCCTCAGTGTGGCGACCCCTCAGTGTGGTGACCCCTCATAGTGTGACCCCTCATAGTGTGACCCCTCATAGTGTGGTGACCCCTCAGTGTGGTGACCCCTCATAGTGTGGTGACCCCTCATAGTGTGGTGACCCCTCAGTGTGGTGACCCCTCAGTGTGGTGACCCCTCAGTGTGGTGACCCCTCAGTGTGGCGCCTCCTCAGTGTGACCCCTCATAGTGTGGTGACCCCTCAGTTCGGTGACCTCAGTGTGGGGTACCCCTCAGTGTGCTGACCCCTCATAGTCCGGTGACCCCTCAGTGTGGTGACCCCTCAGTGTGGTGACCCCTCAGTGTGGTGACCCCTCAGTGTGGTGACCCCTCAGTGTGGTGACCCCTCAGTGTGGTGACCCCTCAGTGTGGTGACCCCTCAGTGTGCTGACCCCTCATAGTCCGGTGACCCCTCAGTGTGGTGACCCCTCAGTGTGGTGACCCCTCAGTGTGGTGACCCCTCAGTGTGGTGACCCCTCAGTGTGGTGACCCCTCATAGTGTGGTGACCCCTCATAGTGTGACCCCTCATAGTGTGACCCCTCAGTGTGACCTCATGTGACCTTTCATGTGGTGACTCATTATAGTGTGGCGATCCCTCATAGTGTGGTGGCCCCTGACACAGCGTCAACAGTTTTAAAAGGACAGAATTACTAAGACCAACACCATGATAAAATGTTCTGAATCTCTTAAAGGAAAATTAAATCACTAATGGCAGATGATTCCACCGTCTTGGAAAAAGTTGGTCAAATATTTTGAGTCGTAAAGCTGCGAATTTACCACAAAACAAAAGATGTCAGATATCGCGTAGGATCAACATCTGTCGTTGCAAACATCTTCAGGTCTCGTGACCACCGTCAAGGTTCAGGTTCAGGTTCGGAGAGGGTTTCGGGGCTCAACGCCATCGCATGATGAATCAAGGCCTTATTAACCAGGCTGTTAGTGTTGGCCGCACGTAAACTGACATACGAAGCACAGCCCAGTTGATCAGTTACTGACTTCAGGTAACTGTCCACAGCTTCCTGAAGACGACCAGGTATTATGTGCAATAACACACAAGAGTTAAAAGTTGAACGTTTTACGTGGGAAGCGTAAGTTAGAAGAACACAATAGTAAGTTATTCAGGTATACACAGATACAATTATACATAGCAGCATGTGTAGAGAACCAGGGATAACCCAAAAAGTCAGACAAAGTATTCTGGGAAACAGTACTCAGGATATGGAAATCAGAAATTTCTCTCTGGGATTAAACAGAATTATTTTGCTTCATTATTAAACTGGTGATGGTTGCGTGGCACTCGACCTACGTGACCTGGTGACCTGCTGTGTACCATAGGTGTGCAATATCGACAAGATGATGAATTAGACGTGTGTGTCAACTCTGGATATCTTTACTTTGTAGACGCTTCGAAATCCAGGGCTTTATCAATACAATACCTGGACAGTCTGAAAACTGTACAAATGTACTTATATAAAAGAATGGAAGACGTGGTAATGAGTCCCTCAACCTAGGAACAGATGATGAACACTGTAGTTTATGAAGAATCTACGGTGCTCACTACCTGATGACTTAGCTGAGTCGGATTCAAGACGCGACTTGTCACTTCAACAAAGATTGGCTACAACAACAGCTAGTCAATAAAAACAGTCCAGTCATCAAAACATTCATTTTCTTCATGACTCAAGATGTCCACGACTCGGCTTTCTGCTGGACAAAACCATTTATGGCGCTGTTTGATTGTTTGCCACACAAAGTGACGCTCACGACATTACTCGAACACATTTAGATTACATCCGTAAGTGGCAAGGGATTTAACCATACCACGGGAGAGGTTAGAACCCGCGATCAAAGAGTCTCAACACCCCACCCGTGGTATGGTTTGTTTACAATCGTGTCATTATGATTTCGTGAGTCAGGTACAGAGAAGCTCTCTGAGTGTTAAAATTGAGTTTAATGCTTCCTCACGACCCCTACCCCAGCGCATATCCACTGAACAACTAAGATCAGTTAATGTACGTCACACTGAAGACTTGATCTATTATGTAAGCTGAAGAACTATCAGAGTGGAAGTTTTTTGGCATCTATGGTAAGCTGAAGGTGGCTCTTGAGGAGTGTAAAACAGGCCGAAGGAAATTTCTGTCTCAAGATGATGTAGGGAACAGCAGCGAGCTTGTGTAGAATGAACGTTGCGATTACAGAAAATTTAAGTGGAAAGTAAATACTACTGTATCTTCTCGCTGGTCCTGGCACCTACACGTGTTCTCGCTGGTCCTGGCACCTACACGTGTTCTCTCTGGTCCTGGCACCTACACGTGTTCTCGCTGGTCCTGGCACCTACACGTGTTCTCTCTGGTCCTGGCACCTACACGTGTTCTCTCTGGTCCTGGCACCTACACGTGTTCTCTCTGGTCCTGGCACCTACACGTGTTCTCTCTGGTCCTGGCACCTACACGTGTTCTCGCTGGTCCTGGCACGTACACGTGTTCTCGCTGGTCCTGGCACGTACACGTGTTCTCGCTGGTCCTGGCACGTACACGTGTTCTCGCTGGTCCTGGCACGTACACGTGTTCTCGCTGGTCCTGGCACCTACACGTGTTCTCGCTGGTCCTGGCACGTACACGTGTTCTCTCTGGTCCTGGCACCTACACGTGTTCTCGCTGGTCCTGGCACGTACACGTGTTCTCTCTGGTCCTGGCACGTACACGTGTTCTCGCTGGTCCTGGCACCTACACGTGTTCTCGCTGGCCTGGCACGTACACGTGTTCTCGCTGGTCCTGGCACGTACACGTGTTCTCGCTGGTCCTGGCACCTACACGTGTTCTCGCTGGTCCTGGCACGTACACGTGTTCTCTCTGGTCCTGGGACCTACACGTGTTCTCGCTGGTCCTGGCACGTACACGTGTTCTCGCTGGTCCTGGCACGTACACGTGTTCTCGCTGGTCCTGGCACGTACACGTGTTCTCGCTGGTCCTGGCACGTACACGTGTTATCTCTGGTCCTGGCACGTACACGTGTTCTCGCTGGTCCTGGCACGTACACGTGTTCTCGCTGCTCCTGGCACGTACACGTGTTCTCGCTGGTCCTGGCACCTACACGTGTTCTCTCTGGTTATGGCACGTACACGTGTTCTCTCTGGTCCTGGCACCTACACGTGTTCTCGCTGGTCCTGGCACCTACACGTGTTCTCTCTGGTCCTGGCACGTACACGTGTTCTCGCTGGTCCTGGCACGTACACGTGTTCTCGCTGGTCCTGGCACGTACACGTGTTCTCGCTGGTCCTGGCACGTACACGTGTTCTCGCTGGTCCTGGCACCTACACGTGTTCTCTCTGGTCCTGGCACGTACACGTGTTCTCTCTGGTCCTGGCACCTACACGTGTTCTCGCTGGTCCTGGCACGTACACGTGTTCTCGCTGGTCCTGGCACGTACACGTGTTCTCGCTGGTCCTGGCACGTACACGTGTTCTCGCTGGTCCTGGCACCTACACGTGTTCTCTCTGGTCCTGGCACGTACACGTGTTCTCTCTGGTCCTGGCACCTACACGTGTTCTCGCTGGTCCTGGCACCTACACGTGTTCTCGCTGGTCCTGGCACCTACACGTGTTCTCGCTGGTCCTGGCACCTACACGTGTTCTCTCTGGTCCTGGCACGTACACGTGTTCTCGCTGGTCCTGGCACATACACGTGTTCTCTCTGGTCCTGGCACCTACACGTGTTCTCGCTGGTCCTGGCACCTACACGTGTTCTCGCTGGCCCTGGCACCTACACGTGTTCTCGCTGACCCTGGCACCTACATGTGTTCTCGCTGGCCCTGGCACCTACACGTGTTCTCGCTGGTCCTGGCACCTACACGTGTTCTCTCTGGTCCTGGCACCTACACGTGTTCTCGCTGGTCCTGGCACATACACGTGTTCTCGCTGGTCCTGGCACCTACACGTGTTCTCTCTGGTCCTGGCACCTACACGTGTTTCTCGCTGGTCCTGGCACCTACACGTGTTCTCTCTGGTCCTGGCACCTACACGTGTTCTCGCTGGTCCTGGCACATACACGTGTTCTCGCTGGTCCTGGCACCTACACGTGTTCTCTCTGGTCCTGGCACCTACACGTGTTCTCGCTGGTCCTGGCACCTACACGTGTTCTCTCTGGTCCTGGCACCTACACGTGTTCTCTCTGGTCCTGGCACCTACACGTGTTCTCGCTGGTCCTGGCACCTACACGTGTTCTCGCTGGTCCTGGCACCTACACGTGTTCTCGCTGGTCCTGGCACCTACACGTGTTCTCGCTGGTCCTGGCACCTACACGTGTTCTCGCTGGTCCTGGCACCTACACGTGTTCTCGCTGGCCCTGTCACCTACATGTGTTCTCGCTGGCCCTGGCACCTACACGTGTTCTCGCTGGCCCTGGCACCTACACGTGTTCTCGCTGACCCTGACACCTACATGTGTTCTCGCTGGCCCTGGCACCTACACGTGTTCTCGCTGGTCCTGGCACCTACACGTGTTCTCGCTGGTCCTGGCACCTACACGTGTTCTCGCTGGTCCTGGCACCTACACGTGTTCTCGCTGGTCCTGGCACCTACACGTGTTCTCGCTGGTCCTGGCACCCACACGAGTTCTCGCTGGTTCTGGCACCCATACGAGTTCTCGCTGGTCCTAGCACCTACACGTGTTCTCGGTGACCCCTTACGCCCACACGTGTTCTACCTGACCCCTCACATCTACACGTGCTCTCGGTGTGGCGTCAGAATCAATTAACAGGTGTTCAGAGCACATGCATCATCAGCTCTTAAGAGAACACGAGGCAAAAGACAAAAATAGACGTACGGCCAAGAGCGGCCGTCCGTAAATCTCAGGATCATGGATCAGTAAGCTGAGGCTGCTCCTAAGCCGGGTTCTTCAGCTTAAATCAATTTAAAATAAGCTGATTATTTTTTCCGTGCCTTTTTAGGCCATGTCGGCCAAAAAAAAATGTCTACTGTTTTCTAATCTCCGCACCTCCTCCCCCCCCCCCCAAAAAAAAGGGGGGAAAGATGTATTTTTATGAATATACATTTTTTTTTTCGATTTTTGCACCGTATCTTAGGAATCTAGTCTTGCTAAAAATTTTATAATTTAGTTTACTCCTTCCCCAACCTATTACAGATGAGTTTAAATACAGTCAGTTTAAAAAGATACGTGAGCAAACACTAGGTTATATTTAAAAACGGTTCGGTCCCAGGACCTAAACGTTTTCTAATAAGTATGTCCTTGTGTTTGCTTACGTGTATTGTTAAACAATTTGTAGGTATCTATTACTAAGAGTAATGCCAAATGCACTTAGTATTCCTTAACATTACGAATAATCTGACTCACCGTGCGTGTAAACTAAGTCTGAGACATGTTAACATAATTGATATATTATTGTGGGAGTTTACCTTACGTCGTTCAGGTTATGAACCAATATATCTGGCTAGTACCTGGATGGGTGAGTTGCTGAGTGCATCCTAGATGGCGGCACTCAGTACGTTCATGATGGTGAGTGTACCTTCATGATAGTGAGTGTACCTTCATGATAGTGAGTGTACCTTCATGATAGTGAGTGTACCTTCATGATAGTGAGTGTACCTTCATGATAGTGAGTGTACCTTCATGATAGTGAGTGTACCTTCATGATAGTGAGTGTACCTTCATGACAGTGAGTGTACCTTCATGACAGTGAATGTACCTTCATGATGGTGAATGTACCTTCATGATGGTGAATGTACCTTCATGACAGTGAGTGTACCTTCATGACAGTGAATGTACCTTCATGATAGTGAATGTACCTTCATGATAGTGAGTGTACCTTCATGATAGTGAGTGTACCTTCATGATAGTGAATGTACCTTGATAGTGAGTGTACCTTCATGATAGTGAGTGTACCTTCATGATGGTGAATGTACCTTCATGATAGTGAATGTACCTTCATGATAGTGAGTTTTACCTTCATGATAGTGAGTTTACCTTCTGACAGTGAGTGTACCTTCATGATAGTGAGTGTACCTTCATGATGGTGAATGTACCTTCATGATAGTGAATGTACCTTCATGATAGTGAGTGTACCTTCATGATAGTGAGTGTACCTTCATGACAGTGAGTGTACCTTCATGATAGTGAGTGTACCTTCATGATGGTGAATGTACCTTCATGATAGTGAATGTACCTTCATGATAGTGAGTGTACTTCATGATAGTGAGTGTACCTTCATGATAGTGAGTGTACCTTCATGATAGTGAGTGTACCTTCATGATAGTGAGTGTACCTTCATGATAGTGAATGTACCTTCATGATAGTGAATGTACCTTCATGATAGTGAGTGTACCTTCATGATAGTGAATGTACCTTCATGATAGTGATGTGTACCTTCATGATAGTGAGTGTACCTTCATGATAGTGAATGTACCTTCATGATAGTGAGTGTACCTTCATGATAGTGAGTGTACCTTCATGATAGTGAGTGTACCTTCATGATAGTGAGTGTACCTTCATGATAGTGAATGTACCTTCATGATAGTGAATGTACCTTCATGATAGTGAATGTACCTTCATGATAGTGAATGTACCTTCATGATAGTGAATGTACCTTCATGATAGTGAGTGTACCTTCATGATAGTGAGTGTACCTTCATGATAGTGAATGTACCTTCATGATAGTGAATGTACCTTCATGATAGTGAATGTACCTTCATGATAGTGAATGTTACCTTCATGATAGTGAATGTACCTTCATGATAGTGAATGTACCTTCATGACAGTGAATGTACCTTCATGATAGTGAGTGTACCTTCATGATAGTGAATGTACCTTCATGATAGTGAATGTACCTTCATGATAGCGAATGTACCTTCATGATAGTGAATGTACCTTCATGATAGTACCTTCATGATAGTACCTTCATGATAGTGAATGTACCTTCATGATAGTGAATGTACCTTCATGATAGTGAATGTACCTTCATGATAGTGAATGTACCTTCATGATAGTGAATGTACTTCATGATAGTGAATGTACCTTCATGATAGTGAATGTACCTTCATGATAGTGAATGTACCTTCATGATAGTGAATGTACCTTCATGATAGTGAATGTACCTTCATGATAGTGAATGTACCTTCATGATAGTGAATGTACCTTCATGATAGTGAATGTACCTTCATGATAGTGAATGTACCTTCATGATAGTGAATGTACCTTCATGATAGTGAATGTACTTCATGATAGTGAATGTACCTTCATGATAGTGAATGTACCTTCATGATAGTGAGTACCTTCATGATAGTGAGTACCTTCATGATAGTGAGTGTACCTTCATGATAGTGAATGTACCTTCATGATAGTGAATGTACCTTCATGATAGTGAATGTACCTTCATGATAGTGAATGTACCTTCATGATAGTGAGTGTACCTTCATGATAGTGAGTGTACCTTCATGATAGTGAATGTACCTTCATGATAAATGGTACCTTCTGATAGTGAGTGTATCTTCATGATAGTGAATGTACCTTCATGATAGTGAATGTACCTTCATGATAGTGAATGTACCTTCATGATAGTGAATGTACCTTACATGATAGTGAATGTACCTTCATGATAGTGAGTGTACCTTCATAGATAGTGAGTGTACCTTCATGATAGTGAATGTACCTTCATGATAGTGAATGTACTTTCATGATAGTGAGTGTACCTTCATGATAGTGAGTGTACCTTCATGATAGTGAATGTACCTTCATGATAGTGAATTGTACCTTCATGATAATGAGTACCTTCATGATAGTGAAATGTACCTTCATGATAGTGAATGTACCTTCATGATAGTGAATGCACCTTCATGATAGTGAATGTACCTTCATTGATAGTGAATGTACCTTCATGATAGTGAATGTACCTTCATGATAGTGAGTGTACCTTCATGATAGTGAGTGTACCTTCATGATAGTGAGTGTACCTTCATGATAGTGAGTGTACCTTCATGATAGTGAGTGTACCTTCATGATAGTGAATGTACCTTCATGATAGTGAATGTACCTTCAATGATAGTGAATGTACCTTCATGATAGTGAATGTACCTTCATGATAGTGAGTGTACCTTCATGATAGTGAGTGTACCTTCATGATAGTGAATGTACCTTCATGATAGTGAATGTACCTTCATGATAGTGAATGTACCTTCATGATAGTGAATGTACTTCTGATAGTGAATGTACCTTCATGATAGTGAATGTACCTTCATGACAGTGAATGTACCTTCATGACAGTGAGTGTACCTTCATGATAGTGAATGTACCTTCATGATAGATGAATGTACCTTCATGATAGCGAATGTACCTTCATGATAGTGAATGTACCTTCATGATAGTGAATGTACCTTCATGATAGTGAATGTACCTTCATGATAGTGAATGTACCTTCATGATAGTGAATGTACCTTCATGATAGTGAATGTACCTTCATGATAGTGATGTACCTTCATGATAGTGAATGTACTTCATGATAGTGAATGTACCTTCATGATAGTGAATGTACCTTCATGATAGTGAGTACCTTCATGATAGTGAGTACCTTCATGATAGTGAGTGTACCTTCATGATAGTGAAATGTACCTTCATGATAGTGAATGTACCTTCATGATAGTGAATGTACCTTCATGATAGTGAATGTACCTTCATGATAGTGAGTGTACCTTCATGATAGTGAGTGTACCTTCATGATAGTGAATGTACCTTCATGATAATGAGTACCTTCATGATAGTGAGTGTATCTTCATGATAGTGAATGTACCTTCATGATAGTGAATGTACCTTCATGATAGTGAATGTACCTTCATGATAGTGAATGTACCTTCATGATAGTGAGTGTACCTTCATGATAGTGAGTGTACCTTCATGATAGTGAATGTACCTTCATGATAGTGAATGTACCTTCATGATAGTGAGTGTACCTTCATGATAGTGAGTGTACCTTCATGATAGTGAGTACCTTCATGATAGTGAATGTACCTTCATGATAGTGAATGTACCTTCATGATAATGAGTACCTTCATGATAGTGAATGTTACCTTCATGATAGTGATGTACCTTCATGATAGTGAATGCACCTTCATGATAGTGAATGTACCTTCATGATAGTGAATGTACCTTCATGATAGTGAATGTACCTTCATGATAGTGAATGTACCTTCATGATAGTGAGTGTACCTTCATGATAGTGAATGTACCTTCATGATAGTGAATGTACCTTCATGATAGTGAATGTACCTTCATGATAGTGAATGTACCTTCATGATAGTGAATGTACCTTCATGATAGTGAATGTACCTTCATGACAGTGAATGTACCTTCATGATAGTGAGTGTACCTTCATGATAGTGATGTACCTTCATGATAGTGAATGTACCTTCATGATAGCGAATGTACCTTCATGATAGTGAATGTACCTTCATGAGAGTACCTTCATGATAGTGAATGTACCTTCATGATAGTGAATGTACCTTCATGATAGTGAATGTACCTTCATGATAGTGAATGTACCTTCATGATAGTGAATGTACCTTCATGATAGTGAATGTACCTTCATGATAGTGAATGTACCTTCATGATAGTGAATGTACTTCATGATAGTGAATGTACCTTCATGATAGTGAATGTACCTTCATGATAGTGAGTGTACCTTCATGATAGTGAGTGTACCTTCATGATAGTGAATGTACCTTCATGATAGTGAATGTACCTTCATGATAGTGAGTGTACCTTCATGATAGTGAATGTACCTTCATGATAGTGAATGTACCTTCATGATAGTGAATGTACCTTCATGATAATGAGTACCTTCATGATAGTGAGTGTACCTTCATGATAGTGAATGTACCTTCATGATAGTGAATGTACCTTCATGATAGTGAATATACCTTCATGATAGTGAATGTACCTTCATGATAGTGAATGTACCTTCATGATAGTGAATGTACCTTCATGATAGTGAGTGTACATTCATGATAGTGAGTGTACCTTCATGATAGTGAATGTACCTTCATGATAGTGGATGTACCTTCATGATAGTGAATGTACCTTCATGATAGTGAATGTACCTTCATGATAGTGAATGTACCTTCATGATAGTGAATGTACCTTCATGATAGTGAGTGTACCTTCATGATAGTGAATGTACCTTCATGATAGTGAATGTACCTTCATGATAGTGAATGTACCTTCATGATAGTGAATGTACCTTCATGATAGTGAATGTACCTTCATGACAGTGAATGTACCTTCATGATAGTGAGTGTACCTTCATGATAGTGAATGTACCTTCATGATAGTGAATGTACCTTCATGATAGTGAATGTACCTTCATGATAGCGAATGTACATTCATGATAGTGAATGTACCTTCATGATAGTACCTTCATGATAGTGAATGTACCTTCATGATAGTGAATGTACCTTCATGATGTGAATGTAATTCATGATAGTGAATGTACCTTCATGATAGTGAATGTACTTCATGATAGTGAATGTACCTTCATGATAGTGAATGTACCTTCATGATAGTGAATGTACCTTCATGATAGTGAATGTACCTTCATGATAGTGAATGTACCTTCATGATATGAATGTACCTTCATGATAGTGAATGTACCTTCATGATGGTGAATGTACTTCATGATAGTGAATGTACCTTCATGATAGTGAATGTACCTTCATGATAGTGAATGTACCTTCATGATAGTGAATGTACCTTCATGATAGTGAGTGTACCTTCATGATAGTGAATGTACCTTCATGATAGTGAATGTACCTTCATGATAGTGAATGTACCTTCATGATATGAATGTACCTTCATGATAGTGAAATGTACCTTCATGATAGTGAATGTACCTTCATGATAGTGAATGTACCTTCATGATAATGAGTACCTTCATGATAGTGAATGTACCTTCATGATAGTGAATGTACCTCATGATAGTGAATGTACCTTCATGTATAGTGAATGTACCTTCATGATAGTGAATGTACCTTCATGATAGTGAATGTACCTTCATGATAGTGAATGTACTTCATGATAGTGAATGTACTTCATGATTAGTGAATGTACCTTCATGATAGTGAATGTACCTTCATGATAGTGAATTGTACCTTCATGATAGTGAGTGTACCTTCATGATAGTGAATGTACCTTCATGATAGTGAATGTACCTTCATGATAGTGAATGTACCTTCATGATAGTGAATGTACCTTCATGATAGTGAGTGTACCTTCATGATAGTGAATGTACCTTCATGATAGTGAATGTACCTTCATGATAATGAGTACCTTCATGATAGTGAATGTACCTTCATGATAGTGAATGTACCTTCATGATAGTGAATGTACCTTCATGATAGTGAATGTACCTTCATGATAGTGAATGTACCTTCATGATAGTGAATGTACCTTCATGATAGTGAGTGTACCTTCATGATAGTGAGTGTACCTTCATGATAGTGAATGTACCTTCATGATAGTGAATGTACCTTCATGATAGTGAGTGTTACCTTCATGATAGTGAATGTACCTTCATGATAGTGAATGTACCTTCATGATAATGAGTACCTTCATGATAGTGAGTGTACCTTCATGATAGTGAATGTACCTTCATGATAGTGAATGTACCTTCATGATAGTGAATGTACCTTCATGATAGTGAATGTACCTTCATGATAGTGAATGTACCTTCATGATAGTGAATGTACCTTCATTGATAGTGAATGTACCTTCATGATAGTGAATGTACCTTCATGATAGTGAATGTGCCTTCATGACAGTGAATGTACTATCATGATAGTGAATGTACCTTCATGATAGTGAATGTACCTTCATGATAGTGAATGTACCTTCATGATAGCGAATGTACCTTCATGATAGTGAATGTACCTTCATGATAGTACCTTCATGATAGTGCCTTCATGATAGTGAATGTACCTTCATGATAGTGAATGTACCTTCATGATAGTGAATGTACCTTCATGATAGTGAATGTACTTCATGATAGTGAATGTACCTTCATGATAGTGAATGTACCTTCATGATAGTGAATGTACCTTCATGATAGTGAATGTACCTTCATGATAGTGAGTGTACCTTCATGATAGTGAGTGTACCATCATGATTGTGAGTGTACCATCATGATTGTGAGTGTACCATCATGATAGTGAGTGTACCTTCATGATTGTTGAGTGTACCATCATGATGGTGAGTGTACCTTCATGATACTGAGTGTACCATCATGATAGTGAGTGTACCTTCATGATAGTGAGTGTACCATCATGATTGTGAGTGTACCATCATGATTGTGAGTGTACCTTCATCATTGTTGAGTGTACCATCATGATGGTGAGTGTACCTTCATGATACTGAGTGTACCATCATGATAGTGAGTGTACCTTCATGATAGTGAGTGTACCTTCATGATAGTGAGTGTACTTTCATGATAGTGAGTATACCTTCATGATAGTGAGTGTACCATCATGATAGTGAGTATACCTTCATGATAGTGAGTATACCTTCATGATAGTGAGTGTACCATCATGATAGTGAGTATACCTTCATGATAGTGAGTGTACCTTCATGATAGTGAGTATACCTTCATGATAGTGAGTGTACCTTCATGATACTGAGTGTACCATCATGATAGTGAGTGTACTATCATGATGGTGAGTATACCTTCATGATAGTGAGTGTACCTTCATGATAGTGAGTATACCTTCATGATAGTGAGTGTACCTTCATGATACTGAGTGTACCATCATGATAGTGAGTGTACTATCATGATGGTGAGTATACCTTCATGATACTGAGTGTACCATCATGACTTGGAGGTTATTCCGGGGTCAACGCCCCCGCGGCCCGGTCCATGACCAGGCCTCCCGATGGATCAGGGCCTGATCAACTAGGCTGTTACTGCTGACCGCACGCAGTCCAACGTACGAGCCACAGCCCGGCTGATCCGGCACTGACTTTAGGTATCTGTCCAGCTCTCTCTTGAAGGCAGCCAGGGGTTTATTGGCAATTCCCCTAATGCTTGATGAGAGGCTGTTGAACAGTCTTGGGCCCCGGACACTTATGGTGTTTTCCCTTAGTGTACCAATGGCGCCCCTACTTTTTATTGGGGGCAGTGAGTGTACCATCATGATAGTGAGTGTATCATGATGGTGAGTGTACCTTCATGATAGTGAGTGTACCATCATGATAGTGAGTGTACTCTCATGATAGTGAATGTACCATCATGATAGTGAGTGTACCATCATAATAGTGTACCATCATGATAGTGAGTGTGCCATCATGATGGTTAGTTTACCATCATGATGGTGAGTGTACCTTCATGATGGTGAGTGTACCTTCATGATAGTACACTCACTATCATGATGGTACACTATTATGATGGTACACTCACTATCATGATAGTACACTCACTGGCATGATGGTACACTCACTGTCATGATGGTACACTCACTGTCATGATGGTAAACTCACTATCATGATGGTAAACTCACTATCATGATGGTACACTCACTATCATGATGGTACACTCACTATCATGATGGTACACTCACTATCATGATGGTACACTCACTATCATGATGGTACACTCACTATCATGATAGTGAGTGTCTTGAGGGCAGAGTGCCCACAGATATTTGTAATATATGACACAAAGAGCAGAGAAAGCAATTAAGACAACGTTTTGCTCCTTGAGTGAAACGTTGTCTTATTAAGTATCTATGTATCATCCACGATAATGATTGTCTATGGGGAAATAGAAGTGTCTTAAATTCTTGAAGAATAAAACACATGTGCACCAGTTGGGTATCTTTACTGATGAAATGTTTCGTCTACACAGTAGGCGAAATACAAAGTGAACAACATCTGGGTGTCTTTATCGTAGACGTTTCGCCATCCAGTGGCTTCATTAATATAAATTCAAGGACATAATGGGAGACAGAAGAATTATATGCAAAAGATGAGGTAATCAGTCCCTCAGCCTTGATGTTGGTGTGAAGATCACCGTAGTGGTGAAGGTTCTGGAGCGCAGGCAAGAAGGCTGGTGTTTATATACTGGTGACAAGTGGAAAGGGGATGGGTAGCAGACGAGGGCATTGCCACTGGTACGCGGGATTCCCCAGTGGAAGTAGGTCATACCCGAGGCACGGGTTAGTGATGATGGTAACAACGGCGGCGGCGCGGCGCAGCAGCGGCCAGCGGCAGCAGCAACAGCAGCAGCAGTCGCCACCGCCGCCGCCACCAGGAAGGTTATGTAGATTGTAGATGTCCTGTGAACCAAGATTCCATGATGTTGCAGTGTCTGACAAGCTGTATATGAATGGTATACAATACCGACAAGATGTGCCTAATTTTTCATCTTTTCGGTATTGTATACCTTTCATGTGGAACAGAAGAAGCCTACTGTGTAGGCGAAACGTTTCATCAATAAAGATACCCATCTGATGCATGTGTGTCTTAATCTTCAACTTATCGGTATTTTATACCATTTTCAAGAATCTTACTTTCTTGTCTAGTTGGTAACGCTGGTTGCTTCACTTTACCTGTGTTCTCTCTCATTACTGTTACTGCAGTACCTCATCTCAGCTCTATGACGTCAGTGGAGAGGAACCAGGCGAGGTGTAGCCTCTTAATCACCTCTCCTGAGATACGCCACTCACGTCTCACAAGATGCTTTCCAAGGTCAAGATCTCGAAAAAACCTTGCCTAGATCCTGGTGCTTCTCCCCATCACGCTAACTCCAGCTGCAGATTTTCTAAGTACCAACCGGTAAACTGGAGATGAAAACTAGATGCAGATGAATGGTTCAGGGAACCGACACGTTGATAAATTAGACACATGCGAAACGTTTCCTCAATAAAGATTCCCAAGAGTTGCACATGTGTCTAATTTATCAAAACTAGATGACTGGTCCGTCCTGGGCCATTTTTAAGTCGCCTCCCAGAAAAGACCGAAGCGTAGTATTGCATCCCCAAAAAATATGAGTAAAATTAGCAAACTGAAGCCTGCAAAGGCCCATTAAGACATTAAAGCTTCGTCCTAAGATACACTATGGTCGAAAGTTTGAAGCCAATCAGAAAGTGGCATTCTCCAGCTATTGCGTGAAATCCAGCCCTAAGGCTTAAATCTCATTTAACTGAATGCTCAAAAAATATTGAAAAATATTACATCAGCTCACCGCCTTTGAGACAAATATTAATTTACGGAGACTGGATATATTTTAGGCATGTTTTCGGAGGAGTAGGAAGAGGGGAGGGGAAGAAGGGTGTAAAGGAAGCGAGGGGAAACTCCCCTATTGTGATGTTAAATTACAGAAAAGCAGATCAGAGGATTTTGGAATGCGGAGCAATACAGTGTGTCGACACCCTACAAACACTATCATCCTTGCTCAAAATGACTATCCGCTACTACTATCTAGAAGTGCAGAGGCGACCAGGGAACTAATTAACAGTGAAATAGACCATTGTATCTGAGCGTCAGAATCTTTCTTTCTTACCTTCATAATTTGTTACCCTGACCTGCAGGAACCACCACGTACATAAGCACGCCATTTTCCGTGATCTCATAGCCGTTATCAGTGCGGGTAAATATACCAGAGAGGTAAATTTGCGATTCCATTATTTTCAATACATGTTACATATCAATTAGTTGGATTTACAACAAAAGTTAATCTAACCTAACCTAACGTGACCTCACCTCACCTAACCTAACCTAACCTAACCTAACTTCCCAGCAGTTCCAGGAGCAGCCTTGGGAAAATTGAACACTGGAATATCTCCTGGAAAAACTGCCCCACTGGAAAAACTCCTGCCCCAAACATCTTGCTACTGGGAGATTTCAACTTGAGACACCTAAAATAGAGAAGTGTAGCAAACAATGTCTTAGAGATCACTTCAGGAGGCAGCTCAGATGAAAACTCTCACACACACGAACTATTAAATCTCTGCACCAAACTCACATTAAACCAGCAAATATTAGAACCTACAAGAATAGAAAATACGCTGGACCTCATCTTCACTAACAACGACGCTCTGATAAATAACTGTATCAAAGACAATACACTCAGATCACAACATAATAGAGGTACAGACGTATGCACAGGGCTCCTGACCAGCAAAATGTGAGCAGTAATGAAGGTCTCTTCATGAAATTCAATTTCAAAAACAAAAACATACAATGGGATCAAGTCAACCATGTCCTAAATGAAACAAGCTGGGAAGATATCCTAAACAACACGGATCTGAACCTTTGCCTAGAAAAAAAAATGAACTCTGTGGTTCTTGAGATCTGCTCAAGATACATTCCATTAAGAAAACGAAAAAGAAGATGTAAACTAGAGAGAGACGCTCCCTATACAGACGAAGGCGAAGAGTCACAGAGCTGCTGAGAGGGGCCAATATATCTGAAATACGAAGGGAGGCACTGGTCAATGAAATTGCTAATATCGAACTTAAGCTGAAGTAATCTTACAGGAGACAAGAATCGCAGGAAGAACTAAAAGCCATAAAGGAAATTGAAAAAAAAATTCTTCTTCTCTTATGCCAAATCTGAGGGAAAAACAACATTCAGTATTGGGCCCCTGCTTAGGCGGGATGGGACATAGATGACAGCCAAGAAATGAGTGAGATACTAAGTCGCAATATGCTCAGTGTTCAGCGATGCGCTGCCCAGACTAAGGGTCGACAATCCAAATGAATTCTTTATGAACGAAACCCAAAATTTGGTCATCCCAAAAATCTCTGATTTTAGGCAATGACATGCACATGCACTCTGCCCCAAGCCCAGACTCATGTAACTCCGTGTTCATCAAGAATTGCAAGAAGCCCGTATCGACTGCCTTCAGCATTCTATGGAGAGGGAGCATGGACACAGGGGTCATCCCACACACACTAAAAACAACAGACATAGCACCACTCCACAAAGGTGGCAGTAAAGAAATTGCAAAGAACTACACACCGATATCACTAACATCCCATATTATAAAAATCTTTGAGAGGGTTCTAAGAAGCAAGATAGCCAACCACCTAGATACCCATCAATTACACAACCCAGGGCAACACGGGTTTAGAGCAGGTCGCTCCTGCCTGTCCCAGCTACTGGACCACTATGACAAGGTCCTGGGTGCTGTAGAGGATAAACAAAATACAGATGTAATATACACAGACTTTACAAAAGCTTTTGACAAGTGTGACCATGGTGTAATAGCACACAAAATGCTTGATAAAGGAATAACAGCAAAAGTTGCTAGATGGAACTATAACTTTCTCACAAATAGAACACAAACAGCAACAGTAAACAGAGTAAAGTCCCAGGTAGCCATGGTAAAAAGCTCTGTTCCACAAGGCACAGTACTCGCACCCATTCTATTCCTCATCCTCGTTTCTGACATAGAGATGTAAGCCATAGCTCCGTGTCTTCCTTTGCGGATGACACCCGGATCGCCATGGCAGTGACCTCAATCGAAGACACTGCGAGACTCCAAGCGGACATCAACCAAATCTTCGAATGGGCCACTCAAAACAATATGAAGTTCAACGAGGAAAAATTTCAACTACTCAGATATGGAAAACTTGAGGAAATTAAAAAAATGTATCAGGGTATACGACAAATTCTAACCATACAATAGAGCGAAAAAGAAATGTGAAGGACCTTTGAGTGATGATGTCAGACGATCTCGCCTTCAAATACCACAACAATGTATCTACCTCATCTGCTAGGAAAATGATAGGATGGATAATGAGAACCTTCAAAACTAGGGATGCCAAGCCCATGAACCTCTTCAGATCGCTTATGCTCTCTAGGCTGGAATACTGCTGTACACTAACGGCCCTCCTCAAGGCTGGAGACATTGCAGACCTGGAGAGCGTACAGAGAACTTTCACGGCATACATTAGTACGATAAGGCACCTAAATTACTGGGAACAGTTGAAGGTCCTTGATCTGTATTCCCTGGAATGCAGGCGAGAGAGATACGTGATAATATACACTTGGAAGCTCCTGGAGGGATTGGTACCAAACCTGCGCACGAAAATCACTCCCAATGAAAGCAAAAGACTCGGCAGGAGATGTAACATTCCCCTGATGAAAAGCAGGGGCGCCACGGGTACACTGAGAGAACACAATAAGTGTCCGGGGCCCAAAACTGTTCAACTGCCTCCCAGCATACATAAGGAAGATTACCAACAGACCCCTGACTGGCTGTCTTCAAGAAGGCACTGGACAGGTACCTAAAGTCAGTACCTGACCAACCGGGCTGTGGTTCGTACGTCAGTTTAGGTACGGCCAACAGTAGCAGCCTGGTTGATCAGACCCTGATTCACCATGAGGCCTGGTTTCAGACCGGGCCGCGGGGGCGTTGACCCCCGAAACCCTCTTCAGGTAAATCTCCAGGTAAACCTAACCTAAACACCTCTCCACTTCTGCTGTCTACAATACATTCTCCTCTTTATTTGACGTTTCGCTTACTGCGTAGGCGAAACGTTTCAACAATAAAGATAACCAATTGTTGCTCTATAGTAACCCACATGGAGACAGAATTTCAGATTAATTGGTCTGTATATTTCGAAACCCTCCTGGGATCCTCTTCAGCAGATAAGTGAAAGGAAAATATGAATATTTATGGAAAATTGTCTTACTCATCAACCTCTCGTTTAATAATAATAATAATAATAATAATAATCTTTATTTTTACAAGTAAATGTACAATGTACACAGGTCCAGTTGACATCAGTGACATGCTACTATATAGAAAGTCCCTTGTTATGCTGAGCATTTCGGGAAAATTAGGTCAGTTTTATCCCTAGGATGCGACCCCCACCAGTCAACTAACACCCAGGTACCTATTTTCTGATAGGTGAACAGGGACAGCAGGTGTTTTAAGGAAACCCGTACCGGGGATCGACCCAAGGACCTCAGTATGTAAGCTGAGTGCGCTACCAATTGACCTCCGGGACACTTGCCATAACAGGTAATGAACCTTCAGCAACAGCAGCACAAGGGTTCATATTCCACCTGGGTTCACTTTAGGTTCAACCTTGCTAGGGGTCAGGTATCGCAGAAGTTCATTGTGAAGAGCAAGAACTCACAATAACGTGGCTGAAAGAATAACAAGTAACCCGAACTTAGCAGAGGAAGATTGTGATGACGTTTAGGGTTTATGCTGGACCATTGTCAAGTCACAACTGAGTAAGAAATAGAAAAAGAAAAGAGCGCTAGAATACACGAAATAATAAATTCAATCTTACAGGGCCTGGAGGGGGAAGTGGGAGGCATTCAAGTCTCATGCAAGGAAGGGGAGTACAGGTCCAGTTCCTTGGATCAAAAGCTTCTCACCAGCTTCTGCTATCTTATCCCCTCGCTTGAGGAGGGACGATTGTAATAGAAGAAACAGTGGCAGTAAAAGTGGTAAAATTATTCTTAATAGTTGTAGTAAGGTGGGAATGGTGGTACTAGTTATAGAAATAACAGTAGTCTACTAGTAGTGAACTAACTAGTAATAGGACTAATAGACAGCAAGAAGAGAGCAGAGGGTCACTGCAGGAGGCTGCTGGCCCTCGGGTGCTTGGTAAAACCCCAGGGGGTCACAAGCCCTGGGATAAATCCCACCCGGATAAAACACAGGGACCAGACATGGAAGCAGACTCACTAAACTGCATCTCAAGACGGTACAAATTAAAATATCTTAACATTCCTAACACCTCTCTCTCTGAGGGCAGAAAACTACAGTAGGCCTACTAGAGCATGCACGGAAAAAGAAATAAGGAGGGAAGAAAAAAGGAAACTCAGAATACAGGGAAGGCAAAGGAAATATAGAAGACAGGCACGAGGAAAGGTAAAGAAGCAAAGATGAAGTCAAGTTCTGAGGATTAGAACATTTGACAACGTTCTGAGAAAGACAAGCAGCTACTGATGCAAAGTTGGAACTAATATTTATGTAACGAATATTGTACACAAGAGTTGATTAAAGATGACATCTGTGAAGACTAGAACAAAGGAGCATAGTTTTAGCAGAAGCTAAGTTAAAAGGATGACCGAGATCTCTAACATGACAAAAAAAAAAAGGTTATTAACTTCATCAATGTCAAATAAGACGCATGTAGTGAAAAGATACTTATTTGAAGATGTTTTAATCAGGGAGAAGTTTCTTCAAATATATTCTCTAATTTCCTAACATATTCCTAATAGTGTCTTCCTTCGTCTTCATAGGGAAATTGAAGAAGAATACTTCCTCTGCAAGCAATTATATAAATTATATAGATTATATAAAGCTAATAAAATGTCAGTAGTAAAGGCTGTATATATTACTGAAAGGAAGAAAAAGATTTGGAAGCAGGGATATTTGTATGTGCGTGAGCGTAGTACGGATGAGAACTGACAGGGAAGGTTACAAAGAGCTGATTGCCTTAACTCTAAAACTAAACTAGAGTATGGGAGAATTTGACGAGGAGAGGGAAGAGGAAAGTGTATGAAGGGATAATTGAGTGTATCTGACAGAAGTAGAGCAAAAGGTATAGTAGCAATATTAAATAGTGTACTATGAAAGGAGATGGTGGAGTATTATTTTATTATTATTAAAGATTAGCCGGTATTCTCCCGGCCCGGGCCTTTTCCAAGTGGTGGCCCGGCCTTGGCTCCCTCTTTAGGAAGTGTCTGAGACCTAAGTCTCCCATGGGAGGAGGCACATGTACCTTCTCATCTTTGGGACTAACTGTCCCCAGGCCTAGCCACAAGCTAGGCCTCTCTGGTCTGCCATCCCCGCCCCAAGGGGGCAAATGGGAATGACAGTCTTATGAGCTAAAGGCTCGGGCTCAGGCACCTACCCTACCCTAGAAGGGTTAGGCATGGTGTCGATGTGGTGGAGTACATAGGGGTTTAATTTTAAGAATTAACAGAATTAGAATAAGGGTAAGTGCGAGATATTTATGGTCCTGGGGAGGAGTTGAAGGCATTCTGGAAGATGTTAAGTGAATAACTGAGTTTTTTAAACTGAGAAAATAATTGTAGTGGATAAAATAAGTGCTAAAGTGAGAGAAACCATTGTAGAGGATGTTGTCGGTAAGTCTGAACTGTCAAGGTATGAATGAAATAGATGGTAGATTACTAAATGCAGAAAAGATTTTGTGGCTAGTGAGGCTCAGGTTAGGGGATTAATTTCCAGTAAAAGTGGTCTTTAGACAAGGATGTGAGGTTCCACCATGGTGCCACCATGGTGCCACCATGGTGGAACCATGGTGCCACCATGGTGCCACCATGGTGCCATCATGGTTAATATGTTTACTGATAGGGTTACAAAAGAATGAAATGTTAGGGTTTATTGAAAAGAAGTTGCACAGATTGGTGGAGGAATTTGGGAGGGTATGTAAAAGGAAATTAAAAGTGAACATAGGAAAAAGTATGATCAGAATAATAAAAAAAATATATAGATAATGAAAGATTGGATATCAGATTGGAAAGAGGGAGAATGGAGGAAGCAAACATATTCAGATATCTGAGAACAGACGGGTGTATGAGATGAGGTAAATCGTAGAATTAACGAGGGGGAAAGTGGGTGGTGTATTGAGGCGTCTATGAAAAAATATTTATCCATAGAAGCAAAAAGGGGAATGCACTTGAGTACAGTGATAATAACACTGTTGAATGGGTGAGGGATGGGTTTCATAATCTCTAGCGAGGAGGAGGAGGCAGTGATGTGTCTGAGGGGAGATGTGTCTTAAGGGGGTTTGGGCATTAAGAGAGGATGGAACAAAATAGATAAACTAGGAGGGTGTATAAATCTGAGGAAGGAAGTAGGGGCTGGGTTCGTTTCAGGAAAGATTGGAAGGAGGGGGTAAAGAACGTTTAGAGCGCTAGGGGCTTGGACATGTAACATTCTTGTGCGAGTGCATTAGATATGTGTGGATGCAAGTATCTTTTATGACGATGTATTATGGAGTGCGAAAAAGGTAACATGAAGGGATTTAGCGAAACCAGTTATCCTGACTCGAGTCCTGGAGGTGGAAGGTACAGTGCCTGCACTCTGAAGGACGGGTGGGGATGGTGCAGCTCGAGGGCTATCCAAACTGTCATGTCAGCACGCTTCTGGCAAGACAGTAATTATATGAGCGACGGTGAAATTTTAATGGGAGGCGACCAGTGTAAAAAACAAAAAATCCCAGGTCTACACACGTGTCTAATTTCACTCCTGTCGTTATCTGATGTCATTTCTTACCAGGCGATAAATTCTCTACACACAAATTTTGTATATATATATATATATATATAATATATATATAATATATATATATATATATAAATATATATATATATATATACAGCTCTAGGATATTTATCGGTTTCATCGGATTGATACAACGACCCAGAGAGAAACTTATCCTTAATATATATCCTTGTACTGCCAACAACACACACACACACACACACACACACACACACACACAACACACACACAACACACATAAAGGGCCCACAGGGGTCTAGTTCTATGGACCAGTGCATATTTGGTATTATGTGAACGCATGAGGAAGGGAATAGCTCAGAAGTTCCTGTTCGCAGATGACCGTGAACGAATGAGAATAATTAAATCGGACGAGATAGGCAGGACTGCAAAGAGACTGGAAGGCTGGACATGTGGTCCAGTAACTGCTTCTCGAATTACATCCAGCCAAATGCAAGTCATGGAAGATTGGGAGGGGCAAGAAGACCGCAGACAGAGTATAGCTAGGTGGACAAGACTACAGACCTCACCAGGGAGAAAGACTGGGGTGACCATAAACCGAGCACATCCGGATGCACACATCAACCAAATAACCGCTGCAGCATACGGGCGCCTGGCAAACCGAGAATAGCGTTCCGATACCTTAATAAGGAATCGTTCAAGACACTGATACACTGTGTATGTTTCCCATCTGGAGTAACAGCACCATTGGGAAACCCCCCTGGTCAAGCACGTCAAAGAAGTTAGAGAAAGTACAAAGGTTTGCAACAAGGCTAGTCCCCGAGTCAAGGGAAAGTCGTACGAGGAAAAGGGTTTAAGGGAAAAAGGGCTGACCACGGAGGCAGAAGGGGCAGGGGAATGAAACACAACAAGTATGCGGGGAATAAAAGGGGGCAGAGAAGGATGTTCCCGAGAGGGGGCACAGGGACAAGGGGTCACAATGGAAGTAAGACTAGACGAGTACAGGGGCGTTAGAAGATTTTTCAGTCATGATTGTCGAAAGGGGAATAGCCAAGAAGTGAAGTAGGGGAGGCGGAACCCAACATATTTTTTAAGAAGAGGTATACAAAGCTCAGAAGCAGGGGAGAGGACCCAGTACGATCAGTGAAGAGGGGGGGCCAGAGCTGAGTCCGACCCCTGCAACCACAATTAGGTGAGTACAATTAGTGAGAAACACACACACAAGACAAGAATGTCTTGTAACCAATAAAAGGAAAAAACCCAAATTTCACTTAGGGTTCTTTCTTTAATATTTGGTCAAGTTTCCATGTGATTTGGATAAAGATTTTTAGGCGTTAGGTAACAAATTTTTTTTTAAACCCAAATTTCCTCAATAGAATTTTTCCCCTGGCACTGTATGTGGTCTTGGAAATGTCGTTGCTTTAATATCTTTCCAACAGTTTTCGATGGATTCAGGTCAGACTGTTTCCTGGCCACTAGATAACATTGAGATTATTCTCTGGGGCACCTTTGCATGAAGGGGTGTGCCGCATGAATCTGCGGAATGTAAAGAAATGTATCCTAGGCACATCCATGTATGTTTTTGTACCACTCCACAAGTAATCGTCGATTCATAACATCTTTTACTCGGGATTTCTCCCATATTAAATGACATTCAGGAGGTTGATGGAACAGTGGATAGCCAATTGTCATAAAATAGCCATTGATGAATTAATACCGTCTATTCTTCACTAATTTCTGACCATTTTATTCAAGTCTGTGATTAACTGACAAACTTGTGTGTATTTTATTATACATACTGAGCAAATAACTTTTAATATAACCCAGATATAAAGTAAAACCTTTATTTATACGGCAGGGTTCCCAAAGTGGCCAATATCGACCCCTGAGGGTCGATGGGATTATCGAAGGGGTCGATATATGACTAGGGGTCAAAAGGGCGTCCGAAAATGTGGGCGTCCGAAAATTTTGGAGATGTGGGGCAGCCCCACATCAACTTCTACAGCAGGCGTCTACACCATCCCCTGTGGATTCTGTCCCAAGAAATATGTAGGCGAGACAGGAAGAGATCTTGCGGTCCGCCTGAACGAGCATCGAAGTGTCTGTAATAGGGACGATTTAAGGTACGCCTGTGTCCTCCACAGAGACTCCACGGGGGATTTGATGAACTGGAATGAGGCACAACTCGTTCTCACCGAACCAGCCCTCAGACGCCGGCGGTGCCTAGAAGCCTCATTAATCTCCATCACCGACACAATAGAACGTAACACTGAAAACCACAAAATTTCAAAAACATTAGCATACATGATACTTAAGCACCACCAACCCAACAATACAGGTGTCACATGATCTCATCGTCTACCCGTCCTCACCCCAACATGGCATTCTTCAGGTCACCATACGCCACTCACACCTCACTCTCCGACTATATATGTTTTTCTACCTCTATGTTAGAAGTGATCAAGGTCCCAGAACCGAAACGTTTTCTAATAAATATGTCATAGTGTTTGCTCACGTGTCTTTCTAAACCAACTTGTCGGTATTTATTACCAAGGGTTATGCCAAGTTCTACATTATTTAACTTATAAGTGCTAGGGTTGTGGACACTACCGAGCTTCAGAACCTTGCAATTATCTACATTGAACTCATCTGCCACTTTTCTGACCAGTTATTGATTTTGTCTAAATCCTCCTGAAGTTCCCTGATATCTATGTTTGAATCAATTATCCTATCTTTGTGTCATCGGCAAATTTGCTCATTTCACTAGTAATTCCCTCGTCAAGATCACTGATAATTATTGTAAACAACAACGGGCCCAAGACTGATCCCTGTGGAACGCCACTTGTTACAGATCCCCACTCGGATTTAATCCCGTTTATGGACACACACTGCTTCCTATTAGTGAGCCATGACTCGATCCATGCGAGCACTTTTCCCCTCAATTCCATGAGCTGCCACTTTCTTTAACAGTCTCTGGTGAGGTACTCTATCAAAAATCTAAGTAAATAATATTCTTATCGTGATCAACAGCCTCAAAAGCTTTACTGAAGAAAGTTAATAAATTAGACAAGAACGGCCTCTCGTGAATCCATGCTGAGTATCATTAATCAGATTATGCTTATCCAGATGGCTTATAATCTCAGCTATAACTGACTTTAGTAACTTGCCCACAATTGAGGTCAGGCTTACTGGGCGGTAATTTGACGGAAACGACTTGTCCCCTGCTTTAAAAATAGGATCCACATTAGCCATCTTCCACATATCAGACACTACACCTGTCAGACACTGCAACTTCTTGGGATCTTATACTTGGGAATTCTTCTCTTGCCTAACCCTTAGGCATGACCTACTTCCACATTGGACAAATGTGACACCACCTACGACTGTTGCACCTCTCCTGCCTACGGTATATAAGCTACTTCTCCGCAGATATGCTGTGTTCTATTCAAGATTGACGGACTGACCACATCGACTCAAGGCTGAGGGACTGATTACCTCATTCTCCTCCTGTTCTTCACGTTTCTCCTCTGTATGGACTGATGAAGCCACTGTGTGGCAAAACGTTTCCTCAATAGACCCAAGAGTTGCACATGTGTGCTAATTTATCAAGATGCCCATAGTTATTTTTAAGGGGACCTATCTTATCTCTAACTTTTGTTCTATACACCTGGAAAAAACTGCTTGGGTTAGTTTTCGAATCCCTAGCAACTTTAATATCATAGTCCCGTTTAGCTTTTATCCCCTTTTTAACGTCCCTCTTAATGTCAATATACTGATTCATAAGATGACCCTCACCTCTTTTGATACGCCTATAAATCTCTTTTATGCCCTAAAAGATATTTGAGCCTATTATTCATTTTGGGTCATTTCTATTTGATCTAATTTCTTTATACGGGATAAATGTTCTTCGGGCAGCATGTACAGTGTTCAGAAAACTGTCATATTGATAGGTCTCTTCGTTACCCCGGTCAACAGATACATGTTCTCTAAGCCTGTTGTAATCTGCTAAGCGAAAATCTGGGACTGTTACTGAGTTACCTCTACTATCATATTTCCATTCAGTGCTAAAGGTACTTGATTTGTGGTCGCTAGCACCAAGTTCCTCTAAAATTTCTAAATTAAACAAGGGATTCCTTGTGGGATAGCGATGAAGAAATTTCTTGGCAAGTGGTTCAGCTATGTTATAGAAGCCGTTGTTCTGGTTGAAGTTGTTGGATATACAGATAAGTGATGATTCCAGGATTCTTCGGTATTAAGTGTTGTCTTCTCTGGCGATAAGTCTTGCGTTTCTGTAGTTTATTAAATGGTTGTGTGAATTTCGGTGTTGAACACTCATTCCTTGAATTGTCAGATCTGCCTACGTACTGGTGTTCTGAAATACGTGTTTGGAGGTCTCTTGATGTTTCGCCCACGTATAATTTGCTGCAGTCATTACAAGGGATTATGTATACCCCTGCAGAGGATGGAAGCTTGTCCTGTCTATTACTGGTAATGTTTGTGGAGGTAGATACTTGGAATAAGGTATTGGAAAAGATGTTGGAAACGTGTTTGGCAATGGAGCTGGTGGGGAGGACTAGGTATCTCTTCTCGTCAGTGTCTTGTCTGGTTGTGTTAAAGATGTTTAATGTCCGCCGAAGATATTTAATACCCAAACTTCACTATCCTCGTCACTTCATCAGACTGCAGACGACGGCATTAAACATTTTCAACACACCCAGAGAAGACACTGACGAGAAGAGATACATAGTCCTCCCCATCAACTCCACGTTTCCAACATGTAAGTGTATTTGTGTATACCTGAATAAACCTACTTATTTACATAACTTTTATGGTGCCTCGAGGCTCATGTTTCCTAACAGTTGTTGCCTTTGTTCACTAGTAGTAAGTTGGTACCTGGGTGTTAGTCACCCAGGATGCAACCCACAACAGTTGACTAACACCCAGGTACCTACTTACTGCTAGGTGAACAGAGGCAACAGCTATTATGAAAAATGAACCACCAGCACCATAAAAGTTATGTAAGTAGGTTTATTCAGGTATACACAAATACACTTACACAGATTATTACACACAGCAGCATATGTGTAGAGAACCTACGATAACCCAACAAAGTCAAAGTGACTATTGGTTGTATTGTGTCTGTCACCTAACTCATGTCTGCATAAATAACTCATTACGATTGTGACCAGATATAATCTTTTAAATAGTTCATTACTACTGAAAATTATTCAGTAATCAAGTAAGTCAAGGATCCCAATGGAAACCGCGTTATACTAGGCAATCTACACATGTTGTAATGTATCATAATTTTTGTAACTGTATTTATGTGTACCTGTACCTGAGTGTACTTAATTACTTACTAACACTTTGCGAGCCAGTCCCTGGACCCATTGCGTAATCTTTTGACTACCACCCACACCGTGGGTATGGTGTGGCTACCACCCACACCGTGGGTATGGTGTGGCTACCACCCACACCGTGGGTATGGTGTGGCTACCACCCACACCGTGGGTATGGTGTGGCTACCACCCACACCGTGGGTATGGTGTGGCTACCACCCACACCGTGGGGATGGTGTGGCTACCACCCACACCGTGGGTATGGTGTGGCTACCACCCACACCGTGGGTATGGTGTGGCTACCACCCACACCGTGGGTATGGTGTGGCTACCACCCACACCGTGGGTATGGTGTGGCTACCACCCACACCGTGGGTATGGTGTGGCTACCACCCACACCGTGGGTATGGTGTGGCTACCACCCACACCGTGGGTATGGTGTGGCTACCACCCACACCGTGGGTATGGTGTGGCTACCACCCACACCGTGGGTATGGTGTGGCTACCACCCACACCGTGGGTATGGTGTGGCTACCACCCACACCGTGGGTATGTGTGGCTACCACCCACACGTGGGTTGTGGGCTACCACCCACACCGTGGGTATGGTGTGGCTACCACCCACACCGTGGGTATGGTGGCTACCACCACACCGTGGGTATGGTGTGGCTACCACCCACACCGTGGGTATGGTGTGGCTACCACCCACACCGTGGGTATGGTGTGGCTACCACCCACACCGTGGGTATGGTGTGGCTACCACCCACACCGTGGGTATGGTGTGGCTACCACCCACACCGTGGGTATGGTGTGGCTACCACCCACACCGTGGGTATGGTGTGGCTACCACCCACACCGTGGGTATGGTGTGGCTACCACCCACACCGTGGGTATGGTGTAGCTACCACCCACACCGTGGGTATGGTGTGGCTACCACCCACACCGTGGGTATGGTGTGGCTACCACCCACACCGTGGGTATGGTGTAGCTACCACCCACACCGTGGGTATGGTGTAGCTACCACCCACACCGTGGGTATGGTGTGCTACCACCCACACCGTGGGTATGGTGTGGCTACCACCCACACCGTGGGTATGGTGTGGCTACCACCCACACCGTGGGTATGGTGTGACTACTACCCACATCATGGGTATGGGATAACTACCACCCACATCATGGGTATGGGATAACTACTACCCACACCGTGGGTATGGTGTGACTACTACCCACATCGTGGGTATGGGATAACTACCACCCACATCATGGGTATGGGATAACTACCACCCACATCATGGGTATGGGATAACTACCACCCACATCATGGGTATGGGATAACTACCACCCACATCATGGGTATGGGATAACTACCACCCACATCAGGGTATGGGATAACTACCACCCACATCATGGGTATGGGATAACTACCACCCACATCATGGGTATGGGATAACTACCACCCACATCATGGGTATGGGATAACTACCACCCACATCATGGGTATGGGATAACTACCACCCACATCATGGGTATGGGATAACTACCACCCACATCATGGGTATGGGATAACTACTACCCACATCATGGGTATGGAGTGCATAATAAAAGATACTAAACTATTAACACCAGTCAGTACATAATTAACGCACAGTCGTGTATTGTTCCAGTCAGTGTATTGTACCTTGTTGTCCTTTGTTGGAACTGTTGTATTAATAGTTCTGTGTGAATGGAAATAAGTCACTGACTGTGTTGGGTTATCCCAGGTTGTCTACACATATGCTGCTATGTATGATAATCTATGTAACTGTATTTGTGTATATCTGAATAAACTGACTTAACAGTTAACTGTAGGTAACCTGAAGGAAGATGATTTATTATTGTTCTGTAAATATAACTTGACAGTGATATATATTAATAAAATGTTTTAACAAACAACAGTTGTTACAGTGGGTGGTGGTGTAAGTGGTAGCGGCTTGGACTCACAATTAAAAGCCCCGAGATCGAACCCTGGACGAGCGAAAACATCGGGCAGATCTCCTAGCACCTGCTACGTACGTGCACCTAGTTCCGTGCACATAGCAGTAACGTTATTCAGGTAAAATTACACACACATTTACAAGCAGCAAATGTATACATTACCCTCCAGGATAACCCAAAAAAGTCAAAGTGACTTATTTCCATTGAGGGTCCTGGTACACGGGTGCTAATCGACTGGTGCGGATCGCATCCTGGGGAGAGAACCCCCCTCAAAAAAAAAACTCACTGGAAATAAGCCAGGCATGATGGCTTTACTGGGTCATCCTGGGTTACTGAGCCTCCGGGTAAATAATCCGAATAAAATATAGTAATTGCAGCCCATTATGACATTAAAGTTTATCTTAAATAACGACAAAGAAAACGGACACTGTCTTTATTTGAAGAAAACGAATATTTTTTGGATAACTATTATATATGTCGATTATTTTCCGGATTCGTCTATTTGGGGTTGCAGGGGTTGAGTCTCGGCTCCCGCTCCCGCCTCTCCACTCACAGCTATTACCAAGTAAACCACTTACAATTACGTTGTACTAATTATAACTACAGTGCAATAATAACTACGCTCCTGGAGAGCGAAACGTTGCCACAATAAAATGTCACATTAGTTTCACTTGTGTCCTTTTACTTTACATATTGTCGGTAATTCTACTAACATTATTACAATAACTACATTAACATATAATTGCAACTAATAACTACATTTTAACAACTTATAACTACACTGTAACAACTTATAACTACTGTGGAAAATTTTTTAATTTTCCGAAACTATAGTGCCTAATAGGTGTTTAATGTGTCTATATGGGTCAAAAATGTATTTGAAAATAAGAGTAGAACCAAGAGTTCCCTTTGCGCATGCGCGGATGTGCGGGAGGGGGAAGCGCGTATTGTTTTGAATGGTGGTGAGGAAGCTGAGAAAACATGGAACCACGAAATTGACGTTCACGGTGGCCTAAGGATTAATATAGGCCTCATTTCATAATAAGAAGTGTCGTAATTGTTCCTGGTGGAGAGTGAGGGAACGGGATTTACGGGACCACAGTAATAGAGTGGTTAAAGTGTGATAAGAGAAGGAGCGGGTGACTGACGCGTCACAATGGACTGTGTCCTGGGGAAAATTACCCTTGGATTAATCAGCACTCATCGGTCTCAGATCTTAATGGAGTGACCTCTAGTTTGTATAATAGTTATGAGACGTTAAATCGGCTTGTGAATTGTAATTAATGATAATAACGCTAAGTTAAGAGAATATGTGAAGTGAAATAAGTCGTTTGCTCCGAGTGAACACGTTAGACCTCGTTGTTAACGAGACGAGGAAAGGGAAACTCCTTGAGTCACGACGTCTAAAGCAGGACAAACCAGCGGATACCTCGTCCTGCTGGAATGAGAATCGTGTCGGTGTAGCAGGACATCGAAAATGAGATGGTGAATCAAGAAATGAGGAATATCAATCACCCACAGTTAAGTAACCCTTCTAGTTATAGCAACCTTAGACTGGCCAGTAGTGGTTTGTTATAATTAGATAGGTTACGAGTGATCCATCTACATCAAGTGACCACCAGAGAACATCTGGTAAGTAGTGGGATTATGTACAAATGTTTTCCTTGACGGATGTATCCAGGTGTGTCCTACCCCCCCCCTTCATTCAGTTAAACTAATATAATCTATACAGTCCACAATTAATTAGTAGCACCGTACTTGTGGGTGCTACCCAATCCATACTGGTCTCGGATAGATATGGATAAGATTGTGAGGTCGAGGGGACCACTTGGTGCGACCAGGGGTGGTTAAGTTTTCTCACATGTCTACACGGGGTGACTACGGTAAACAATATGATTGTCTCCCAATGAGATTACTGGTATGTATATAATGTTGAGGTACATACAGGTAAACACCCTAGAAAATTTACCATAACTACACTAACTTATAGCTACACTGTAACAACTTATAACTACAGTATTTACTAGGTAGTTTATACACGTAGAAATAATCACTTGTGAAGTAAGATAATTACACCTCAGCGTAACCATACCTAAACAAACTTACTAAAGAAATTACCAGAGAGGTCTTTCCTTGGCGACTGTCCTGGATGACGACTTCTCGTCTCGATGACGGTACTAGACAGTCTGGCTGGATGACGGTACTAGACAGACTGGGGGGATGACGGTACTAGTCTGGCTGGATGACGGTACTAGACAGTCTGGGGGGGATGACGGTAAATAGTCTGGCTGGATGACGGTACTAGACAGTCTGGGGGGATGACGGTACTAGTCTGGCTGGATGACGGTACTAGACAGTCTGGGGGGATGACGGTACTAGTCTGGCTGGATGACGGTACTAGACAGTCTGGGGGGATGACGGTACTAGTATGGCTGGATGACGGTTTCTAGACAGTCTGGGGGATGACGGTACTAGGCAGTCTAGGGGGATGACGGTACTAGTCTGGCTGGATGACGGTACTAGGCAGTCTGGGGGGACGACGGTACTAGTCTGGCTGGATGACGGTACTAGGCAGTCTGGGGGGATGACGGTACTAGTCTGGCTGGATGACGGTACTAGGCAGTCTGGGGGGATGACGGTACTAGTCTGGCTGGATGACGGTACTAGACAGTCTGGGGGGGATGATGGTACTAGTCTGGCTGGATGACGGTACTAGTCTGGCTGGATGACGGTACAACACAATCTGGGGGGATGACGGTACTAGACAGTCTGGATGGATGACGGTACTAGACAGTCTCGGGGATGACGGTACTAGACAGTCTGGCTGGATGACGGTACCAGTCTGGCTGGATGACGGTACTAGACAGTCTGGCTGGATGACGGTACTAGACAGTCTGGATGGATGACGGTACTAGACAGTCTGGATGGATGGCGGTACTAGACAGTCTCGGGGGATGATGGTACTAGACAGTCTGGCTGGATGACGGTACTAGACAGTCTGGCTGGATGGCGGTACCAGACAGACTGGCTGGATGGCGGTACCAGACAGTCTGGCTGGATGACGGTACCAGTTTGGCTGGATAACGGCACTAGACAGTCTGGCTGGATGACAGTACCAGACAGTCTGGCTGGATGACGGTACCAGACAGTCTGGCTGGATGACGGTACTAGACAGTCTGGCTGGATGACGGTACCAGTCTGGCTGGATGACAGTACTAGACAGTCTGGCTGGATGAAGGAACCAGATAGTCTGGCTGGATAACGGTACTAGACAGTCTGGATAACGGTACTAGACAGTCTGACTGGATGACGGTACCAGTCTGGCTGGATGACGGTACCAGTCTGGCTGGATGACGGTACTAGACAGTCTGGCTGGATGACAGTACTAGACAGTCTCGGGGGATGACGGTACTAGACAGTCTCAGGGGATGACGGTACTAGACAGTCTGGCTGGATGGCAGTACCAGACAGCCTGGCAGGATGGCGGTACCAGACAGTCTGGCTGGATGACGGTACCAGTCTGGCTGGATAACGGCACTAGACAGTCTGGCTGGATGACGGTACCAGACAGTCTGGCTGGATGACGGTACCAGTCTGGCTGGATGACGGTACTAGACAGTCTGGCTGGATGACAGTACTAGACAGTCTGGCTGGATGACGGTACCAGTCTGGCTGGATGACGGTACCAGACAGTCTGGCTGGATGATGGTACTAGACAGTCTGGATGGATGACGGTACTAGACAGTCTGGATGACGGTACTAGACAGTCTGACTGGATGACGGTACCAGTCTGGCTGGATGACGGTACCAGTCTGGCTGGATGATGGTACTAGACAGTCTGGCTGGATGACGGTACCAGACAGTCTGGAGGGATGATGGTACTAGACAGTCTGGATGGATGACGGTACTAGACAGTCTGGATGGATGACGGTACTAGACAGTCTGGCTGGATGACGGTACTAGACAGTCTGGATGGATGACGGTACTAGACAGTCTGGGGGAATGACGGTACTAGACAGTCTGGCTGGATGGCAGTACCAGACAGCCTGGCAGGATGGCGGTACCAGACAGTCTGGCTGGATGATGGTACCAGTCTGGCTGGATGATGGTACCAGTCTGGCTGGATAACGGCACTAGACAGTCTGGCTGGATGACGGTACCAGACAGTCTGGCTGGATAACGGTACCAGTCTGGCTGGATGACGGTACTAGACAGTCTGGCTGGATGACAGTACTAGACAGTCTGGCTGGATGACGGTACCAGTCTGGCTGGATGATGGTACTAGACAGTCTGGATGGATGACGGTACTAGACAGTCTGGATGACGGTACTAGACAGTCTGACTGGATGACGGTACCAGTCTGGCTGGATGACAGTACCAGTCTGGCTGGAAGATGGTACTAGACAGTCTGGCTGGATGACGGTACCAGACAGTCTGGAGGGATGATGGTACTAGACAGTCTGGATGGATGACGGTACTAGACAGTCTGGATGGATGACGGTACTAGACAGTCTGGATGGATGGCGGTACTACACAGTCTGGATGGATGACGGTACTACACAGTCTGGATGGATGACGGTACTACACAGTCTGGATGGATGACGGTACTACACAGTCTGGATGGATGACGGTACTACACAGTCTGGCTGGATGTCGGTAATAGACAGTCTGGTTGGATGATTGTACTAGACATTTTTGCTGGATGATGGAACTAGACAGTCTGGCTGGATGACGGTACTAGACAGTCTGGATGGATGACAGTACTAGACAGTCTGGATGACGGTACTAGACAGTCTGGCTGGATGACAGTACCAGACAGTCTGGAGGGATGATGGTACTAGACAGTCTGGATGGATGACGGTACTAGACAGTCTGGATGGATGACGGTACTGTAAAGCTACATTCACTAGTGACTGTGGAATTACTAACTGGTATACTCTTCTGCTAGGAGTACCCAACTCGGCTGTTCGATACAGTAATTCTTGGTTCATGACAAAGTCACTGATGGGTGCTGGTGGCTTCACAGTCAGAATAAGATCTTCCTGGAGCAGGAATCGAATCACACCAGACCACATGGGATCTGCTCATTGAGCATTCTTTACATCTTTGGCAGTAAATGAAGGGTCTGCTTATACTATACTAACATGTCGCGATAAGGCATCTGTGACTACATTTGACTTGCCAGGTAAGTGTTCAAAGGTGGGATTGAACTCTTGGATAGTCAAGGTCCATCTGGCTAACCTTCCAGTAGGTTGTTTGTTCTGGAATAAAGGTATCAGTGGAGCATGGTCTGTCAAGACATGAACAGAGTACTGATAAATAATGTCTCGGAAGTGCTTTAAAGACCATACTATTGCTAAAGCTTCTTGCTCAGTTACTGTATAATTACGTTCAGCCTTTGTAAGGACTCGGCTAGCAAATTGTACTTGCCATCAGTCTTCTGAGCTAGTACGGCACCTATGCCAATTGAACTAGCATCAGTTGTCAGATAAAAGGGCTTAGAAAAATCTGGAAATTTCAAAAATTGGAGCAGATGTTAGCTTTTCTTTTAAAGTTTGGAATGCTCTTTCTTGACGGAAGGTCCAAACGAAATGAGCATCTTTCTTAAGCAACTCAGTTAGAGGAGCAGCTATGGAAGAAAAATTGGCAATGAAAGATCTATAAAAACCTGCTAAGCCCACAAAGGATCTTACGGCATCAGCAGTTTTGGGAGTTGGAAAATTTAGTACTGCAGTTACTTTACTTTGGTCAGTCGTAACACCTCTAGGAGTGACTACGTGACCAAGAAACTTAATTTCCGATCTGAAAAATTGACATTTAGACAGTTTGATCTTTAAATTGGCTTCTTCAAGCTTACCAAGTACTACATCAAGTCTTTTCAAGTGTGTATCCACGTCTTTAGACATGACGATTACGTCATCTAAGTACACCATAAGTGTTTGTCGATGAATGGTTCAGAGAACCGACATGTTGATAAATTAGACACATGTGCAACTCTTGGGTATCTTTATTGAGGAAACATTTCGCCACACAGTGGCTTCATCAGTCCATACGAAGGAGAATCTTGAAGAAACAGGAGGAGAACGAGGTAATCAGTCCCTCAACCTTGAGTCGATGTGGTCAGTCCATCAATCTTGATGGACTGTCGGTTCTCTGAACCATTCATCGACAAACCTGTCAGACACTACAACTTCTTGGGATCTTAATAGTTGGGAATTCTTTGCTTGCCTAATTCTTGGGCACGACCTACTTCCACATTGAACAAATGTGACACCACCTATGACTGCTGCACCTCTCCTGCCAACGGCTTATAAGCTCCTTCTCAGCACGTATGCCGTATTCTATTCAAGATTGATGGACTGACCACATCGACTCAAGGTTGAGGGACTGATTACCTCGTTCTCCTCCTGTTTCTTCAAGATTCTCCTTCGTATGGACTGATGAAGCCACTGTGTGGCGAAACGTTTCCTCAATAAAGATACCCAAGAGTTGCACATGTGTCTAATTTATCAACACCATAAGTGTACCTATGAGACCTCTGAAGATATTAGTCATGAGCCTTGAGAACATGATAGGGGAGGATCGTAATCCAAACACCATACGGAGGAAGTGATAATGACCTGTAGGAGTGGGAAATGCAGTTAGCTCTTGGCTGTTCTCGTGAAGAGGGACTTGCCAAAACCCTTGTAACAAGTCCAGGGTTGAAAAAGACTTTGTTATCTCCGATGTTACGTAAAAGATCACCCAGTACAGGAAGTGGGAAGCGATCTGGAATAGTTTTCGCATTTAACTTCCTAAAGTCAATCACTGGGCGCCAAGTACCATCCTTCTTAGGTACTAGGATCAAGGGCGCATTCCAAGGTGAATTGCTAGGTGCAATTTGATTGATCAATTCTTCTGCGACAGCAACTTGTGAATGAGGCATTCTGTACGCAGGTATATAGATAGGTCTAGTACCAGGTTCAAGTGGAATACGATGGGACAATAAGTTCGTTATACCCATCTTCTCACCTGGTAAGGCAATGGCTTTACGACGTTTGTTCAACAGAGTCCTGCACCTTATTTTATTGCACTTGTTCTGCAGTGAATTTTCTTTTATTGATATTTTTATGGATTATTATTCTCAGTTCATTATTGTTTGAGTCTTGTTTTTCATTTTATTATTTTTCCTCATATTGTTTTTGTATTATATTTTCATTTTATGCATTCTTAGAAAATATTTAAATTTCCCAGTTATCTCTCGTTGCATACAATTCAGTGATTTTATTTTATAATTTTTATATTGATTTACAGTTTTATTAGTTAATTTCTTTATTAGCAAGAGTACAGACAGCTCATTTTGCATTTAATTCAGTCTTCAGTAATATTTTTACTTGTAAATTTCAATGTATTTTCTTTATCTTGGCCAGCAGTCCCTTACATTGAGTTATCCTTCCTCTTGCAGTGTATCTTAGATTTTTTTTTATTACTTCTGCAGAATTAGTTGCATCTCTTTTATTTCAATTTTAGCATTTTGTGTCATTTTTATTATTCATTATTTCTGCCTTATTTGTTCTTGTGCAACTTCTTTGCCATTATGCCTCACATACCCTCAAGTGATACTTTAGTGAATGGCGACACTCAGACCTCTCAGGCTACTGCTGCTGCTGTCATCAGTCCTCATAGTTCCTTAGCGACTGACAGACCAATCCAGACACTGAGACACTATAGTTTTACTCGTGATTCCCTTGATGCGTTACCTTTATTCAATGGCCATGTACATAGTCTTGAAGCATGGTTTACTGCCATTCGTTCTCATGTTAATGCTCTAGTTGACAGTCCTCCTTCAGAGGAAAGTCTTATCAGACTTGCGAAAGAAGCTCTTCATCGGTCCCCTGCTGCTGTTCACGTTGTTGATCTCCTTGATATGCGAGACTTCAGGAATCTTACTAAATGGTCACAATATGAGGAACTGATTCGTTCTTTCCTTGTACCAGTAAAAAAAAGCTGTCCATATGTCGTTCTTCGGGAACTAGTAAATGCTACACCCATAACTAATGATCTTGAGTGCATTTGCGGGTTAGATTACACAATTTTTTATCATTTTCAATGCTGTCCAGTCCTCAGCTTTTGTCCCTGACGAGGATAAACCATCAACAGCATCATTTGCTAAAACAGCAGCTTTTGGAGCAATCAAAGAACTAATGCCGCCTGCTTCCGTGTGTGCTTATGAGGCTAATCCTCCAACTGTGACGAGGAACCACTTACACCCCTAAATTAATGTACGTTCCTTGTGCCCAGGGTACTTTCCCGTGTATCAAATGTAATTTCACACCTATGCCTCAGTCTGCACCACCTCTTGTTTGCGCCACAGCGGCAAATCGTGGTCGTCAACCATCGCAGCGATTATCAAGAACCAGTGTACAGAGTCATTATAAACCTCGTAGTATTCATAGTACATTCAGTAACCATAGTCAGCGAACTTGTTACAACTGTGGTTTCCATGGCCATATTGCAATTAATTGTCCTGATAGTCACCCTAAGAGGCGTCGTACTGATGATGAGTACCAGTCCATTTCCCTACTGTACTTATCATAGAATACATGGACATGACACATCTGAGTGCAATGCTCGCTACAACCTTCAGTACTCGAGGTCTTTCCATGGCCGTTCCGACCGCAGAACCTGTAGAGGAAACAGACGTCGTGGTTCTCAAACTAACCAGAACCAGGCTCATTCTTCCAATTCGGGGGAATTCGAGCACCCCAGTCAAACCATCCCATGGTGACAGTAGGTGATGAGTACACCACCCCCGTTCACAATTCCTTTGAAGCCTTAAGCAGTCTCGAAAATGAGAATCCTGCTGATGTTGCTTCACACGTCTCTGACGTAGTTGATTTTGGGGATGAAGTGGAACAAATTTTTTCTGATGACAATCCACCTTTTTGTTTGCACATAACTTCCAATGCAACCACCATAGACCCTATAGTGCAAGCATCTGTTCATAATGCGCCCGTTCATTTGTTCATGGACTCTGGTGCGCAAGTCAATATTACAGGTCAGTTTGTTTAGGGAAAAGCAGTTACGACATGTCCTTCTCTAAAAACCGACTCATGTGTCTCCTTGGTGGAGCAGCGGGTTTCCCTCACCTGCGTGTCCGAGGTGGGACTTCCCTCACCTTTTCTATCCAAGGTAAAAGGACTTTACTGTTTCCCTTTCCCTTTGTAAACCCAGATTACTTTCCCTGGTGACCTTCTACGGGGATTTGCTTCCATGCGAGACTTACGCATTGTGCTCGACCCTTATCGAGGACATGCCCAAATTGAGATTTGGGTCGACCATTTTGGGGTTACCAGCTTGGATCCAAGATCTGCCATACTCCCACAGAGTAAGACATTCGGAAATTAAGTCCTTACGGGCCCAGGGGCATTTTCCAGTAGCGTACCCAAGCGGTCAGGCACTGGTGTTTCCTGTCACTCCTGTCTGTGTTCCTGCAACTTCAGACTTGCAAGATAGTGCCCAGTTACCTTAAGTGTCCGAGGACGCTCTGACTACCTTGAGTGCTGAGCCTATCCCTGCTAGTTCAAGTAGTAGTTTCTCCACGGGGAGCCTTTTTGGGGAAACAATTACTTGCAACTAGAAATTTGCCATCTCTTGTTGATGTCACATGCCGTGTGCAGAAAGACATTTCTGTCGCGGCTAGTGCCCTCACTAGAGTGTGTGTTGTTGTTGTTCCTAGTGTTCCAGATGGTGATAACATCCTAGTTGACAGTGATTCTTGCAAAGTAAAAGGCCTATTTGTTGAAACCACCCTTTACATGTTGTAAGAGTTTAGTAAGATCCATTTCTTCCTAGCTAACACTTCTGGTCACAGTGTTGTCTCAGAGCAAATACCAATCTTGTTGACCTTGTTCACTATCCTTACCCTGTTCAGGTAGAGGATGAGTTGTCACCTGACCAGTGGGTCGGTGCTATTTCTACTGGGGGGACCTCATCCACTTCACTGGATCAATCCGTTCCACCAGTTGAGGAGAAAGATTTTAGCTCCCACTGACTTCCCACACGAGGTCAAGCATTTGTTGACTCTGTTAAAACAAACGTCATAAAAGCCATTGCTTACCAGGTGAGAAGAGGGTATAACAAAACTTATTGTCCCATCGTATTCCACTTGAACCTGGTACTAGACCTATCTATAAACCTGCGTACAGAATGCCTCATTCAAAAGTTGTGTCGCAAAAAGAATTGATCAATCAAATGCTTGATGATGGAGTTATTGCACCTAGCAATTCACCTTGGAATGCGCCCTTGATCCTAGCACCTAAGAAGGATGGTACTTGGCGCCCAGTGATTGACTTTAGGAAGTTAAATGCGAAAACTATTCCCAGACGCTTCCCACTTCCTGTATTGGGTGATCTACGTAACATTGGAGATAAAGTCTTTTCAACCCTGGACTTGTTACAAGGGTTTTGGCAAGTCCCTCCTCACGAGGACAGCCAAGAGCTAACTGCATTCTCCACTCCTACAGGTCATTATCACTTCCTCCATATGGCGTTTGGATTACGATCCTCCCCTATCACGTTCTCAAGGCTCATGACTAATATCTCCAGAGGTCTCATAGGTACACTTATGGTGTACTTAGGTGATGTAATCGTCATGTCTAAAGACGTGGATACACACTTGAAAAGACTTGATGTAGTACTTAGTAAGCTTGAAGCAGCCAATTTAAAGATCAAAATGTCTAAATGTCAATTTTCAGATTTAGAAATCAAGTTTCTTGGTCACGTAGTCACTCCTAGAGGGGTTACGGGCTGACCAAAGTAAAGTAACCTGCAGTACTAAATTTACCAACTCCCCAAAACTGCTGATGCCGTAAGATCCTTGTGGGCTTAGCAGGTTTTTATAGATCTTTCATTGCCAATTTTCTTCCATAGCTGCTCCCCATGTTGCTTAAAAAAGATGCTCATTTTGTTTAGACCTTCCGTCAAGAAAGAGCATTCCAAACTTTAAAAGAAAAAGCTCCAATTTTGAAATTTCCAGATTTTTTTTCTAAGCCCTTTATCTGACAAAATGATGCTAGTTCTATGGCATAGGTGCCGTACTAGCTCGGGAAGAATGATGGCAAGTACAATTTGCTAGCCGAGTCCTTACGAAGGCTTTAACGTAATTATACAGTAACTGAGCAAGAGCTTTTAGCAATAGTAGGTCTTTAAAGCACTTCCGAGACATTTTTTTATCAGTACTCTGTTCATGTCTTGACAGACCATGCTCCACTGATACCTTTATTCCAGAACAAACAACCTACTGGAAGGTTAGCCAGATGGACCTTGACTATCCCAAAAGCTCAATCCCACCCTTTTAACACTTACCTGGCAAGTCAAATGTAGTCGCAGATGCCTTATCGCGACATGTTAGTACAGTAACTGCAGACCCTCCATTTACTGCCAAGGATGTAAAGAATGCTCAATGAGCAGATCCCATGTGGTCTGGTGTGATTCGATTCCTGCTCCAGGAAGATCTTATTCTGACTGTGAAGCCACCAGCACCCATCAGTGACTGTCATGAACCAAGAATTACTGTATCGAACAGCCGAGTTGGGTACTCCTAGCAGAAGAGTATACCAGTTAGTAATTCCACAGCCACTAGTGAATGTAGCCTTACAGCTAGTTCACGATGTACCAGGTGTTGCGCACCCTGGTATGGATTGTTCAGTAAAACAAGCCAGATGAAATTTCCCTTTTGGCTTCGTATGGCAACTGATATTTCTGAGTATGTTAAGAAATGTAGTGTCTGCATGCAACATTAAAAGGGAATGCTAATGGTCCTAATCCAATCCAAGTGTATCCAACTACTAGCGAACCGTGGGGAAAAAGTTGCGCTAGATTTGTTAACTAATTTCCAATGTTCCCTCCAGGGCAACAAACATCTGTGTGTTATGGTAGACCATTTCACCAGATGTTGTGAGTTAGTTCCTATTGCAGATAAGACTGCGGAGACAGTAGCTAAAAACTTTAAAAAGAATTGCATTATCTGCAGGCATACCACCCCCAAGTCCCTAGTAACAGATAATGGAGGTGAATTCTGTAATGAGATCTTGAAATTTGTGTACCTTGTACAAGATCTCTAAATCCACCATTTTTCCTCATCATCCTGCCACAATGGTTAGCGAACGAACCAATAAGAAAGTTTCTTGATGTCTTGAGCCACTATCAAAACCCAACAGTGAAACTTGGGATGAATTTATACCTGATGTGCAGTGTGCTAAAATTCTGCTTACAATTTCTATAGATGACACTCCACATTATGCTTTGTACGGTGTAGATAAACGTTTGCCCTTATGAGTGTTTATATTCTAACCCAAAACCAAATTACAACCCTGATGATTTCTAGCAACTCGTACCAGCTTTTGCTCAAAGTGCTTTTTAGAAGAATCCGTGAAACACTTCATAAATCAACAGCAGAATTTACAAGAGTCGCTAACACTCGAGCAAAGCCGTCCAAAATCAAAGTAGGTTCGGAGTTAAAGCTGACTAACTTTAATAAAGTCTGCAATGCCAAAGCTTGATCAAAAGTTTGTTGGTCCTTATCGAGTAGTTGAACATATCACTGGCAATAAGTATAAAGGGTTTGAGAAATTAGTACTGGTCAGTATAAAGAATCGCATTTAGATCATATGAAGTTAGTATGTGATGATAATGTGTTCCAACCCAGACTAATGTGACAGACTCTCTGACAGTCCTCCTGATCCTGTACTCTCTACCTCTGACTCAGTCAGACGATCAACCTGAATGTCGTTATTCCCTACGTACACGACAGGTATTGAGAAATCCTCAAGTATCATTTGTAACTACCAATTCAGATTTGCCTCAAATACAGCAGAGTTAACCCGTGCAACAGAGTTTGATCCTCCCAGAGATGACACCCATTCCCGCATTTTGTCAATCTCACCCTAGCAGAGTTGGGTTTTAAAAGTAAATAACCTGTTATAGATGAATAATTACAGTATCAACTTATCAGTATTCAAGATTTTTTTTTTTGTGTTTCACGTTCTCTCCAAATTCTGAGAGTTAACAGTCTAGATTTGAGTGCACCGAATCTGCCTTTCTGTTAAACACTTCTTCTTTGTATATATTTCTTCCTCAGAATCCGTAGATCACATGAATACAGATCGATCAATCAAATTTTTTTTATCACTTCTATTGTGTAATCCAAATGTTGAGTCTCTCGATGAATTGTGCTATATCATACCTTGTAATGCATTACAGTTTTATTACAGTTCAATTATGTAAGCTTTCCATTCCAATATTCTACTTATGTATGTTATAATGTTCAATTGTTGTGTACTTTGACATTGTATAGAATCAGCCCAAGCCGTACACCTGTTGTCTCTAGTTTGTATTAGCTGTATGTCGGGATGACATACGTTAGCGTCGCCGAGCTCTCAGTAGCACCAGTAACCAGTTACCAGTAGATGACTCACTACCAACCGTCTGTGTGAATCACTGACTGTTATTCATGTTGCTGCTGACCATAGCATATTTTTGAATGCCTTACCCACTAGGCACTGGTGAGTCAGTCTAAGATAGGGAGCAGAGAGAGGCAGGTCGGCTGTTGGCGCTTCCCATACTTCCCGTTGTATATTATACGTACTACAAGCATACGCGAGTATTTTTACCCCATCCACGTAATCGAACCCACATGACAGTACCAGTCTGGCTGGATGACGGTACCAGACAGTCTGGCTGGATGACGGTACCAGTCTGGCTGGATGATGGTACTAGACAGTCTGGATGGATGATGGTACTAGACAGTCTGGATGGATGAGGTACAACAGTCTGGGTGGAAGACGGTACTGAAGTCCCGGATGGGGTGGGCGGTACAAAACAGTTGGATTGGGGTGACGGGACTAAAACCGTCTGGATGGATGATGGGACCCGACAGTCTGGAAGGATGACGGTACTAGCAGTTGGATGGGGGATGGTATAGACAGTCTGGATGGTTTACGGTACTACAAAAGTCGGGCCCGATGACGGTACTAGACGTCCGGCCCGGGTGACGGTACCAAAACAGTCTGGAAAGGGTGGCGGTACCCAAAAAAGTCTGGTTGGGGTGACAGTACAAGGGCCAAATCTGGATGGATGATGGTATAGAGAGTCTGGCTGGTGAAAGGAAATAACCCCCAGCTGGGTGGTGGGCGGTTTCTACAAAAAAGTCTGGCTGGATTTCGGTACTAGACAGTCTGGCTTTGGGGTGACGGTACTAGACATCTGGGTGAATGGGGCGGTTCCAGAAAAGTCCCGGCTGGGATGAGTAACCCGGTTTTTCCGGGGTTTTGGGTGACGGTACCAGTTGGGGTGGATGACAGTACAAAACAGTCCGGCTGGTGACGGTACCAGTCCCGGGGTGGAAGACGGTACCAGACAATCTGGCTGGGGTAAGGTAAACCCGGAAAAGTCTGGGGGGGGTTTACGGAACCCGTCGGTGGATGACGGTTTTTAGACAAACTGGAGGGATGACGGTTAAATAGACAGTGACTGGATGACGGTACCAGTCTGGGTGGGGTTTAAAGGTATTAGACCAAACGGAGGGATGACGGTAACTTAGGGAAAAAAAATTTTTTTGGGAAAGGGTTTGGGACGGTAACCCGTCTGGCCCGGTGACGGGACCAGTTGGTGGGTGACGGTTTTCCAACAGTCTGGGGTGGATGGGGGGTACCCGTCTGGCTGGATGGGGCGGTACTAGGGCAGTCCCGGATGGGATGACGGGGACTAGACGTCTGGAAAGGGTGACGGGACTAAGGGCAGTCTGGAAGGATGACGGTACTAGACAGTCCCGGGGAAAGGATGACGGTATAGACGTCTGGAAAGGGGTGACCGGGACTAGCAGTCTGGCTTTGGGTTACGGTTGCAGACAGACTGGGGGGGATGACGGTTTTCTAGGGGCATCTGGATGGTTGGCGGATAGACAGGGTTTTGGATTTGGGTGCCGGTCCAGACCCGTTTTGGAAGGATGAAAGGTACTAGCCGTCCGGATGGATTTTCGGTTCTAGACGTCTGGATGGATTTACGGTTTCTACACAAATCCCGGTTTGGTTTACGGTAAAAACTCGTTGGCTGGATTTCCGGGTTTCTAAACAGTCGGGTGGTTGGGCGGTACCAGACATCGGTGGTTTACGGTTCTTGACAGTCGGGATGGACGACAGTAATACACAGTTGGCTGGGGTGACGGTCGACAGTCTGGATGGGTTTACGGTAATTCCCCCAAAATCTGGCTGGATGTCGGTACTAGGCCGTCTGGGTGGATGACGGTACCAGACCGTCCCGGCCCGGGGTGGGCGGTACTAGACAGTCTGGCTGGGTTTCGGAAATTGGGAGTTTGGCCCGTAAAGAGGTAACCAGTTTTGGCCTTGGGGTGACAGTATAGACAGTTGGTGGCGACCCGGGACTAAAGGGAGTTTGGGGGTAGCGGTAACCCGTCCCGGCTGGATGAAAAGTACTAGACGTCCCGGCTGGATGACGGTACCAGCAAACCCCCGGCCCGGATGACGGTACCAGACAAAACCGGCTGGGGTGGACGGTACCCGTCTGGCTGGGGTGACGGGGACTAACCTTCCCGGGGTTTTATACGGGCCAGCCTGGCTGGATGACATTTTTAACAGTCTGGCGGATGACGGGACCCGACCCCCCCAAACGTGGATGACGGGGAAACCCGTCAGTCCGGCGGATACGGTAACCCCGTCTGGCTGGATGAAGGTACTAGAAAAAGTCTGGCTGTATGACCCTACCCGACGTCCCGGTTTTGGTGACGGTACCATCTGGCTGGATGACAGTCCAAACAGCTGGCTGGATGGGCGGTACCAGTCTGGCCCGGATGCGGTACCAGCCCCCCTGGCGGTTTAAAGGGACCAGACATCTGGCTGGGTTTCGGTTTCCAGTCTGGCTGGTTGACGGTATTAGACAAACTGGAGGGAAATTTAAAGGTACTAGACGGGGACTGGGGGTGCGGTAAACCCGTCTGGGGGATGACCGGTTTTCCTCTGGCCCGGGGGACGGGACCAGACAGTCGGCTGGGTGACCCGGGACCAAATCCCGGGTGGGATTACGGTACTAAACAGTCTGGTTTGGGGGGACGGGGACTAGGGCGTCGGGAAAAATGACGGTACTAGACATCGGAAAGGGTGACGGTACTAACATCTGGTGGTGCCGGTTTCTAAAAACAGTCTGGCTGGATGACGGTCCAGACAGTTTTGGGGGTTTACCCGGGAATGACAGTCGGATGGTGACGGTACTAAGGGCAATTTTGGAAAGGGTTCGGTACTAGACAGTCCCGGATGGAATTACTACTACCCCGTCTGGCTGGGTACGGTACTAGACAGTCTGGATGGACGAGGTACTTCACAGTTTGGGTAAAGACGGTATTTCCCCAGTCTGGATGGATTTACGGTAAATACAAAAAGTCTGGCTGGGTGTCGTTTTCTTGGGCATTTTGGGTGGATGACGGTAAACCCGACAGTCCCGGGCCCGGTTACGGTACCAAAACAGTCCCCCCTGGGTGACGGTTTCTTGGCGTCTGGCTGGATGGGCGGACAGGCAGTCTGGCTTATGACGGTTTCCCGCAGTTGGGGAAAGCGGTTTCCCGTTGGCTGGATTGGGCAGTAAATAGTCCCGTCTGGCCCGGATTGGGCGGTACCAACAATTTTGGTGGATGACGGTAAAAAGCGTCCGGCTAAAGACGGTACCCGTCCGGCTGGAAAGACGGTACCCAGAAAGTCGGGTGTATGACCCGGGAAACCCGCCTGGCTGGATGACAGTACTAGACAGTCTGGCTGGATGACGGTACCAGTCTGGCTGGATGACGGTACCAGACAATCTGGCTGGATGACGGTACCAGACAGTCTGGCTGGATGACGGTACCAGTCTGGCTGGATGACGGTACTAGACAGTGACTGGATGACGGTACCAGTCTGGCTGGATGACGGTACCAGTCTGGCTGGATGACGGTACCAGACAGTCTGGCTGGATGACGATACCAGTCTGGCTGGATGACGGTACTAGACAGTCTGGATGGATGACGGTACTAGACAGTCTGGATGTATGACGGTACCAGACAGTCTGGAGGGATGATGGTACTAGACAGTCTGGATGGATGACGGTACTAGACAGTCTGGATGGATGACGGTACTACACAGTCTGGATGGATGACGGTACTACACAGTCTGGATGGATGACGGTACTACACAGTCTGGATGGATGACGGTACTACACAGTCTGGATGGATGACGGTACTACACAGTCTGGATGGATGACGGTACTACACAGTCTGGATGGATGACGGTACTACACAGTCTGGATGGATGACGGTACTACACAGTCTGGATGGATGACGGTACTACACAGTCTGGCTGGATGACGGTACCAGACAGTCTGGATGGATGACGGTACTAGACAGTCTGGATGGATGACGGTACTAGACAGTCTGGCTGGATGACGGTACTAGACAGTCTGGCTGGATGACGGTACTAGAGTGTCTGGCTGGATGACGGTGCTAGACAGTCTGGCTGGATGACGGTGCTAGACAGTCTGGCTGGATGACGGTGCTAGACAGTCTGGCTGGATGACGGTGCTAGACAGTCTGGCTGGATGACGGTGCTAGACAGTCTGGCTGGATGACGGTGCTAGACAGTCTGGCTGGATGACGGTGCTAGACAGTCTGGCTGGATGACGGTGCTAGACAGTCTGGCTGGATGACGGTGCTAGACAGTCTGGCTGGATGACTGTGCTAGACAGTCTGGCTGGATGACGGTGCTAGACAGTTGGCTGGATGACGGTGCTAGACAGTCTGGCTGGATGACGGTGCTAGACAGTCTGGCTGGATGACGGTACTAGAGTGTCTGGCTGGATGACGGTGCTAGACAGTCTGGCTGGATATAATAATGAGGCGGAGATTTATGTGACCTAACATCGTATACAGATAGTGAAATGTTCCTCTCAGAGGAAGTGTTGTGTCTGGGGCTGCCAGTGTTGTGTCTGGGGTTGGCAGTGTTGTGTCTGGGGTTGGCAGTGTTGTGTCTGGGACTGCCAGTGTTGTGTCTGTGGCTGCCAGTGTTGTGTCTGGGACTGCCAGTGTTGTGTCTGGGGCTGCCAGTGTTGTGTCTGGGGCTGCCAGTGTTGTGTCTGGGGCTGCCAGTGTTGTGTCTGGGGCTGCCAGTGTTGTGTCTGGGGCTGCCAGTGTTGTGTCTGGGGCTGCCAGTGTTGTGTCTGGGGTTGCCATCTCTCGACGTTCCCATCTTTCTCTCATTAAATGCTTTACTGTTTTCCCTTGTTTAATGAAACCAATTTAATAGTAGTGTGTGTGTGTGTGTGTGTGTGTGTGTGTGTGTGGGAGTGTAGAGTACATTACTACACATTATCAAGGTGTGTGGGAAGTGTAGAGTACATTACTACACATTATCAAGGTGTGTGTGGGAGTGTGGAGTACATTACTACACATTATCAAGGTATGTGGGGAGTGTAGAGTACATTACTACACATTATCAAGGTGTGTGGGGAGTGTAGAGTACATTACACATTATCAAGGTGTGTGTGGGAGTGTGGAGTACATTACTACACATTATCAAGGTGTGTGGGAGTGTGGAGTACATTACTACACATTATCAAGGTGTGTGGGAGTGTGGAGTACATTATTACACATTATCAAGGTGTGTGTGGGAGTGTGGAGTACATTACTACACATTATCAAGGTGTGTGGGGAGTGTAGAGTACATTACTACACATTATCAAGGTGTGTGTGGGAGTGTGGAGTACATTACTACACATTATCAAGGTGTGTGGGGAGTGTAGAGTACATTACTACACATTATCAAGGTGTGTGGGGAGTGTAGAGTACATTACTACACATTATCAAGGTGTGTGTGGGAGTGTGGAGTACATTACTACACATTATCAAGGTGTGTGGGGAGTGTAGAGTACATTACTACACATTATCAAGGTGTGGGGAGTGTAGAGTACATTACTACACATTATCAAGGTGTGTGTGGGAGTGTGGAGTACATTACTACACATTATCAAGGTGTGTGTGGGAGTGTGGAGTACATTACTACACATTATCAAGGTGTGTGTGGGAGTGTGGAGTACATTACTACACATTATCAAGGTGTGTGGGAGTGTGGAGTACATTACTACACATTATCAAGGTGTGTGTGGGAGTGTGGAGTACATTACCACACATTATGAAGGTGTGTGTGTGGGAGTGTGGAGTACATTACCACACACTATCAAGGTGTGTTTGGGACTGTGGAGTACATTACCACACATTATCAAGGTGTGTGTGGGAGTGTGGAGTACATTACCACACATTATCAAGGTGTGTGGGAGTGTAGAGTACATTACCACACATTATCAAGGTGTGTGTGGGAGTGTAGAGTACATTACCACACATTATCAAGGTGTGTGTGGAAGTGTAGAGTACATTACCACACATTATCAAGGTGTGTGGGGGAGTGTAGAGTACATTACCACACATTATCAAGGTGTGTGTGGGAGTGTAGAGTACATTACCACACGTTATCAAGGTGTGTGGGGGAGTTTTAGAGTACATTACCACACATTATCAAGGTGTGTGTGGAAGTGTAGAGTACATTACCACACGTTATCAAGGTGTGTGTGGGAGTGTAGAGTACATTACCACACATTATCAAGGTGTGTGTGGAAGTGTAGAGTACATTACCACACGTTATCAATGTGTGTGGGGGAGTGTGAGAGTACATTACCACACATTATCAAGGTGTGTGTGGGAGTGTAGAGTACATTACCACACATTATCAAGGTGTGGGAGTGTAGAGTACATTACCACACATTATCAAGGTGTGTGTGGAAGTGTAGAGTACATTACCACACATTATCAAGGTGTGTGGGGGAGTGTAGAGTACATTACCACACATTATCAAGGTGTGTGTGGGAGTGTAGAGTACATTACCACACGTTATCAAGGTGTGTGGGGGAGTGTAGAGTACATTACCACACATTATCAAGGTGTGTGTGGAAGTGTAGAGTACATTACCACACGTTATCAAGGTGTGTGTGGGAGTGTAGAGTACATTACCACACATTATCAAGGTGTGTGTGGAAGTGTAGAGTACATTACCACACGTTATCAATGTGTGTGGGGGAGTGTAGAGTACATTACCACACATTATCAAGGTGTGTGTGGGAGTGTAGAGTACATTACCACACATTATCAAGGTGTGTGTGTGGGAGTGTAGAGTACATTACCACACGTTATCAAGGTGTGTGTGGGAGTGTAGAGTACATTACCACACGTTATCAAGGTGTGTGTGGGAGTGTAGAGTACATTACCACACATTATCAAGGTGTGTGTGGGAGTGTAGAGTACATTACCACACATTATCAAGGTGTGTGTGGGAGTGTAGAGTACATTACCACACGTTATCAAGGTGTGTGGGGGAGTGTAGAGTACATTACCACACATTATCAAGGTGTGTGTGGGAGTGTAGAGTACATTACCACACGTTATCAAGGTGTGTGTGGGAGTGTAGAGTACATTACCACACATTATCAAGGTGTGTGTGGAGTGTAGAGTACATTACCACACATTATCAAGGTGTGTGTGGGAGTGTAGAGTACATTACCACACGTTATCAAGGTGTGTGTGGGAGTGTAGAGTACATTACCACACGTTATCAAGGTGTGTCCAGACACACAGTGGTTCATCACTTGCAATGACAACTCAACAACTAACATTCTCTTTCTCCCTCGTTATTATAATTCGTCTATAGAAGACCGCAGTTCTGGAACGTAAGAAACATAAAATATCTAAGTTGTGATATAGATACATCGTACTAAATACCTTCAAAGATTATAGGAAATCCCAAGTCAATTATGATATTCTAATTCACTTGTAGTTTCTACGATGAAAATAAAATTTAATAGCAAATGTATTTGCGAAGGTTGTGCAGCTTGAAGATTCACTTAACACATATTACTGTGGACATCCCTTACATTATACTCCTGGAAGACGTGTCAGAAACATTTACAATCTTGTAATTGATACTTGGAAATCCTGGAGAAACTAGTGCCAAACCTGGAGACAAAGTGGACAGTGGAATATAATTTGCACCAAACTGATTGCCTCTCATTCCTCATATCCAAGGCACTGTATAATTCCTATGGGTTTAGTGCTTTCCTCGTAAATATAAGTTGTGAAAGTAGGTCGTGCCTACAGGCATGGCTTACTTTCTTCAGTGGATTTTTCCACTGGTAACACTGCCTACAACTGTCTGTACTATGCAAGCTCTTTCTCTGTGCTTATGCTGCACTTTCATCATGACTGATGCAGTGAAGACCATCTCCAGGCTGAGGGACTGATTGCCTCAAAGAACTAGTCATCCATCGTTCTTCCTTGTACTGCACTGAAGAAGCAACTGGTTGGCGAAACATTTCACAGTTAAGATACCCAAGTGTTGCAAGTGTCTCTCATCAACTTGTAGGTTTTCTAAATATATGAAGGTGAAAAACAAGTGAAGGTAGAGTAAACTACAGGTAAAGTAAACTACAGGTAAAGTAAACTACAGGTGAAGTAAACTACAGATAAAGTAAACTACAGGTGAAGTAAACTACAGGTGAAGTAAACTACAGGTGAAGTAAACTACAGGTGAAGTAAACTACAGGTGAAGTAAACTACAGGTGAAGTAAACTACAGGTGAAGTAAACTACAGGTGAAGTAAACTACAGGTAAAGTAAATTACAGGTGAAGTAAACTACAGGTGAAGTAAACTACAGGTGAAGTAAACTACAGGTAAAGTAAACAACAGATGAAGTAAACAACAGATGAAGTAAACTACAGGTGAAGTAAACTACAGGTGAAGTAAACTACAGGTGAAGTAAACTACAGGTGAACTAAAATACAGGTAAAGTAAACAACAGATGAAGTAAACTACAGGTAAAGTAAACTACAGACGAAGTAAACTACAGGTGAAGTAAACTACAGGTGAAGTAAACTACAGACGAAGTAAACTACAGACGAAGTAAACTACAGACGAAGTAATACAGACGAGAAACTACAGGAAGTAAACTCAGACGAAGTAACTACAGAGAAGTAAACTACAGGTGAAGTAAACTACAGGTGAGTAAACTACAGGGAAGTAACTACAGGTAAGTAACTACAGATGAGTAATACAGGTGAGTAATCAGGTGAAGTAAACTACAGGTCAGTAATCAGTGAGTAAACTACAGTGAGTAAACTACAGGTGAAGTAAACTACAGGTGAGTAAACTACAGGTGAATAATACGTGAAGTAAACTACAGACGAAGTAAACTACAGGTGAGTAAAACAGGAAGTAAATACAGACGAAGTAAACACAGACGAATAAACACAGACGAAGTAAACTACAGGTGAAGTAAATACGGTGAAGTAACTACGTGAATAAACACAGGTGAAGTAAACTACAGTAAGTAAACTACATAAATAACTCGTGAAGTTATACTAGGAAATACCAGGAGAAACTAAGTGCCAAACCTGGAGACTACAGTGGAAAAAGACGAATATAAAAGCACAACTGAAGTAAACTAACCCAAGCACTGTAAAACTACCATGGTTAAAATGGTTACTCGTAAATAAAAAAGACGAAGTAAAGTAGGTAAGTAACTACAGGATGGTAATACTACAGTGA
>NC_069437.1:34293150-34333150 GCF_026875155.1 Cherax quadricarinatus
CTGTGCACGGTAACACGAGGTCATGTTGAGTCTTGAGGACTCTGAACTGCAACCTTTAGTTAGGTGGCGACTGCAGCACTACGATAAGTCTGACACCTCGGGTGTGTCAGACACCCTAGGTGTGTCAGACACCCTACATTGTCTCCTTTTCCTTCAAGATTCATGCCCACTTCAAACTGAGTCCCCCCTTCCTCCTAAGCGGGAGCTGGGAAAGGGGATGCTAAGACGGCGAAAGGTATGAACGCTTGCAGTGTTCTAAACTTGTACGAAAGTCATACGTAAGCCAGCGGAAGGCCTCGGCCAGATGACTAAAAGTTCCAGCTGCGGGTCATCATATGACTAACACCCGCGTTAAGAAACACTTGTCTTGTTTTCTAACAAACCTTACCTAACCTAATTAGACATACTGACTGAAGGTCCTAACTTAATGAGATATGATTATAACCATAATAAATCCTTAATAACTTACATGTCTGGGAATGTAATATTATATTCGGTCTCTCATGGAGAGTGAGAAGTAAAAGACAGGAAATATTACTCAACCTCTTCCCTACAGAAGTGTTGTTTACACGTCTCGCATATGTTCATTTTCCTTTCTACAGTCTCCCTGTTCTTTCTAACTCGTATTTTGTTATTTCTACGCCTTCAAGAGTCACAATTTTGATATATGATTTACTGGTATAATCAACAGTCTTATTCCACTATCATTATTACGTTCTTCAATGTTACCTCAAAGAAACTTCACATAAACACTTAATTTTATGTACCTTCTCTTATGTAATGACGGTTTTAATCCATATTTTATTGCATTTCAACCTAAATCATATTAATGTATAGCTTACCACGTTCAAACTGCGTACTGCTTCATTCACTTCTTTCAGGCTAGCTTCCTTCATTTTCACTTAGTTCATGTTCTCTTTTTCATTCTTTCATAATCACTTCCTTCAAACTCACTTCATGATATCCTCTGGCCCATCATTCCTCATGAAATTTCAGTGAGCATTTCATTTCAGTTCGACAATTCCTTCCTTCCAATATCCTCCACGACTCTCTGCAACCTCTCTGTCTATCCACCATGTAAACACACCACCATTAAAGGTCCTCACTGTCATTTACAGCAGACTCTCCAAACTTCCCTGCCACACCTTCCACAAGTGTCTCCCACTGTAGCATTCAAGTCTAGCAACTGAACTATTCTCTGGCATGAGTCGAAATTCTCAAAAAGAGGTATAAGTAATGTGTACAACTAGGGAAAGTGCTGCATATTAGACGTCACATATTATGATGGATATTATCCAATCTTCACTGTCGTATTTCTTCAGGAACTTCAACATCTTTTGTTCAGCTTTACATTTATTCTTGCTATTTCTGTTATTCTATTCTTGTCCTGGCCAGGTTGTGGGAGCGACCACCGAAATTCTTTTGTTGTCAAGAGATCAAGTCTCCCTAGTAAGCATTTTGTGTGTGTGTGTGTGTGTGTGTGTGTGTGTGTGTGTGCGTGTGTGTGTGTGTGTGTGTGTGTGTGTGTACTCACCTAGTTGTATTCACCTAGTTGAGGTTGCAGGGGTCGAGCCCAAGCTCCTGACCCCGCCTCTTCACTGGTTGCTACTAGGTCACTCTCCCTGAACCATGAGCTTTATCGTACCTCTGCTTAAATCTATGTATGGATCCTGCCTCCACTACATCGCTTCCCAAACTATTCCACTTCCTGACTACTCTGTGGCTGAAGAAATACTTCCTAACATCCCTTTGATTCATCTGTGTCTTCAGCTTCCAACTGTGTCCCCGTGTTGCTGTGTCCAGTCTCTGGAACATCCTGTCTTTGTCCACCTTGTCAATTCCTCTCAGTATTTTGTAAGTCGTTATCATGTCCCCCCCTATCTCTCCTGTCCTCCAGTGTTGTGTGTGTGTGTGTGTGTGTGTGTGTGTGTGTGTGTGTGTGTGTGTGTGTGTGTGTGTGTGTATAAATGTTTTCTGCCAAAATGAAGGTGAAAGAAGAGAAGATTTGAAAAATTGAAAAGGTTGAGAACTTGTCTAGCTGTGTAATAATTATTTCTGGCTTAAACGCACAAGAGTTTCTTCGTAGTCTTATCTACTTGTCTTCAAAATTCTGAGAAGGAAGGGGGGATCGTGAGTGTTGTTTTATGTTTGTGTGTACATGGGAACGTGTATGGCGTAGGTGTCACCTCACTGGGGAAGTCACTGAGTGAGGTATCACCTCGCTTTGTAACATATAAAATGTGTTTCTCTTGCCTCTGAGTTACCAGACCCAGCTACATGGAGACCAGTGGTTCGCCTTTAGGGTCCACCCACCCACTAACTGCAATTTTAATGCATCACCCAGGTCCGCTTCTCCAAAGTCAACCTCAACAACCGGTATCCTCGCCTTCCCCAGGTTCGTGAGACAAGGAATCTATCAGTGGGCACCAGGATGTTTCTCTTACTTCCCTAAGGTCAGCCCCTTCAGTGCCTTCCCAAGATCTGTGTATCCAGGAGTCCACCTGTGTCTTCTCAGACATCATTCCTTCCTCATTTCCCCGAGTCAGGGTTAGGTCGTCCTTCACCAGTGACCTTGCTGGATGGGAACTTGGTCTTGTCTAGCTGTCTACGGTAGAGACTGTCCAGGTGGGTGGAATTACAGGAGGGGGATACACAAATCTGCGCCGTGTAATTACACACACCAAGACCACCCCGACTTTAGAGCAGCTAGACGAGACTAAGCTCCCAGCCAACCCGCCCACCAAGGTGTGGTTATTCAGTGGAAATTTTAATCTTCTATTTGTGTCACGCTAGTAATTTACATTAAAAACAAGTTTTTTCACTAATGTAGCTATATCAGCATGTGAATATATTTTTGCATGTAGATGAGAGTCCCTGTTTGAGTGCATTTGTCCGTCTGAAAACAACGATAAATACTGATCAGTTTTCTTTTCATTCTGCGTTTGTATTTGCAAGGAACGCTATGGTGCACAAGTTTAAACGTACATAAGCGTATTTAAACCATATCACGGGCGGGATTTGAACCCGCGGTCAGAGTCTCAAAACTCCAGACCGTCGCGTTAGCCACTAGACCAGCTAGCCACAATAAGATTCATCCAACTAGGTATATTTCTACACCATAGGAAGGTTAGCATAGGCACCACTGTGACCACAAATGCAAGTTTTTACAGACGAATCTCCAGTGGTGCCTATGCTAACCTTCCTATGGTGTAGAAATATACCTAGTTGGATGAATCTTATTGTGGCTAGCTGGTCCAGTGGCTAACGCGACGGTCTGGAGTTTTGAGACTCTCTGACCGCGGGTTCAAATCCCGCCCCTGGTATGGTTTGTTTACAATCTTGTCATTACGATTTCGTGAGTCATAAGCGTATTTATGCATCGCCTCACACCCACTCTACGCATACACCAAACACACACACGGATGTTAGGAAGTATTTCTTCAGTCACAGTTGTTAGGAAGTGGAATAGTCTGGGAAGTGATGTAGTGGAGGCAGGAACCATACATAGTTTTAAGAAGAAGTATGATGAAGCTCATGGAGCAGTTAGTGACCCAATAGCGGCCAGTGAAGAAGCGGGGCCAGGAGCTGTGAATCGACCCCTGCAACCACAACTCGGTGAGTACACATACAACATGCCTAGTGTCTATTCGACATGTGCCTAGGACAAAATGGTAAAGCGAGCGCGCGCGCACGCAAGTACACACACACACACACACACACACACACACACACACACACACCACACACACACACAGTGACGTAGTGGAGGCGGGAACCATACATAGTTTTAAGGCGAGGTATGATAAAGCTCATAGGGCAGGAAGAGAGAGGACCTAGTAGCAATCAGCGAAGAGGCGGGGCCAGGAGCTATGAATCGACCCCTGCAACCACAAATAGGTGAGTACACACACCAACGCCGCGCGCGCCCGCCACACACAAACACACCACACCACACACAACACAACACCAAACGCACACACACCAATACACACACACACCAATACACCACACACACCAAACACACACACAAACACACACCAACACACACACACACACACACACACACACACACACACACACACACACACACACAACACACACACAACCAACACACACACACCAACACACACACACACCAACACACACACCAACACACACACACCATATACAACAGGCCTAGTCTCTCACTGACATGTGCCTAGACAGAATGGTAAACTAACACAGGATACAACACACACACACACACACACACACACACACACAACACACACAACACACACACACACACACACAGAACACACAACACACACCGCATATACAACGGGCCTAGTGTCTCATTGACATGTGCCTAGGACAAAATGGTAACTAACACAGCGCAACACACACACACACACACACACAGACACACACACACACCACACACACACTTACGCTCACCCACCTACACACACATTCGCACACACACACGCTACACACACCCTCACACCACAACAGGGCCCTAGTGTCTCATTCGACATGTGCCTAGGACAGTAATTACACTGCGCTAACTCACACCACACACTTTCTCTCTCTTCACCCTCACCTTCCATCCATCTCCTGCTCCCCCCCACATTCTTCTAACCCCCTCTCCCTCTAGCCTTTCCACACTCCTTTTCCCCTCTTCCCATACCCCTTTGAATCCCTAATTTCTCCCTGCCGCTGTCCCCCCTGTCCCATCTCATATCCTCCTTCCCCTGCCCTACCTCCCTCCCCTTCCCCTCCCTACAATACTCACCTAACACAAACACCCACTTCGAAAGTTCACAAGCTCCGTTCTGTGGTACAATGGGTTACCCAAGAACAAGGCCGAGAACCAAGGGTCTGGTGGACGAACCTGGGAGGGAAGATTGGGAGGCAGAGCTCAAAAAAATGAAGACTAGGGAAGGAAACTAAAAGAGCTTAGCAGGAAAATGGAGGAGAGGATAGCTGTAGAGAGCAGGAAGTGGGAGCAACAAGCCATAGCAGCAGAAGCTAAAATACAATCCTTAGAAGAGGAACTGTGAACCCTGAAACAGCTTAGAGAAAAAGGTCTGAAGACAATGAAGGAGCTATGATATATGCAGAGACTAACAGACACTTGCAGGGGCCAGGAACAGCTGAGCAGGAAAGACAATCCACTGAGCATAGGGGCCTCAGCCAGGGAAGGAATTGAAGGAACACTCCAATGGAAGAAACTAAAACACCTCAGAGGACACAATGGGAGACACAGTGGGAGGACGAAATGGCGAGATCAGTTTTTGTCTATGGGCTCCAGGAAGTTGAAGGGGAAACCTACAATGAAAGGAAACAGGAGGAGAAAAAAGTGATTGAAGGTATTACGAAAGCAATAGGCGAGGGCGACACAACCCAGGTGACAAATTTTCGGAGAATTGGAGGGTATGTAAGGGGACTGAAACGGCCTCTCAAAATAATTTTCAAAGCAGAATCAACTCGAACCATGATCTTGCAAGAGAATGCACGACTGAGAGACAAACAGGAGTACCAGAATGTGTGCTTCGATCGAGACAGAACAAAAGAGGAAAGGATGATACTGAAAAGAGTACAAAAACGAAAGGAGAAATGAGAGGGAATGACAAAGATGAGCAGAAGAACCCAGACACAGGTGAAAGGGCAAACACACCCTCCAGAAACACCCGCAAAAAGACCCCAACCGTGACAACCCGAAGGCAACTGAACAATAAGTGAACTCACACTCACATAACCGACACTCGCACACTGATCCCTCTGCCCCCACCCCCACGGCAACCCCTCATAGGCTCCCACTCTCATAACCCCAATCTTCTCCCAGGACCACAATTTTAGAAAAGAAGTTGAAGGTTTGCTACACAAACGTGGATGGAATAACAAATGAATATGATGAGTGGTGTGAAAGAATCAATGACAAGTCCCCAGACATCATAGCAGTCACAGAAACGAAACTCACTGAGACAATAACAGATGCAATCTTCCCACCAGGATATCAAATCCTGAGGAAAGATAGGAGGAGCAGAGGGGAAGGAGGGGTTGCATTGCTCGTATAAAACCGATGGAGATTTGAGGAAATGGGAGGCGTGGATGAGATTGGAGAAAGGGATTACATAGTAGGTACACTTCAGTCTGGGGAACATAAGTCATTGCAGTGATGTATAATCCACCACAGAACTGTAGGCCAAAAGAGAAATATGAAGAGAGCAACAGAGCAATGGCGGACACACTGGCTGAGGTGGCAAGAAAAAGCTCACTTGAGCAGAGCAAAGTTACTGGTTATGGGCGATTTCAACGACAGGGAGATCGACTGGGAAAACCATGGGGTCCCAAAACATGGAGAACCAAGATGATGGATGTGGTACTGGAAAACCTCATGCATCAATATGTTAAGAACACTACCAGAGAGAGAGAGGGGAGGATGAACCAGCAAGACTGGACCTCGTGTTCACCCTGAGCAGTCCAGACATTGAGGACATCACATATGAGAGGCTCCTTGCAGCTAGTAATCACATGGTTCGGTGCTTTGAATACAAAGAGTTACAAGTGGAGAGGGTAACAGGAGTTGAATGGGAAAAGCAAAATTATAAAAGAGAGGACTACACATGTATGAGGAACTTCCTGCAGGAGGTTCAGTGGGATAGAGAATTGGTAGGAAAGTCAGTAAACGAAATGATGGAATATGTAACAACAAAATGCAAGGAGGCAGAGGAAAGGTTTGTTCCCAAGGGCAACAGAAAAAATGGGAAGACCAGAACGAGCCCCTGGTTTACCCAAAGGTGTAGGGAGGCAAAAACTAAGTGCACTAGAGAATGGAAAAAGTACCGAAGGCAAAGAACTCAGGAAAATAAGGAGATTAGTCGAAGAACCACAAACGAGTATGCACAGATTAGGAGGGAGACCCAACGACAGTACGAAAACAACATAGCGTCGAAAGTCAAGTCTGACCCGAAACTGCTGTATAGCCACATTAGGAGGAAGACAACAGTCAAAGACCAGGTGATCAGGGTGAGGAAAGAAGGCGAGGAACTCACAAGAAACGATCAAGAGGTATGTGAGGAGCTCAACACGAGATTTAAGGAAGTATTCACAGCAGAGATAGGAAGGGCTCTGGGAAGACAGCACAGAGGGGAACACCAACAGGGAATATACCAAAAAGTGTTGGATGACATACACACAACTCAGGAGCAGGTGCAGAAACTGCTAAATGACCTTGATACCTCAAAGGCAATGGGACTGGACATCTCCCCGTGGGTCCATAGAGAGGAGCAAAGATGCTGTGTGTGCCGCTAACCACAATCTTCAACACATCCCTTGAACCTGGGCAACTACCTGAGGTATGGAAGACGGCAAATGTAGTCCCCATTTTCAAGAAAAAGAGACAGAAACGAGGCACTAAACTATAGACCAGTGTCACTGACGTGTATAGTACGCAAAGTCATAGACAAGATTATCAGGAGGAGAGTGGTGGAGCACCAGGAACGGAACAAGATTATAAACGACAACCAACACGGATTCATGTAAGGCAAATCCTGTGTCACAAACCTTCTGGAGTTTTATGACAAAGTAACAGAAGTAAGACACGACAGAAAGGGGTGGGCGATAGCATTTTCCTGGACTGCAGGAAGGCCTTCATCACAGTTCCTCACAAGAAATTAGTGCAGAAGCTGGAGGATCAGGCTCATATACCAGGAAGAGCACTGCAATGGACCAGCGAATACCTGACAGGGAGGCAACAATGAGTCATGGTATGTGATGAGGTATCACAGTGTGTGTGCCTGTGACGAGCGGGGTTCCACAGGGGTCAGTCCTAAGACCAGTACTATTTTTGGTATATGTGAACGACATGATGGAAGGGATAGACTCAGAAGTGTTCCTGTTCGTAGATGATGTGAAGTTAATGAGGAGAATTAAATCAGATGAGGATCAGGCAGGACTACAAAGAGACCTGGACAGGCTGGACACGTAGTCCAGCAACTGGCTTCTCGAATTCAACCCCGCCAAATGCAAAGTCATGAAGACTGGGGTAGGGCAAATAAGACCGCAGACAGAGTATAGGCTGGGTGAGCAAAGACTGCAAACCTCAATCAAGGAGAAAGATATTGGGGTGAGCATAACACCGAGCATGTCTCCAGAAGCACACATCAACCAGATAACTGGTGCAGCATATGGGCGCCTGGCAAACCTGAGAATAGCGTTCCGATACCTTAGTAAGGAATCGTTCAAGACACTGTACACTGTACATCAGGCCCATACTAGAGTATGCAGTACCAGTTTGGAACCCACACCTGGTCAAGCACATCAAGAAATTAGAGAAAGTGCAAAGTTTTGCAACAAGGTTAGTTCCAGAGCTCAGGGGAATGTCCTACGAAGAAAGGTTGAGGGAAATCGGCCTGACGACACTGGAGGACAGGAGGGTCAGGGAAGACACGATAACGACGTACAAAATACTGCGTGGAATAGATAAGGTGGACAGAGACAGGATGTTCCAGAGAGGGGACACAGAAACAAGGGGTCACAATTGGAAGCTGAAGACTCAGACGAGTCACAAGGATGTTAGGAAGTATTTCTTCAGCCACTGAGTTGTTAGGAACTGGAATAGTCTAGCAAGTGATGTAGTGGAGGCAGGAACCATACACAGCTTTAAGACGAGGTATGACAAAGCTCAGGGAGTAGAGAAAGAGAGGACCTAGTAGCGATCAGTGAAGAGGCGGGGCCAGGAGCTGAGTCTCGACCCCTGCAAGCACAATTAGGCGAGTACAATTAGGTAAAACACACACACACACACAAAACCTGGCGGGGCCAGGAGCTGTGAATTGACCCTCTGCAACCACATATAGGTGAGTATACACAAAAAACGCAATCCTTTGTATCGTACATAAACACACATGCACTAAATTTTCTTCTCTTCTTCTCACACGTTATTTTTAGTTTTTTATTAACACATCGGCCATTTCCAAGCAAGGCAGGGTCCCCCCCCCCCCCCCCCAAAAAAAAAAAAAAAAAAAAAAAAAAAAAAAAAAAAAACTCATCATTCACTCCACACTGCCTTGCCAGAGGGGTGCTTTACACTACAGTTTATAAAACTGAAACATTAACACCTCTCCTTCAGAGTGCAGACACTGTACTTCCCATCTCAAGGACTCAAGTCTGGCCTGCAGGTTTCCCTGAATCCTTCAGCACGTCAAGTCGTGAAACCCATTTGTCTCCATTTGCTCATACCTAACACGTTTACGCAAGCTTGCTGGAAATCCAAGCGCCTCGCACACAAAACCTCCTTTACCCCCTCCCTACAACCTTTCCTAGGCCGACCTTTACCCGGCCTTCCCTCCACTATAGATTCATACACTCTCCCAGTCATTCTATTTCATTCCACCCTCTCTACATGTCCGAACCACCCTAATAACCCCTTCTCAGCCCTCTGGATAATAGTTTTAGTAATCCCGCACCTCTTCCTAATCTCCAAACTATGGATTCTCTGCATTATATTCACATCACACATTGCCCTCAGACATGAAATCTCCACTGCCTCCAGCCTTCTCCTTGTTGCAACATTCACCACCCATGCTTCACACCCATATAAGTGTGCTGTTATAACTATACTTTCATACATTTCCCTCTTTGCTTCCATGGATAAAATTATTTACCTCCACAAACTCCTCAGCGCACCACTTACCCTTTTCCCCTAGTCAATTCTATGATTCACCTCATCTTTCATAGACCCATCTACTGGCATGTTCACTCCCAAATATCTGAATACATTCACCTCCTCCATACTATCTCCCTACAATTTGATATCCAATCTATCGTTACCTATTTTTTTTATCACCTTACTCTTTCCTATCTTCACTTTTATTTTTTTCTTTTACATACCCTACCAAATTCATCCGCCAACCTCTGCCATTTCTCTTCAGAATCTACCAAAAGCACAGTGTCATCAGCAAAGAGCCACTGTGACAACTCCCACTTTGTATTAGATTCTTTATCTTTTAACCCCACACCTCTTGACAACACCCGAGCATTCACTCCTCTTAAAACTCTATAAATATACTGGACAACCACGGTGACATCACATATCCCTGCCTAAGGCCTATTTTCACTGGGAAATAATCTCCCTCTCTCCTACATATTCTAACCTGAGCCTCATTATCCTCGTAAAAGCTCCTCACTGCTTTCAATAACCTACCTCCTATTCCTTACATTTGTAACATCTGCCACATTACTCCCCTATCCACCCTTTCATACGTCTTTTCCAGATCCATAAATGTCACAAAAACCTCTTTACTCTTATCTAAATACTGTTCACCTATATGTTTCACTGTAAACACTTGGTCTACACACCACCTACCCTTCCTAAAGCCTCCTTGTTCATCTGCTGTCCTATTCTCCATCTTACTCTTCTGTCAATAATAACTCTACCATACACTTTACCAGGTATACTCGACAGACTTATTCCCCTATAAGTTTTACACACTTTATTGTCCCCTTTGTCTTTATACAAAGGCACTATGCATGCTCTCTGCCAGTCCTAGGTACCTTACCCTCTTCCATACATTTATTAAATAATAGCGCCAACCACTCCAAAACTTTATCCCCACCTGCTTTTAACATTTCTATATTTATCCCATCAATCCCAGCTACTTTACCCCCTTTCATTCTACTCACTGCCCCACGAACTTCCCCCACACACAATTGGCTCTTCCTCACTCCTACAAGATGTTATTCCTCCTTGCCCTAAACATGAAATCACAACTTCCCTATCTTCATCAACATTCAACAATTCCTTAAAATATTCCCTCCATCTTCCCGATACCTCTAACTCTCCATTTAATAACTCTCTTCTCCTCTTTTTAAATGACAAATCCATTTATTTCCTAGGCTCCTCAACTTATTAATCTCACTCCAAAACTTTTCTTATTTTCAACAAAATTTGTCGATAACATCTCACCCACTCTTTCATTTGCTATTTACATTGCTTCACCATTCTCTTAACCTATCTTTTTCTCTCCATATACTCTTCCCTCCTTGCATCACTTCTATGTAAAAAAAACCTCTCATATGCAAACTTCTTCTCTCTTCCTACTCTATATCGTCATTCCACCAACTGCTCCTCTTCCTTCCCGTACCCACTTTCCTCTAACCACGTATGTACAACTACAAATACACAGTTACACACATTTAACTACAAACTCGTGCCATGACCACACACAGTTGTTACACTTAAATCAAATTAAAGTATACCAGTATAGACAATGTAATAGAATTACCGAAATTCTTGAATATATATTTCAGTTTTCTGAAAAAAAAAATGGAAAATACTGTTTACAGTATTTTGAGGTCGAGTATGAAAGACATGATTATGTGAAGAAATGAGAAATTAAACATTTATGGTTAAAGGAAAAAAAAAATATAAAAATCTGATGCATCATGTGACGTAAGGTAGAGTTAAGCCCTGGATAATTATTACGCAACTGAGTAAATCTCTCCGTTTTCACATCTATGCTTTTCTGAGCTCCTCTGTAATCACAAAAATAAAACATTCACCAACACAGACACGCAAGACAAACTCTCGGCATGAAACTACCAACTTGGAAGACTCAACCACTTGACAAAAATAATTTCTTAACGACTCCCACAACGTGAAGGTTTTTATCAGTTCCAGGTTATGATTATATTCTTAATATGTAATAATGTTAACTAGCCAGAGTAACTTCTGAGGTGTAAATAAAACTGTGAACTACCTGACACCTTCACCTGTACGTCACCTGACACCTTCACCTGTACGTCACCTGACACCTTCACCTGTACGTCACCTGACACCTTCACCTGTACGTCACCTGACACCTTCACCTGTACGTCACCTGACACCTTCACTTGTACGTCACCTGACACCTTCACCTGTACGTCACCTGACACCTTCACCTGTACGTCACCTGACACCTTCACTTGTACGTCACCTGACACCTTCACCTGTACGTCACCTGGCACCTTCACCTGTACGTCACCTGACACCTTCACCTGTACGTCACCTGACACCTTCACCTGTACTTCACCTGACACCTTCACCTGTACGTCACCTGACACCTTCACCTGTACGTCACCTGACACCTTCACCTGTACGTCACCTGACACCTTCACTTGTACGTCACCTGACACCTTCACCTGTACGTCACCTGGCACCTTCACCTGTACGTCACCTGACACCTTCACCTGTACGTCACCTGACACCTTCACCTGTACTTCACCTGACACCTTCACCTGTACGTCACCTGACACCTTCACCTGTACGTCACCTGACACCTTCACCTGTACGTCACCTGACACCTTCACCTGTACGTCACCTGACACCTTCACCTGTACGTCACCTGACACCTTCACCTGTACGTCACCTGACACCTTCACCTGTACGTCACCTGACACCTTCACCTGTACGTCACCTGACACCTTCACCTGTACGTCACCTGACACCTTCACCTGTACGTCACCTGACACCTTCACCTGTACTTCACCTGACACCTTCACCTGTACGTCACCTGACACCTTCACCTGTACGTCACCTGACACCTTCACCTGTACGTCACCTGACACCTTCACCTGTACGTCACCTGACACCTTCACCTGTACGTCACCTGACACCTTCACCTGTACTTCACCTGACACCTTCACCTGTACGTCACCTGACACCTTCACCTGTCATGGTAGCGACAAAACGTCCTGCCACTCATACACATCCAATAAAAATATGGAAAATACACTTAAGCAATTAAAATTAAGTTTAAGACAGATGCCAAGAATAACGAATAAGATTCAAAAATTGTCTTTGAATGACCTCAGTAGTGAACCACAACTAATGGTGTAAGAAATAGTAATATTCATGCACATCTCCGTACTTCGCCAATATATATATATATAATATATATATATATATAAAGGGAACCTTAACAAGGAGATGTAATGCTCCAGGTTGCAGGAGCGACCTTCAGATATGTACTTTTGATGAGCTTCCACAGTCTTGCTACTCTCGGAGCCCGGCCATGGACCAGCCTCGTCTGGTGCTAGCCTGGCCCATCAGGCTGTTGCTGTTGGAGGCCCGCTGCCGCATATATCCATCATGTCTGATTCCCAGGATGTCTGATTTTTTTTTTTTTTGACCGAAATTCTGTTCTGCCAAGAGATCACATCTTCTCAGTTAGTAGAGTAATTCTTCGTTTTTTTTTTTCGTTTGTCAGTGTAGAGGACGTGAGAGAAATGTAGATGTGAAAACAGAGAGATACAGATTTATTCGTTTAATAATTATATCTTAATAAACTATCTTTCATAAGGTGATACATAAGATCGTCTTTAACTTAAGTAGAAGCGTCTCTAATTTGTCAATTATTCATATATTTACATCTTTCATAATGGATGCCTTCAGAACATCCTAAACTAATATTTTCCATTATCCTTACTGCAGAAACAATGTATAATAAAGTATTTCTCAAATTCCCTAACACTGACTATAATACAGTATTTGAGTTCAACCGTGAGAGAGAGAGAGAGAGAGAGAGAGAGAGAGAGAGAGAGAGGAGAGAGAGAGAGAGAGAGAGAGAGAGAGACGCTTGCTACAGTGTGTATACTAAGACAGTCATGTCAGGCTACTGCTAAATAGCAAAGTAATTTCTAGACACTATGATGAAGGGTAAGAAAAAAATTATTTTATTGATGTCGTGTTGCCGTGTTGACAGTACTGTTGATGTGTTGCAGTGTTGACAGTATTGTTGATGTGTTGCCGTGTTGACAGTACTGTTGATGTGTTGCCGTGTTGACAGTACTGTTGATGTGTTGCAGTGTTGACAGTATTGTTGATGTGTTGCCGTGTTGACAGTACTGTTGATGTGTTGCCGTGTTGACAGTACTGTTGATGTGTTGCAGTGTTGACATACTGTTGATGTGTTGCCGTGTTGACAGTACTGTTGATGTGTTGCAGTGTTGACAGTACTGTTGATGTGTTGCAGTGTTGACAGTACTGTTGATGTGTTGCCGTGTTGACAGTACTGTTGATGTGTTGCCGTGTTGACAGTACTGTTGATTGTGTTGCAGTGTTGACAGTACTGTTGATGTGTTGCCGTGTTGACAGTACTGTTGATGTGTTGCAGTGTTGACAGTACTGTTGATGTGTTGCAGTGTTGACAGTACTGTTGATGTGTTTGCCGTGTTGACAGTACTGTTGATGTGTTGCCGTGTTGACAGTACTGTTGATGTGTTGCAGTGTTGACAGTACTGTTGATGTGTTGCCGTGTTGACAGTACTGTTGATGTGTTGCAGTGTTGACAGTACTGTTGATGTGTTGCCGTGTTGACAGTACTGTTGATGTGTTGCAGTGTTGACAGTACTGTTGATGTGTTGCAGTGTTGACAGTACTGTTGATGTGTAGCCGTGTTGACAGTACTGTTGATGTGTTGCAGTGTTGACAGTATTGTTGATGTGTTGCCGTGTTGACAGTACTGTTGATGTGTTGCAGTGTTGACAGTACTGTTGATGTGTTGCAGTGTTGACAGTACTGTTGATGTGTTGCCGTGTTGACAGTACTGTTGATGTGTTGCCGTGTTGACAGTACTGTTGATGTGTTGCAGTGTTGACAGTACTGTTGATGTGTTGCCGTGTTGACAGTACTGTTGATGTGTTGCCGTGTTGACAGTACTGTTGATGAGTTGCCGTGTTGATAGTACTGCTGATGTGTTTCTGTGCTGACAGTACTGTTGATGTGTTGCCGTGTTGACAGTATTGTTGATGTGTTGCCGTGTTGACAGTACTGTTGATGTGTTGCAGTGTTGACAGTACTGTTGATGTGTTGCCGTGTTGACAGTACTGTTGATGTGTTGCAGTGTTGACAGTACTGTTGATGTGTTGCAGTGTTGACAGTACTGTTGATGTGTTGCCGTGCTGACAGTACTGTTGATGTGTTGCTGAGTTGACAGTACTGCTGATGTGTTGCTGAGTTGACAGAACTCTTGATGTGTTGCCGAGTTGACAGTACTGTTGATGTGTTGCCGAGTTGACAGTACTGTTGATGTGTTGCCGAGTTGACAGTACTGTTGATGTGTTGCCGTGCTGACAGTACTGCTGTGTTTCTGTGCTGACAGAAGTGTTGATGTGTTGCCGTGCTGACAGTACTGTTGATGTGTTGTCATGCTGACAGTACTGTTGTGTCGCAGTGCTGACAGTACTGTTGATGTGATGCCGTGCTGACAGTACTGTTGATGTGTTGCCGTGCTGACAGTACTGTTGATGTGTTGCTGTGCTGACAGTGCTGTTGATGTGATGCCGTGCTGACAGTACTGTTAATATGTTGCTGTGCTGACAGTACTGTTGATGTGATGCCGTGCTGACAGTACTGTTAATGTGTTGCCGTGCTGACAGTACTGTTAATGTGTTGCCGTGCTGACAGTACTGTTGATGTGATGCCGTCCTGACAGTACTGTTAATGTGTTGCCGTGCTGACAGTCATGACACATACAGTGGTAAATAGTGTCAGCCTTGGCTGGCACTTATTAAAGCTGATGTTGTAGAGAAAGCAGCGACTGTAGTACTGTGGCTGGCTAGTGGCAGTGGTAGATATTTTTGGGGCTGATAAGCGAAGGGCCTGGGGTCGATCCTGAGGTAGGTGGGGACGGTGACCACTTTTCCTTACCCTATTCATGTAGCAGTAAGTTGGTGCCTTGGTCTTAAGCGAATGTTCTGGGTTGCATCCTGGGTCAACTATGGTCAGGTTCGGCTATTTTAACTTGGGGAATGTAACGATGGGTCAGGTCAAGTCACGTCACGTCAGGTTACGTCACGTCAGGTTACGTCACGTCAGGTTATGTCACGTCAAGTTAGGTTAGGTATAAGACGAAACTAGTTTCCAAAACATTTCTTGGCTTGTCAAAACATTCAACGTTTTCAGTCCTTCTTTCAGCCTGGTCACTGACCTGGGCGCCGGGGCGCTGACCCCCGAAACCCTCTTCCGGTATCTCCACTTGCATATGCGTGGTTTTCATCTGGGCTTTTAGTCCTCGTCTTCCCGGCAGATACACAACACTTCCAAGAAACTATCAGAAGCTTTCACGGGTAGGAACACTGGCTAGCAGGAAGGGCCATTAGCTCCCTGGCTTGTTGCACATCCAACTGACGCAGAAGACCAATTCCATCACTGGGTGATCCCTCTGGCCGTTACGTCAGTTACAAGAAGCTTTCATGACGTCTAAATGATCGTAGTGCTGTACACGGCCCTTGATAAACACGTTTAGAATCATTGTTTATATGTGAAAAAAAAAAAACCGGAATCTGGACATGAAGACATGGATGACGATGACTCGGGTTGATGAAGGGGAAATGGAAGGAAATGTTGAGTTGGCCTCTGCCCCCCCCCCTCTCTCACACACACACACTAACTTTAGAACTCAGAGTTCTCATTGTATCGCAGACATCTCCGAAGGTTTTCTGAGATTATGTCTGCAAGAATCTGGCCGGGATAACAGTCTTTGGCTGTTCTTCTCTAATCTTCATCTCTCACTCACTCTCTCTCCCTCCCTCTCCCCGCCCTCTCTCTCTCCCATCATTCTACCCTCTCTACCACCTTTGCTATCCTCACATTCCACTCACCCACAACACATTCTCACTCGTTCTAACGCTTCATATTTTTTTCTGTAAAAAAATAAGAATGTGAGAATTTATAATTCAGAAAAAACAAAATTCGGTTGGTATGTGTAAACACTAACACGTGACAGGTGTGTATAACACGTGCAAGGTAACACGTGACAGGAGTGTATAACACGTGCAAGGTAACACGTGACAGGTGTGTATAACACGTGCAAGGTAACACGTGACAGGTGTGTATAAACACGTGCAAAGTAACACGTGACAGGTGTGTATAACACGTGCAAGGTAACACGTGACAGGTGTGTATAACACGTGCAAGGTAACACGTGACAGGTGTGTATAACACGTGCAAAGTAACACGTGACAGGTGTGTATAACACGTGCAAGGTAACACGTGACAGGTGTGTATAACACGTGCAAGGTAACACGTGACAGGTGTGTATAACACGTGACAGGTGTGTATAACACGTGCAAGGTAACACGTGACAGGTGTGTATAACACGTGCAAGGTAACACGTGACAGGTATGTATAACACGTGCAAGGTAACACGTGACAGGTGTGTATAACACGTGCAAGGTAACACGTGACAGGTGTGTATAACACGTGCAAGGTAACACGTGACAGGTGTGTATAACACGTGCAAGGTAACACGTGACAGGTGTGTAAAACACGTGCAAGGTAACACGTGACAGGTGTGTATAACACGTGCAAGGTAACACGTGACAGGTTGTGTATAACACGTGCAAGGTAACACGTGACAGGTGGATAACAGTGCAAGGTAACACGTGAAAAGTGGGTATAACACGTGCAAGGTAACACGGTGACTGGTGTGTAAACACGTGCAAGGTAACACGATGACAGGTATAACACGTGCCCAAAGGTAACAAGTCACAGGTGTGTAGACACGTGGCAAGGAACCACGTGACAGGTGTGTTTAACACGTGCAGGGAACTCGGACAGGGTGTATAAACTGCAAAGGTAACCGTGAAGTGTTATAACACGTGACGGTGTGTATAACACGGCAAGGTAACATGTGTCAGGTCGGATAACAGGCAAGGGTAACACGTGTCAGTGTGTAAAAACACGTGCAAGGTAACACTGACAGGTGTTGTATAACACTGCAAGGTAACACTTGTCAGATGGGGTATAAACATGCAAGGTAACACGTGACAGGTGTGTATAACACGTGCAAGGTAACACGTGTCAGATGTGTATAACACGTGCAAGGTAACACGTGACAGGTGTAACATGTGTCAGGTGTGTATAACACGTGCAAGGTAGCACGTGACAGGCGTGTATAACACGTGCAAGGTAACACGTGTCATGTATAACACGTGCAAGGTAACACGTGACAGGTGTAACACGTGTCAGGTGTGTATAACACGTGCAAGGTAGCACGTGACAGGCGTGTATAACACGTGTCAGGTGTGTATAACACTTTCAACATGCAAACACTGATGTTAGGTGTGTACAACACGTACAAGAAGCTAACATGTGCCAGGTGTGTACAAGTGCAAGAAGCTAACAGGTGCCAGGTATACAACACGTGCATGTTAACACGTGATAGTTGCGTACAATAAGTCCAACTTACAAGCACTAACACATGTCAGGTGTGTGCACACGTGTCAGTAGCAAACAGTAACACGTGTCAGGTGTGTACACAAGGATACAAACACATGTCAGGTGTGTACACAAGGACACACGTCACGACGTGGGAGTGCTTTGGAAAATACTGACAGAAAACCTGGAGGCCTACCCCGAGGCTGTCCGCTGAGAACTATCTTCTTCTATCTAGATTAAGGACTGTTAAAGATTATCATGAATTATTCGTGTGTGTCAGACATGGGTAGAAGAGCAGGTGGTCTGTCTTCCACTCCCTCCCACCACTGTCGGTAACGACAAACAGGGGAATATAATATACACCATACCATACCTTGGTAGTATACCTAGGGGTCTGTTCTGGGGGTCAACGGCCCCGCGGCCAGGTCCATGACCAGGTCTCGCCAGGTCGGGAGAGATGCAAGTGAATGGAAAACAGTCAATAGAAACCTCTACTAAAATAGTGCTGTTTTTCTCTCATTACTTACTGTTGGTGTTGCTGTCACGGGTCGTCCTGAAGCAACTGTTGTACAAACATCAGGAATCCGCTGACTTCTGACTGTTACATCTGTTGTACATATATGAAAATCTGTGAGGGTTTTACAGTGGGTTTAAGATTGGTTTAATGAGTGGTTGAGTGAGGTAGCGAGTGTCCAAGGCAACGTCCTCCCTCGCCATTCCTTTCTGGTCAGTGTAGGTCTTGAAGACTCTGGCAACTCCTTCTACTAGGGCATAATACGTCTACATGAATGCTATACTTGCTAAGTGCTTATCCGGTTGGTTCTACAATGGTCGTATTGTCTTTGTGCTGCAACATTAGCGAGTAGTTTATGTCAGTTGGTTATACTTCCGTTTGTAAAATAAAAAGAACCTTACATACATTCGTGTTCCGTCTTCTACCTTTCAGTTTCATTCCATTCTTTCGAGTTATAAACAGATTCAACTCTTGAAAATATTATTATAATTAAAACTAAGCGCTAAACCACCAGGGTCATACAACATAACTCTTGAAATAGTTCTTCGTGTTTGAGTGTATCAAAGGCATTTAATACGTGAAGGTTTGAATGAGATATCTCAGCCCATTTCCTAAGAGAAAAAAATGTCTAGCATATCCTCAAAAATCATACCACGGGTGGGGTTTGAACCCGCGATCAGAGTAATATCCTCATAAAGTTCGTCCTACCTCGTTTATGTAATTCGGTGACCAAAACAGGAGTGCATACTCAAGATGCAATTTAACAAGTGTATAAGAGAATTAATATGATAGCTACAAACAGCAAAGGTGCTTTCATATAAGCCTGGTTGGGCACTTCTGAGGTCGTTGCTTGTGATTACTCCAGTTTCTAATTTCGATTAATCTGTTGCCAAACATTTTGTGCTCAAGTCTGAGATTATTATACCGAAGACTCAATATTCTGCACTTGTCAACATGGAACCTCATCTTCCAGGCGTCCGAGAGCACCGCTGACCTCTCCATCTCACTCTCCATACTCAAGCACTGACTGTTATCTTGTTCCGTTATCTGGCGTCATCCACAGATTTTGTTATCGTGGATGTTAGACCTACCTCGAGATAATTTTATGTACATTGTGACATGTAATATGTACACGTAGACACTAACAGGTGTCAAGTGTGTACAACACGTGAAACCTAACATCTGTATTCTTAGGAATCGATAACGAACTTTGAAAAATATCTTCCTGTGTGTTAAGTATTAAGAAGAAACTGAGTCAGGTGTTAAGAATATGGTGATGACAGGTTCAGAATAAACAACTACCACGTACGTACATAAATGGTTCAAAGAATCGACAAGTTGATAAATTAGACACATGTGCAACACTCGGGTATTTTTATTCTGGAAACGTTTCGCCACACAATGGCTTCATCAGTCCTGTACAAAGGAAGAATGATGAACAGAAGGAATCAGAGGTAATCAGTCCCCTCAGACTTGAGTCGATGTGATGAGTCCATCAATCTTGAAAAGATCGATGGATTTACCTCAAATTCCTTCTTATCTTCACCACTATTCATTGTACTTGACTGATGAAGCCACTGTGTGGCGAAACGTTTCCTCAAAGGTACCGAGGTGTTGCACGTGTGTCTAATTTATCAATACTACGTAGGATAACTATTATAAACAGTGAGTGGTGGAGCTCGACCCCTCTACAACGAACGAGACTAAACCAGTTACCTTTGTAAGTATAGAAGAAACTGAGTCAGGTGTTAAGAATATGGTGATGAAGTTCGAAGAAAAACTACCACGTACGTCATATGGTTCAATCACGTTGATAAATTAGACACATGGCAACTGGGTTTTTATTCTGAAACGTTTCGCACACAATGGCTTATCTAGGTCTGTCAAGGAAGATGATGACAGAAGGTATGGGAGGAATCAGGCCAGACTTGAGTCGATGTGATGAGTCTAATCTGGAAAGATCGATGGGAATTTACTCATCTCATTACAGTTCATTGTCGGGGAAGCGACGTGGGGAAAGTTTCTCACAGGTAGAGGTTGACGTGTGCTAAGTATAATTACACTAGGATAACTGATTATAAACACAGGAGTGGTGGAGCTCGACCTTGTCATACAGTGCGAGCAACAGTTCATTCTGGAAAGAGAAAACTTGGAGAGGAAGAGTCCTGATATCCGAGAATACACTAGATGTTTATCGGTGGCAAGGGAGGGAAGAGTACACATGGAGTGCATAAGCTCGGAATAAAGGTTATAGAGTAGATAAGTATGACACAGGATGCAGGTTATCGGGGGAAGGGAGGGGGAAGAGTTGACACAGGATGCAGGTTATCGGGGAAGGGAGGGGAAGAGTTGACACAGGATGCAGGTTATCGGGGGAAGGGAGGGGGAAGAGTTGACACAGGATGCAGGTTATCGGGGAAAGGGAGGGGGAAGAGTTGACACAGATGCAGGTTATCGGGAAGGATGGGAAAGAGATTGCACAGGAGAGTTATCGGAAAGGGAGTGGATTACTTGACACAGATTCAGTTATCGATGGAAAGGGAGGGGAAGAGTGTGACAAGGTATGCACGTTACGTGTGGAGGAATGATACACATCTAGGTTTATCGAAAAAGAGATACGCAGTATCATAGCATTTCACAAGACAGCAACTGTCATCGACTTCACACACTTAAACCTTTGTAAGTCCACTCTCACGTACATATTCCAGATTGTGTTAAAAATCTTCACATGTATGGCTACTCACATCTTCTCAGTGATACATTTCATTTATTTTACACAGAGTCCTTATCATGTTTACAAGTCATCACAGTGGTTCATCACTCTCTCTAAAACTTTTAAGTTTCTCATGTACAGACATCACCGTGTTAAGTCACTTCACACACTATCCCAATTTTTTAAAATCTTCTCAGTGTTTACAAGTCTTCTCAGTGTTTACAAGTCTTCTCAGTGGTTACAAGTCTTCTCAGTGGTTACAAGTCTTCTCAGTGTTTACAAGTCTTCTCAGTGTTTACAAGTCTTCTCAGTGTTTACAAGTCTTCTCAGTGTTTACAAGTCTTCTCAGTGTTACAAGTCTTCTCAGTGTTTACAAGTCTTCTCAGTGTTTACAAGTCTTCTCAGTGTTTACAAGTCTTCTCAGTGTTTACAAGTCTTCTCAGTGTTTACAAGTCTTCTCAGTGGTTTACAAGTCTTCTCAGTGTTTACAAGTCCTTCTCGGCGGGAATAAAAACAGGTAGAAGAGTTGAGAGGGTTAAAGCAGCACACCGGCTGACAGCCTTCACTAAACCCTCAACACGCTGTAAACATTCTCACTAACATTCTTCCCGGCATCCTCCACAGTATGTTCCACAACATTCTTCCAACACTGGTCAAGAGAAAAACGAGACAGCGCTCCTAGAACCCTCTCCAGACGCTATTAGCCGGATCGACGACACTCCACAGTATGAACACACTCCAACACTGGACACAGTGTAAACACACTCCCAACACTGGACACAGTGTAAACACACACTCCCACACTGGACACAGTGTAAACACACACTCCCACACTGGACACAGTGTAAACACACACTCCCACACTGGACACAGTGTAAACACACACACTCCCACACTGGACACAGTGTAAACACACACACTCCCACACTGGACACAGTGTAAACACACACACTCCCACACTGGACACAGTGTAAACACACACACTCCCACACTGGACACAGTGTAAACACACACACTCCCACACTGGACACAGTGTAAAACACACACTCCACACCTTGGACACAGTGTAAACACACACTCCACACCTGACACAGTGTAAACACACACACTCCACACTTGACACAGTGTAAAACACTAACTCCAAGAACAAGGAACACACCATCCACATGCCTTACACACAATACGACTGTTCACACACACTCCACACTGGTAACACATTAACACACACACTCACATATACACATGCTAAACACACTATCAATACATAAACCACCAACACTGACAGTGTAACACCATCGCATACACCATTACACACACCACAACTACAAGTGTAACTAACAACCAGCATGAAGTAGTAAAACACAATAAAGACACAGTGTAACCACTACCCTTAGTTAAGACATATCATGACTTCAGTTAACCTTTTAGGTCAACTACCCGAGTCACATTCACGCTAACCTTTCCACAACCTTGATAAATATTTCGAAACACATATTATGTAATATCCCATATATACCATGACCATATAGTCACAGCACATCACACACAACATAGTAAGTAGTTAGCCAAAAGTTTCGCTAAAGAGTTTTCAGGAAATAAACAGGATTGGACTGTTTTTCATATAAGTGACTTGATGTGATTTAGTCATGACGAGCCTTCGGGCTTAACGGTCCATCCCTTGAAAAATGATAATATGTTAATCATATACCATAGTTGAGACAACTATGAAACAAGATGATTGTAACTTTGCATTGCGTTCAGCATAACAGTGGTTTGATCCAGGACTGTATAAGTGATATGTGATAGTCATGATTGAGGTTTGGGGGGCAATTGAACCAAATTGTTAACCTCCATGTTTATATAACTACATGTTTTACTTAGCGTGGGCCAGCATAACAGCCTGTTCATGCTCTATCCAAGTAACCGGGCAATGGTCGCGCAGTGAATTACACTGTGTTTACACAGTTACTAGTAGCAGCACACTGTGATACACCCGTAACACGTGACTGTGTTCACAGTAAACGTACTGTGTTACAGTACACGTACTGTGATACACAGTAATACGTACTGTGTTACACAGTAACACGTACTGTGATACACAGTAACACGTACTGTGATACACAGTAACACGTACTGTGATACACAGTAATACGTACTGTGTTACACAGTAGCACCTACTGTGCTACATAGTAATACGTACTGTTACACAGTAACACCTGTGTTACACAGTAACACCTACTGTGTTACACAGTAACACCTACTGCTGCACAGTAACACCTGTGTTACACAACACCTGTGTTACACAGTAACACGTACTGTTGCACAGTAACACCTACTGTTACACAGTAACACGTACTGTTACACAACACCTGTGTTACACAGTAACACGTACTGTTGCACAGTAACACCTACTGTTACACAGTAACACCTACTGTGTTACACAGCAACACCTACTGTGTTACACAGCAACACCTACTGTGTTACACAGCAACACCTACTGTGTTACACAGCAACACCTACTGTGTTACACAGCAACACCTACTGTGTTACACAGCAACACCTACTGTGTTACACAGCAACACGTACTGTTGCGAGACCTCTACCCACTCTACCTCAGGTATCCCAGCGAGTGAGCACGTCTCCTGTATATCCCAGTGCTTAACAGAATAGGGAATAGCATATGAAGGTACAAATAAAAATGGGAACTACGGCTATAGTTTACTTAATAACATAAAAGGGCTAGAATACAACATATCCTGATGGAAATTTACACAATATAACAATTGACCTATGGGACTTATTACCAGGGGGAAGGATAGATGTTATCAGTAACACGGACGAGTACTCACTCTTAATTCACCGACCAGCTGACCCGAGATTCCCAATGCGTGGTCCACTACACACGCGGCTGTCCAGAGCTCTCGCTCCCCGGACCTGTCACCAACAACCTCTTTGCCCCGCTGTTCCCTGGGCTTATATCGTAGTCAAAGTACCCCCTCCCCAATGGTGTATGTACCACGTGTTACGACCTGACGCCGAGGTCTGACGCCATTAAGAACAAAAGACCTCAGACGTGACTACCCGACATTTGCTAAGGCAGGTGTGACCATATAATTAGGTCTCCCTAGAGACCTCACAAGCCCATCTGAACTGCATCACATCCCCCTTTCTCCCCCAATTTAAAATATCTGAGAACTAGGACAATTTGTTCTAAGTTATTAGACTATTTTAATCCTAATCCCTTAAATCTATTACAATACAAAGACAAAATTATACATAATACAAAATTATTCAACTACATATATTTCCCTCAACCTTCTCATCTACCACAAGGCAGCATAATCAGTACACCTCGCAGTTGACCAGCATAATAGTTGCTCTCTGGTGCAAAGCCTCCTTACCCGTCATTTCTCCTTAAACCTAAATATCGGGCTCCAGTGCCTTCCCTACTTCTACTTGAAATGCACTAGCCAATGCTAGTCACCCTCACACGTTAACCATTGGGCCAAACCTCTCTAGGCTTCTATGGCGTGGAAAACTGCTCCAACGGGTTGCATTCTTTCAAGTAACTGCAATTGGACCACTTCACGACCACCAAGGTCGCATTTTCAGCACACTTCACATGCACACTACATCTGAAAATCGAGACAGGGCAGGCATCGCAGCTAAGACCCTCCATTATCCTATGCCACTACTAGGATTCACTGGCCTCATAAAACAAGGCGGCCATAATCACTGGACCGTATTCAAGGTCACCTAATTTCACACAGGTAACACTAACACTTCTGGCAAGTCAAAGCAGGCTGGGGACATCTCTCACTCTCAATTGTCTCTCATGACTGGCAGGGCATCCCCGCATACCGGTCGTACAGGCCGACCAGCAAGGGAGGATACACCTCCATACCGCCCTTGAAAGCAGGCTGGTCCCAGCAGTTGGAGTCCATCTCCGCGGCTCACGTCCTTCCACATCTCCGAGGATGGCAGCTCCATCATAGACTCTCTTATCCTGGCACACCAGCCAGAATCCCTCATACACCACTGCAGCATCACCGCCATCTCCTCCTCTTGAGCTAGGCAGCATCACAGCACGGCCACAGCATATCCATCACAGCACGGCCGTATCACAGCAGCACACAGCACGGCCACAGCATCGCAGCACGGCTACAGCATCGCAGCACGGTCCCAGCATCACAGCACGGCCGCAGCGTCTCAACATCACCGCACGGCCGCAGCATCTCAACATCACAGCACGGCCAAATCACAGCAGCACACAGCACGGCCACAGCATAGCAGACAGCATCACAGCACGGCCACAGCATAGCAGACAGCATCACAGCACGGCCACAGCATAGCAGACAGTATCACAGCACGGCCACAGCATAGCAGACAGCATCACAGCAGCCGACATCAGCAGTAGCAGGCTATGGTCAGTTGCTCGAGGTGAGGTGAGGTCACTTCAGGTCATCAACAGCAGGTACGGGCACCCATCCCTGGCAACTGCAGGTAACTGGCGGTCCGTGGGTGATGGTCACAGAGGCCGGGTGACGCAGACAGACACCGACTACAATGGATGACAGACCAGGGCAGCAATACATCTACTGGGGTACATCAGCTGAGTGACTGGGCACATCAGGTGGATAATAATCATAGGCATCTCTTCAGTGGGTGACAGTTGTGGGCTAGTCTTCCAAGGCGGGCTGGGTGACTTCTCATTCCTCTGTAAATATTCAATTTCGGCCAGTAACTGCTTCCCCCACAGCAACACGTACTGTGTTACACAGTAACACCTACTGTGTTACACAGTAACACGTACTGTGTTACACAGTAACACCTATGTTACACAGCAACACCTACTGTGTTACACAGCAACACGTACTGTGTTACACAGTAACATCTACTGTGTTACACAGCAACACCTACTGTGTTATACAGCAACACGTACTGTGTTACACAGCAACACCTGTGTTATACAGCAACACGTACTGTGTTACACAGTAACACCTACTGTGTTACACACTCAGAGGCAGACGTGGGGTCACAAGGCTCCGAGAACCTTAGTGTTTTTAAGGAGTAATTAGCTGCTAGCAGTAACCAGTGGTAGTGACATCGTCAGTGAACAACCCTACAAGTGATAAAATTATTAGTTAAAAAAAAAAATAGAGAGGAAGCCTGAAATCATTCGACAAAACTTCAAAGTGCCAAATCGTTAGAGGCCTAGTAGGCACCTGTTCCCACAGTTACAGTATACAAAGATAAGCGAGTGTGAAAGTGGGTGTTCAAGAATTACGAGAGGTTGGTTAATAAGTGAAATGTGGGGTAACATACAGTGAGAGTGAAAAAGTTAGTAAGTAAAGGGAGAAAAGAAAAAAATATATAACTAGGGAAGGTGGCAGGAGCAGCCCTTCTTGAAGTAGTGACGTCACATCATAACATTGTGTGCCATTATAAAGTCTAGCTCACTGAATGTGAAGTGTATTCTACCATAAGCGAGAAGTGAAAACATTCGAGGAACGCGGGATGTATGAGCATAAATGGTTATAACTATCACGGGTGAAAGATTTTCAAAGTAGTGATACAAGGCCTACATGTACGACAACAACGACATCAGCAACTGGCAACTTGCCATTGCCCCGCTGCCACACACAAGTCCTTCTCACTTATTGTGGTTGCATGTTGTCAGATTCTGGTCTCTGCACACTGTTAGATACTGGTTACTCCTGCAAGCTATTACCAGAATTAGAGTAGAAACAGCATAGATAAGGTGGAGATAGGTTTGGATGAGGGAGTGAGGAGAGGGAAGCTGCCTAGCGAGGGGTAACCGTCAGACACACGTACACGTACACGTACACACACACACACACACACACACACACACACACACACACACACACACACACACACACACACACACACCACACAGTGCAGACACTTGTAGAAGTTGAGAGAGGCTAAGTTTTAGAAATCAGTATTACTTGTGGTATTTTATTAGTAGTATTGGTAAGTGTTAGAATTACTATTGGTAAGCTTTAGAATTACTGGTATTACTTTGTATTTATTAGCAGTATGGATATTTAGAAGTGAAGAGCATTATTTCTGGGTGAACACACACACACACACACACACACACACACACACACAGGTGTTAGGAAGTATTTCTTCAGTCACAGAGTAGTCAGGAAGTGGAATAGTTTGGGAAGCGATGTAGTGGAGGCAGGATCCATACATAGCTTTAAGCAGAGGTACAATAAAGCTCAAGGATCAGGGAGAGTGACCTAGTAGCGATCAGTGAAGAGGCGGGGCCAAGAGCTTGGACTCGACCCCTGCAACCTCAACTAGGTGAGTACAACTAGGCGAGTACACACATACAACCCCCCCCCCACACACACACACACACTTGTAGAAGTTGAGAGAGGCTAAGTTTTAGAAACCAGTATTACTTTTGGTATTTTAGTAGTAGTATTGATAATTGTTAGAATTACTATTGGTAAGTTCCAGAATTACTGGCATTACTATTGGTATTTATTAGCAGTATGGATACTTAGAAGTGAGGAGCATTATTTCTGGGCGCACACACACACACACACACACACACACACACACACACACACACACACACTGTGTGCATACATACACACATGTACAGCCTTGTAAACGGTCATTTTACAACCATACACCCCAACCTACCCACCCACTAGACATCCTGACATCGCATGCCCTCCTAACCCCCTCCATCCCTTTCTCCCCACCCCCAGTTCCCTCTCTGCCCTTCTCTCTCTCTCCCCCTTTCTTTCTCCCTTTCTCTCTGTCTCTCCTTCTCTCTCTCTGCCTGTCTACCTTTCTCTCCTCTTTACCTCTCTCTCTCTCTCTCATTCTCTCTATCTCACACACACCTTCCATTCACCTTCCTTTTCCTCCTACCCCTCCCCCCTCCAACTCCTAGCCTGCTTGTGAAAACTGACCTGGCATACCCCCTAACCCCCTCCGTCCCTCTCCACACCCCCTCTCTCTTCCCCCCTCGCTCTCCCTCCCTCTCCCTTCCTTTTTTTTTTTTTTTTTTTTTTTTTTTTTTTTTTTTTTTACACAGGGTTTGACAAGGTTAAGGATCCCTAACTTTATTGACAAGCTATTTACAGGTTAAGGATTCCTAACTTTATTGGCAAGCTAAGAGCTGTTACCTACATCAGCTCATTTGAAAGCATTTTTATTGTTATGAGACATACAAGTAGGGAACAGGATGAAGTTGGAGCCATCTGTGGGCCAGCATTTTCATTTGATCAACTGACTTTGTCTCGTTGACATCATTATGCTGTACAAATGTGTTCCATACTCGAGTCATCCTGGGTATGTATGATCTCAGATGGAGTGATGTTCTGGAGAAGGGTACAGCCAGAGTGAAGTTGCTGCTTTCTGCCCGTCTTGTGGCATAAAAGCTTGTTTCACGCTGTCCTCGAAGTGGATCCAAGTGTGGTATTTTGACAATATTGGCCTTGTACATAACAGTAAGGCCACCCACATCCCTCCTATGTTGAAGGCTCTGCTGAAATGACAGATCTATCCAGGATGGGTCCAGGCGAGAGATGAGACGTCTTGCTCTGTTCTCTACTCTGTCAAGCAATCGCAGATGAGAGGGGGGGCAGGCAAACCAAGAAAGTGGAGCATACTCAAGGTGTGAGCGTACTTGTGCCTCGTACAGGATCTTGCAACCCCTACTGTCAAGCAGATGCGAGATACGGCGAAGTGCTGTAAGCTTCCTGGCTGCCTTGTTTGCAAGATTTACAACATGGTTCTTCATGGTTAGTTTGGAGTCAAATTTCACCCCAAGGATATCAACTTCTTCTCCAGGTGCCAACACCCTCCCATTCATCCTTACTACTGCCCCAGCATTACCATCATGGTGCCTAGAGACGATCATCATTTGCGTTTTCTCAGGTGCAAATGTTACTTGCCATCTATTTCCCAAGCTGATACAGCTCTCAGCTGGTGGATTGATGTATCTTAGAGCAGCTGGCTTTCTTCTCTTGGATAAGTGAAGTCAGTGTAACAGATCGTCACATATGCAGTGTGAGTTCCTGGCTGATTGAGATGAAGACATGGTCTTGAAGTTAGTGATCATTCCCATGACAATGGACCCAGCACACGCTTCCTTGTAACCACTTGCCCAATTAGATTGTCCTTTGCTCGATTTCGTTTTCTCATGCAAATTTGCCATCTATAAGCTGATGCTACCACTGAGGTAAACACTGAGGACATAGGTAGAGCCTGTTCCAGTGCTTTGAAGTTCTTGATAAGACCCTGGTGCCACACCGGTTGAAAGGCCATCAAAGTCAATGACCTTCTCAGCTTCCCTCTTATCCATCTTTCCCCCATAGCTGCCCCTCTATTTCCGTTTCTTCTTGTCACCACCTCTGTAGCTCCATGTATCCCTAGAACTACAGACCTTCATTCATCTTGCTTATTTATCCACACCCTAGCCACCAATTCCTTGCTTCCCCTCACTTCCCTCTCTTCCACTCATCATCCCTAGCCTTTCCTATCATTTCTCTCCCTCTCTTCTCTCTCCCTCTCATCTTCCTCTCTCTCCTCCCCCTCCCTTCCCCCTCTCCCTCACTTCCCTCTCTCCCCTCATCATCCCTCCTTCTCCCTCTCTCTCTCCTCTCTCTCTCTCCCTCTCTCTCTCCCTCTCTCTCTCTCCTCTCTCTCTCTCCTCCCCTCTCTCTCCTCTCTCTCCCCTCTCTCTCCTCTCCCTCTCCTCTCTCTCCTCTCCTCTCTCTCTCCCCCCTCTCTCTCCCTCCTCTCTTCTCTCCCTCCCTCTCCTCCCTCTCTCTCTCCCTCTCTCTCTCCCTCTCTCTCCCTCTCCTCTCTCTCCTCTCTCTCTCCTTTTCCCTCTCTCCTCCCTCTCTCTCCTCTCTCTCCTTCCTCTCTCTCTCCTCCTCCCTCCCTCTCTCTCTCCCTCCCCCTCTCTCTCCCTCCCTCTCTCTCCCTCTCTCTCTCTCTCCCTCTCTCTCTCTCCCTCTCTCTCTCTCTCTCTCTCTCTCTCAGTGTTTGTCTACAGGCTCCAAGAAGCCGAAGGGGAAACCTATGATGAAAGAAACCAGGGGAAGAAGAAAGCGATTGAAGGTATCATAAAAGCAATAGGTGAGGGAGACATGACCCAGGTGGCAAATGTTTGGAGAATTGGGTGGTTTGCGAGTGGAAGGAGACAGCCTGTCAAAGTAATCTTCAAGGCAGAATCAGCTCGAACCAGGGTCCTGCAGGAGAAAGCACGACTGAGGGACAAACCAGAGTACCGGAGAGTGCACCTAGATCATGACAGAACACAGGAGGAAAGGACGATACTGAGAGAGTGGGTACAAAGATGAAAAGAGGAATGGGATGCATCAATGAAGATGAGCAGAACCCAGACTCAGGTGGAAGGACAAATACACCCTACAGACACACCCACAGAAGAACTCCAACCACAACAACCCCGAAGCAACTGAATAATCTCAACCAAAACCCACACACTGTTCCCTCTGCCCCCACATCACAAACCTCACCCCTACAGCAGCTCCCTATGGGCACTCTGCCCTCACCCCCCATCACAAACCCCACCCACACCACAAACCCCCATAGGCCCCCCCAGGGCTTCTGCTCCCCCAACCCCAATATTTTCCCAGGTCCACTGTGATAGACAAAAAGCTAAAGGTGTGGTACACAAACGCAGATGGAATAGCAAATAAATACAAGTAGCAGCATAAAAGAATCAACGAGAAGTCCCCAGACATCATAGCAATCACAGAAACAAAACTCATTGAGACAATAACAGAGGCAGTCTTCCCACCAGGATATCAGATCCTGAGGAAAGATAGGAGCAGCAGAGGGGGAGGAGGGGTTGCACTGCTCATAAAAAACCGATGGAGTTTTGAGGAAATGGAAGGCATGGACAAGAGTGGAGAAAGGGACTACATAATAGGTACAATTCAATCTGGGGAACAGAAGGTAGTCATTGCAGTGATGTATAACCCATGACAGAACTGCAGGAGGCCAAGAGAGGAATATGAGAACAACAGAACGTTGATGGACACACTGGCTGAGGTGGCATGAAGAGCTCAATCGTGAAGAGCAAAGTTACTGGTTATGGGTGATTTCAACCACAGGGAGAATGATTGGGAAAAACCTGGAGCCTCATGGGGGTCCCGAAACATGGAGAACCAAGAAGATGGATGTGGTACTGGAAAATCTCATGCATCAACACATCAGGGACACTACCAGAGAGAGAAGGGAGGATGAACCATCAAGGCTGGACCTTGTGTTCACCCTCAGTAGTTCAGACACTCTTGACATCACATATGAGAGGCCCCTCGGAGCTAGTGACCCCGTAGTCCTGAGTTTTGATTACATAGTAAAGTTACAAGTGGAGAGGGTAACAGGAGTTGAATGGGAAAAGCCAAACTATAAAAGGGGGGACTACAGAGGTATGAGGAACTTCCTGCAGGAGGTTCAGTGGGACAGAGAAATGGTAGGAAAGTCAGTAAATGAAATGATGGAATATGTAACAACAAAATGCAAGGAGGCAGAGGAAAGGTTTGTTCCCAAGGGCAACAGAAACAATGGGAAGACCAAAGTGAGTCCTTGGTTTACCCGAAGGTGCAGGGAGGCAAAAACTAAGTGCATTAGAGAATGGAAGAGGTACAGAAGGCAAAGGACCCAGGAAAACAAGGAGATCAGTCGAAGAGCCAGAAACGAATATCCACAGATAAGGAGGGAGGCCCAGCGACAATACGAAGATGACATAGCATCGAAAGTCAAGTCTGATACGAAACTGATGTTTTGCCACATTAGGAGAAAGACAACAGTCAAAGATCAGGTGATCAGGCTGAGGAAAGAAGGTGGGGAACTCACATGAAACGATCAAGAGGTATGCGAGGAGCTCAACACGAGATTTAAGAAGTATTCACAGTGAAGACAGGAAGGACTTTGGGAAGACAGGACAGAGGGGGACACCAACAGTGAATACAACAAGTGCTGGATGACATGCACACAACTGAGGAGGTGAAGAAGCTGCTAAATGACCTTGATACCTCAAAGGCAATGGGACCAGACATCTCCCCGTGGGTCCTCAGGGAGGGAGCAGATATACTGTGTGTGCCACTAACCACAATTAACACATCCCATGAGACTGGGTAACTACCTGAGGTATGGAAGACTGCAAATGTAGTTCCCATTTTTAAAAAAAGGAGACAGAAAAGAGGCACTAAATTTCAGACCAGTGTCACCGACGTGTATAGTATGCAAAGTCATTGAGAAGATTATCAGGAGGAGAGTGGTGGAGCACCTGGAACGGAACAAGATTATAAACGACAACCAGCATGGATTCATGGAAGGCAAATCCTGTATCACAAACCTTCTAGAGTTTTATGACAAAGTTACAGAAGTAAGACACGAGAGAAAGGGATGGGTTGATTGCATTTTCTTGGACTGCAAGAAGGCCTTCGACACAGTTCCTCACAAAAGATTCATGCGGAAACTAAAGGATCAGGCGCGTATAACAGGAAAGGCACTGCAATGGATCAGAGAATACTTGACAGGGAGGCAACACCTAGTCATGGTGCGGGAAGAGGCATCACAGTGGGCACCTGTGACAAGCGGGGTCCCACAGGGGTCGGTCCTTGGACCAGTGCTGTTTTTGGTATATGTGAATGATATGATGGAAGGGATAGACTCAGAGGTGTCCCTGTTCACAGATGATGTGAAGTTAATGAGAATTAAATCAGATGAGGATCAGGCAGGACTTCATAGAGACCTGGACAGGCTGGACACGTGGTCCAGCAACTGGCTTCTTGAATTCAACCCCTCCAAATGCAAAGTCATTAAGATCGGAGAAGGGCAAAGAAGTCCGCAGACAGAGTATAGGCTAGGTGGCCAAAGACTGCAAACCTTGCTCAAGGAGTAAGATCTCGGGGTGACCGTAACACCGAGCATGTCTCCGGGGGCACACATCAACCAGATAACTGCTGCAGCATATGGGCGCCTGGCAAACCTGAGAATAGCATTCCGATACCTTAGTAAGGAATCGTTCAAGACACTGTACACTGTGTACATCAGGCCCATACTGGAGTATGCAGCACCAGTTTGGAACCCACACCTGGTCAAGCACGTCAAGAAATTAGAGAGAAGTGCACAGGTTTGCAACAAGGCTAGTTCCGGAGCTCAGGGGTATGTCCTACGAAGAAAGGTTGAGGGAAATCGGACTGACGACACTGGAGGACAGGAGGGTCAGGGGAGACATGATAACGACATACAAAATACTGCGTGGAATAGATAAGGTGGACAGAGACAGGTTGTTCCAGAGAGGGGACACAGAAACAAGGGGTCACAACTGGAAACTGAAGACTCAGACGAGTCATAGGGATGTTAGGAAGTATTTCTTCAGAGTCGTCAGGAAGTGGAATAGCCTAAGTGAGTAGTGGCAGACATCTAGCTTTAGAGGTATAACAGTCAGGAAGTAGAGTAGAGAGGACCTATAGCGATCAGTGAAGAGCGGGGCGAGTGGTTGACCGCACACAATTAGCGTACAATAGGTAAGTAGAGAGACCTATGTGTAACATACAACTGTGTTAACACTAACTTGTGTCACCCAGACCTAGTTCACCTACACTTGTACACCACTAACCTACTGTGTACACACTAACTATGGTCACACACTAACATACTGTGTTACACACTAACCTACTGTGTCACACCACTAACACCTACTGTGTCACACCACTAACACCTACTGTGTCATACCACTAACACTACTGTGTTACACCACTAACACTACTGTGTTACACCACTAACACCTACTGTGTCATACCACTAACACCTACTGTGTCATACCACTAACACCTACTGTGTTACACCACTAACACTATTATGTTACACCACTAACACTACTGTGTTACACCACTAACACTACTGGTCATACCTAACTAGTCATCACTAACACTACTGTGCCACACCACTAACACCTACTATGTTACACCACTAACACTACTGTGTTACACCACTAACACCTACTGTGTCATACCACTAACACTACTGTGCCACACCACTAACACCTACTATGTTACACCACTAACACTACTGTGTCACACACTACATGTACTTCTACATCAAGCAGACTAAAGCACTCATCTGAGGTCTCTGGAGAAGAGTCTTCACACACCTCTCCAGAAATCTCCCGGCCGATGAAGCGACATTAGAGCTTGTGTAAGGGGATAAAATGAGGAGCATATTCAACTGTGGTAGTTATCAAGACATAATTACCGACAATATGTTAGGTAAAAGGACACAGTTGTAACTAATGTAAGAATAAAATGTCACATTAGTTGCACATGTGACTTTTTATGTTCAACTGTGGTAGTTTCCAGACCAGGTATTAGTGGTATCCTGGACGAGACACTGGCTGGACGTTCGTATTTACTAAAGTCCGGCCAGAATCTACACTGGAATGTTGATAAATGGTTCAGAGAACCGACCAGTTGATAAAATACACACACGTGCAACGCTTGAATATCTTTATAAAGGAAACGTTTCGCCACACAGTGGTTTCAGTCCAATAGAAAGAAGAATAGTGAAGATTAGAAGGAGACTTAGGTAAATAATCAGTCTCTCAGCCTGGAGTCGATGTAATAAGTCCACTAATTACATCGACTCCAGGCTGAGGGACTGATTACCTCGATCTCCTTCTGATCTTCACTATTCTTCTTTCTATTGGAACGGTGAAGCCACTGTGTGGCGAAATGTTTCCTCTATGAAGATACCCAAATGTTGCACATGTGTAATTTATAAACGGGTCCACCTACCTGGAGGGTGTTCCGGGGGACAACGCCCCCACGGCCCAGTCCTTGACTAATCTTTCCCGTTGATCAGGGCCTGCTCAACCAGGCTGTTACTGCTGGTCGCATGTAGTCCAACATATGAACTACAGATTGGCTGATTGGGTACTGACTTTCGGCATTTGACCAACACACTGTTGAAGGCAGCCAGCAGTTTGCTTGTAATTCCTCTTATACCTGGTGGGAGGCTGTTGAACAGTCTGCAGGAGTGTGGGTTATGACACGTTATTAATCCACATACAGGGTAATTATTTTTTTTTGTGAATCGAGGCCACTACGTGTGGATTTTATCGTCCATCATCCACAGATGTAAGATCGACATCCACAACATGTAGACAACATAAAATTAGCTTGTCTGATACAGGACCCCAAGGAAATTCTTGAGTGGTATATTTGATCCTCCTTCGTACGTTCTAGGACCAAGGAGATGGAGCACTAAGGAAAGTTCCAGTGTGCAGCACGTCTAGAATACTGAGGAAGGTTCCAGTGTGCAGCAGGTCTAGAACACTGAGGAAGGCTCCAGTGTACAGCAGGTCTAGAACACTGAAGCTCGGCAATGTCAGAACACTCGTAGAATGCCAAACGAAGCACATTTGGTGTGCTACATAGTTTCAACGACACCTTCCAAATGGAAGGACAATAACCCAGGTTCTCCCCGAAGTCAAAACTACGCTAGATACATCTCCTTTCCCCCTGAACACTAAGATACAAGCCTCCTGTTTCCTTCCTGACGCACCCCTCTCGCTCTCTCAGTACGTTCAGATCCTTTTTATATTCTCTGCTGTTTGGAAGCGAAAGTATGGAGCCTGGAGAGAAGGGTAGCGCCTCTGAACGATATGTTCCACGTTATTGATAACAAAGCAAGTCCTCCGCCTGGGTTGAAGTTGAATAATTCACACACAGAAAAGCTGCGCTACTGTGTTGGAGTGGGAGGGAGGGGCGGCGGGCGGCCAGTTAGCAACTCTCACTTGCTTTGAACAACCATTAAGACCTTGAGTGTAATCTGGTTAATCAATACGATAATAGGAGAGGCTGGGAAGAGGGAGGGTAAGAGCGGGGAATGTTGATGATGCGATGATGCTGAGGATGGTATAAGGTTGATCAGCATCCAGGGTAGAGAGATGTTGTTCCCCTCTCATGTTGTGATCAATAGTGTCCCGCTGCCGCACGTATGACGATCACCACCAACAAACTTCACCAACATCTTGCAGTGTATTCCTGAATAATACCGTGTGTACTAGATGATGCGTCGCCCACGGCTGTGTACATTTCGTGTGGTATACTGCACCTCAGGGGAAAGATGAGGGTAGGCTTTTGTTTAAGGTACGACAGTGTGTTTCAGGCGGGAAAGTGTACAGGCGAGTGTGCAGGAACAATTTCTGTGGCACAGCAGGAGACACAGTACCTGGATACCATTCTCTGCTGTGGCACTCTCTGCCCACCCTCACTAACACTCTCCTCCCTCAGTGCAAACACACACGCCATGGCGGGCCAACCCATCTTCGGTGGCATCTGATTGTCTGTGATCACTGTCTGAACAAGACGTCCGTGTTCACTCAGAACATTGAACCTCGACGTTGTGCAACTGATCGCAAGTGAAAATTCATTATGAACACAAAAGAAAGATGCAGTGCGACATTTGTCTCATCGGACAGTGACTTCAGTCTCAGGTAAGTCCACTGTGGTGCTGTCCCCACAGCCAGGGATGGTGTAGACACTGTCTACACTACATTCTTATTGTTCCCACAGCCAGGGATGGCGTAGACACTGTCTACACTGCACTCTTACTGTTCCCACAGCCAGGGATGGCGTAGACACTGTCTACACTACACTCTTATTGCGTCTATGCGCAAAAAGTGACGTTTCTGATGGTAGGGATAAGTGAAGGGTCGTATGAGTAGATAGGTAACGTAGCAGTAACAAGCAGGAGAGAGAAAGCTACCTGGAGTCTAGCACGGTTTGTGCTACCTGGAGCCTAACATGGTATGTGCTACCTGGAGCCTAACATCGGTATGTGCTACCGGAGCCTAGCACGGTATATGATACCTGAGCCAACTGTTATTAACATAGCATGTTAACTATAGAGAGGCTACCACACGCACATGAACACGCACACCCACGCCACACATACGCACAAGCACATGGACACACGCAAACACACTACAAATGCAAAAAAATGTTAAAACACATAGGCATACACATCACATACAAACACATGTGTACATACAGATGAAGACAGTATTCACATTGCTGAAGCTACTGAGATAAATAGGTACAACAGAAACTGATAATGTATCATGGGTACTGAAAGAAGGGGCAGAATACCTGTGCTAGTCTGTTTTGCCTATATATATATTATGAAAAAGAGGATAAATAGGATAAGTAGTTTGTTAGATTATGTATTGGTGGATAAAAGGTTGATGGGTAGGCTCCAGGATATACATGTTTATAGAGGGGCAACTGATATATGGATCATTATTTAGTTGTAACTACACTTAGAGTAAGAGGTAGATGGGAGAAAAGGAGAATGACAACAGCAAGTAAGAGAGAGGTGAAAGTGTATAAACTACGGAAGGAGGAAGTTCGGGTGAGATATAAGCAACTATTGGCAGAAAGGTGGGCTGGTGCAAGTATGAGTAGTGGGGGGGGGGGGTTGAAGAGGGTTGGAATAGTTTAAATAATGCTGTATTAGAATGTGGGGCAGAAGTTTGTGGCTAGAGGAGGGTGGGTGCAGTAGGAAAGAGTGACTGGTGGAATGAAGTAAAGGGTGTGATAAAAGAGAAAAAGGTAGCTTATGAGAGGTTTTTACAAAGCAGAAGTGTTATAAGAAGAGCAGAGTATATGGAGAGTAAAAGAAAGGTGAAGAGAGTGGTGAGAGAGTGCAAAAGGAGAGCAGATGATGGAATGGGAGCGGCGCTGTCAAAAAATTTTGATGAAAATAAGAAACAAAATTGGAGTGAGATAAACAAGTTAAGGAAGCCTAGGGAACGGATGGATTTGTCAGTTAAAAACAGAGTAGAGGAGTTAGATGGGGAGATGGAGGTAATTGGGTAGATGGTGGGAATATTTTGAGGAACTTTTAAATGTCGACGAAGAAAGGGAGGCAGCAATTTCATGCACTGGCCAGGGAGGTACATCTTTTAGGAGTGAAGATCAGGATGGGAGTGTGGGGGAGGTGCGTGAGGCATTATGTAGAATGAAAGGGATAAAGCAGTTGGAACTGACGGGATTATGACAAATGTTAAAAGCAAGGGGTGGATATAGTGGAGCGGTTATTGTTTAATAAATGTATGAAACAGGGGAAAGTACCTAGGGATTGGCAGAAAGCTTGTATACTTCCTTTATATAAAGGGAAGGGGGACAAAAGAGATAGTAAACTTATTCCCCTATAATTTTTACAAAGTATACCAGGAAAAGTGTACGGTAGGGTTATTATTGAAAGAACTAGAGGTAAGACGGAGAGTAGGATTGCGGATGAGCAAGGAGGCTTTAGAGTGGGTAGGGGATGTGTAGATCAAGTGTTTACATTGAAGCATATATGTGAACAGTATTTAGATAAAGGTAGGGAAGTTTTCATTACATTTATGGATTTAAAAAAAGCATACGATAGAGTGGATAGGGGAGCAATGTGGCAGATGTTGCAAGTATATGGAATAGGTAGTAAGTTACTAAATGCTGTAAAGAGTTTTTATGAGGATAGTGAGGCTCAGGTTAGGGTGTGTAGAAGAGAGGGAGAATACTTCCCAGTAAAAGTCTTAGACAGGGAATGTGTAATGTCACCATGGTTGTTTAATATATTTATAGATGGGGTTGTAAAAGTAAATGCTAGGGTGTTTGGGAGAGGGGTGGGATTAAATTATGGGGAATCAAATACAAAATGGGAGTTGACACAGTTATTTTTGCTGATGATACTGTGCTTATGGTAGATTCTAAAGAAAAGATGCAAAGGTTAGTGGACGAGTTTGGGAGTGTGTGTCAAGGTAGAAAGTTGAAAGTGAACATAGATAAGAGTAAGGTGATAAGGGTATCAAATGGTTTAAAGAAAAATTGGATATCACATTGGAGGGAGGGAGTATGGAAGAAGTGAATGTTTTTAGATATTTGGGAGTTGACATGTCAGCGGATGGGTTTATGAAGGATGAGGTTAACCATAGAACTGATGAAGGAAAAAAGTTAAGTGGTGCGTTGAAGTACATGTGGAGACAAAAAACGCTTTCTATGAAGGCAAGTTAGGGAATGTATGAAAGTATAGTGGTACCAACTCTCTCACATGGGTGTGAAGCTTAGGTTGTAAATGCTGCAGCAAGGAGGCAGTTGGAGGCAGTGATGTTCTGTCTAAGGGCAATGTGTAGTGTAAATATTATGCAGAGAATTCGGAGTTTGGAAATTAGGAGGTGTGGAGTTAATAAAAGTATTAGACGGCTGAAGAGGGGTTGTTGAGATGGTCATTTAGAGATAATGGATCCAAGTAGAATGACATGGAGAGTGTATAAATCTGTAGGGGAAGGAAGGCGGGGTAGAGGTCGTCCTCGAAAAGGTTGGAGAGAGGGGGTAAAGGAGTTTCGTGGGCGAGGGGCTTGGACTTCCAGCAAGCGAGCGTGAGTGTGTTAGACAGGAGTGGAGACGAATGGTTTTGGGGACCTGACGAGCTGTTGGAGGGTGAGCAGGGTAATATTTAGTGAAGGGAGTCAGGGAAACCGGTTAATTTTATATAGCCGGACTTGAGTACT
>NC_069437.1:34338150-34365650 GCF_026875155.1 Cherax quadricarinatus
CAGGGCTAAAGTCCGGCCTGCCGGTTTCCCTGAATCCCTTCATAAATGTAACGTTGCTCACACTCCAACAGCACGTAAAATATTAAAAACAATTTGTCTCCATTCACTCCTATCAAACACGCTCACGCATGCCTTCTGGAAGTCCAAGCCCCTCGCACACAAAACCTCCTTTACCCCCTCCCTCCAACCTTTCCTAGGCCGACCCCTACCCCGCCTTCCTTCCACTACAGACTGATACACTCTTGAAGTCATTCTGTTTCTCTCCATTCTCTCTACATATCCGAAGCACCTCAACAACCCTTCCTCAGCCCTCTGGACAACAGTTTTGGTAATCCCGCACCTCCTCCTAACTTCCAAACTACGAATTCTCTGCATTATATTCACACCACACATTGCCCTCAGACATGACATCTCCACTGCCTCCAGCCTTCTCCTCGCTGCAACATTCATCACCCATGCTTCACACCCATATAAGAGCGTTGGTAAAACTATACTCTCATACATTCCACTCTTTGCCTCCAAGGACAAAGTTCTTTGTCTCCACAGACTCCTAAGTGCATCACTCACCCTTTTCCCCTCATCAATTCTATGATTCACCTCATCTTTCATAGACCCATCCACTGACACGTCCACTCCCAAATATCTGAATACATACACCTCCTCCATACTCTCTCCCTCTAATCTGATATCCAATCCATACCCCGGCCGGGATTGAACCCGCGGTCAGAGTCTCAAAACTCCAGCCCGTCGCGTTAGCCACTAGACCAGCTAGCCACAATAAGATTCGTCCAACTAGGTATATTTCTACACCATAGGAAGGTTAGCACAGGCACCACTCTGACCACAAATGCAAGTTTTTACAGACGAATCTCCAGCTAGCGTGGCCGTGACAAACTCTAGCTCAAGAAGACAAAGGACCCAGGAAAATAGAGAGATCAGCTGAAGAGCCAGAAACGAATATGCACAGATAAGGGAGGCTCAGCGACAATACAAAAATGACATAGCATCGAAAGTCAAGTTTGACAAGAAGCTGTTGTATAGCCACATCAGAAGGAAAACAACAGTCAAGACCAGATAATCAGGCTGAGGAAGGATGGTGAGGAGTTCAAAAGAAATGACCAGGAGGTATGTGAGGAGCTCAAAATGAGATTTAAAGTATTTACAATGGAAACAGGTAGGACTCTAGGATTTCAGAACAGGGAGGTACACCAACAAGTACTGGATGAGGTGTACATAACCGAGGAGGAGGTGAAGAAGCTGTTATGTGAACTGGATACCTCAAAGGCGGTGGGACCAGACATCCCTCCATGGGTTCTTAGAGAGGGAGCAGAGATGCTGTGTGTGCCACTAACAAAGATCTTCAACACATCCACTGAAACGGGGCAACTACCTGAGGTATGGAAGACCGTAAATGTAGTCCGTTTTTAAAAAAGGAGGCAGACACGAGGTATTAAACTACAGACCTGTGTCACTAACGTGTATAGTATGCAAAGTCAGGGAGATCATCAGGAGGAGAGTGGTGGAGCACCTGGAAAGAAACAAGCGTATAATCGACAATCAGCATGGTTTCAGGGAAAGAAAATCCCATGTCACGAACCTACTGGAGGTTTATGACAAGGTGACAGAAGACAAGAGAGGGGTTTATAGACTGCATTTTCTTGGACTGCAAGAAGGCCTTCGACACAGTTCCTCACAAGAGGTTAATGCAAAAGTTAGAGGATCAGGCATACATTGCAGGAAAGGTGCTGCAATGAATCAGAGAATTTCTGACAGAGAGGCAACAACGAGTCATGGTACGTGACGAGGTGTCAGAGTGCCTGTGACAAGCGGGGTTCCACAAGGGTCAGTCCTAGGACCTGTGCTGTTTTTGGTATATATGAATGACATAACGGAATGATTAGACTCAGAAGTGTCCTTGTTTGTACAGATGATGTGAAGTTAATGAGGGGAATCAAATCGGTTGAGGATCAGGCAGGACTACAAGGAGACCTGGACAAGGTACAAGCCAGGTCCAGCAACTGGCTCCTGGAATTTAACCCTGCCAAATGCAAAGTCATGAAGATCGAGGAAGGGCAAAGAAGACCGAGGACAGAGTATAGTATAGGTGGCCAAAGACTGCAAACCTCACTCAAGGAAAAAGATCTTGGGGTGAGTATAACACCGAGCACATCTCCTGAGGTGCACATCAATCAGATAACTGCTGCAGCATATAGGCGTCTGGCAAACTTAGGGATTGTGTTCCGATACCTCATTAAGGAATCGTTCAAGACTGTACACCATATGAGTCAGACCCATACTGGAGTATGCAGCACCATTTTGGAACCCACACCTGGTCAAGCACCTCAACAAATTAGAAAAAATGCAAAGGTTTGCAATAAGACTAGTCCCAGAGCTACGAAAAAAGGTTAAGGGAAATTGGCCTGACGACACTGGAGAACAGGAGGGTCAGGGGAGATATGATAACGACATATAAAATACTGCACGGAATAGACAAGGTGGACAGAGACAGGCTGTTCCAGAAATGGGACACAGAAACGAGGGGTCACAATTGGAAGTTGAAGAGTCAGATGAGTCAAAGGAATGATAGGAAGTATTTCTTCAGTCATAGAGTTGTCAGGAAGTGGAATAGTCTAGAAAGTGACGTAGTGGAGGCGGGAACAATACATAGTTTTAAGATGAGGTTTGATGAAACTCAGAGCAGGGAGAAAGAGGAACTAGTAGCAATCAGTGAAGAGGCGGGGCCAGGAGTTATAAATCGACCCCTGCAACCACAAATAAGTGAGTACACAACACCTGGGGAAACCATCAGCTTTGATCATTAAAAGTAGAATGTATGTCTTGCTCGCACATTTTTGACTTGTGCTCAAACTGGTTTTTTAAGCTTCTCACAAAATACGTGTCGGTGACTTTCCTTGACAATTTATTTCTTTCATACGTTATTCTACCAGAGCTTTGCTGTGTTGGTTTTAATATTACTGTGTTAAGTTATAATCCAGGTTGCAGCTTCCGCTCCGCTGCAGTTTATCATCACCCTTTTTCATATCTCCTTTATTTATGACCTTTCAGAGATTAGTAAGCTTTTCATATTTGGGTGTGTTTGCGTGTGCGTGCGTGCGTGCGTGTGTGTGTGTGTGTGTGTGTGTGTGTGTGTGTGTGTGTGTGTGTGTGTGTGTGTGTGTGTGTGTGTGTGTGTGTACTCACCTAATTTTACTCACCTGATTGTGGTTGCAGGGGTAGAGTTATAGTTCCTGGCCCCGCCTCTTAACTGGTCGCTATTAGGTCCACTCTCTACCTGCTCCATAAGCTTTATCATACCTCTTCGTAAAGCCACGTATGGATCCTGCCTCCACTACATCACTCTCCAGACTATTTCACTTCCTGACAATTCTACGAATGAAGAAATACTTCCTAACATCCCTGTGACTAATCTGAGTCTTCAACTTCCAGATGTGACCCCTTGTTGCTGTGTACTGTCTCTGGAACATCCTGCCTCTGTCCACCTTTTCAATTCCTCTCAGTATTTATTGTGACCCCCCCCCCCTCTCCCCTGTCCTCCAGTGTCAAGTCGATTTCCCTTAACCTCTCTTCATAGGACATACTCCTTAGCTCCAGGTCTAGTCTCATTGCAAACCTTTGCACTTTCTTTAATTTACTGACGTGCTCGACCAAGTGTGGGTTCCAAACTGGTGCTGCCTACTCCAGTATGGGCCTGACGTACACTGTGTACAGAGTCCTGAACGATTCCTTCCTGAGGTATAAGAACGCTATTCTTAGGTTTGCTAGTCGCCCATATGCTGCAGCAGTTATTTGGTTAATGTGCGCTTCAAGAGATGTGCTCAGTATTATGCTACCCCCAAGATCCTTTTCCTTGAGTGAGGTTTACAGTCTTTGGCCCCGTAGACTGTACTGTGTCTGCGATCTTCTTTGCCCTTCCCCGATCTGAATTCATGACTTTGTACTTGGTGGGGCTAAATTCTAGAAGCCAGTTGCTGGACCAGGCTTGCAGCCTGTCCAGATCAACTTTGTAGTCCAGCGTGATCCTCCTCCGATTAAATTCAAATTATTTTCACATCGTCTGCAAACAGGGAGGCTTCTGAGTTGATCCCTTCCGTCAGGTCATTCACATATACCAGAAACCAGCACCGGTCCTAGGACCGACCCCTGTGGAACCCTGCTCGTCACAGGTGCCTATTCTGACACCTTGTCGAGTACAATGACTGTTGCCTTCCTGTCAGGTATTCTGTGATCCATTGCAGTTCCTTTTCCTGTTATCCTTGCCTGGTCCTCCAACTTCTGCACTAATCTCTTGTGTGGAACTCTGTCGAAAGCCTTCTTACAGTCCAAGAAAACGCATTCTACCCACCTCCTCTCTTTCTCTCTCTCTTGCCTTACTGCCATCACCTTGTCATAGAACCCAGTAGGTTTATGACACAGGATTTCCCTTCTCTGAAACCGTGTTGGTTACCTTGAACAAGCTCGTTCCTTTCTAGGTGCTTCACCACCCTCTCTGATAATATTCTCCATGACTTTGCATACTGTACATGTCAGTGACACTGGTCTGTAGTTAAGTGCCGCATGTCTGTCTCCTTCCTTAAAAATTGGGACTACATTCGCTCTCTTCCAACAACGGAGAGATGCTGTCTGGCCCCATCGCCTTTGAGGCATCTAGTTCACTTAGCAGCCTCTTTACCTCCTCTTGGGCTGTATCTGTTGAGTCCAGCACTTTATGGTGTACCCCACCACTCTTCGGTCGTTTCTTGTGATCTTCCTTCCTTCTTTCTTCAGCCTGATTATCTGGTCTTTGACTGTTTTCCTTCTGACGTGACTGTACAACAGCTTCGGGTCAGACTTGACTTTCGCTGCTATGTCATTTTCGTATTGTCGCTGGGCTTTCTTATCAGTGCAAATTAATTTCTGATATGTGTGTGTGTGTGTGTGTGTGTGTGTGTGTGTGTGTGTGTGTGTGTGGCGCGTGTTTTTGTTCTTTGCGCGCGTGTATCATCACCTGTATGTGGTTTAAGGTGTCGAACCTCAGCTGCTGGTTCCGCTGGTTGCTAATAAGTACCCTCCTGGTTTCCTGAGCCCGCCATGCCTATTTCTCAACCTAGTATGGATCCTGCCTTTACCACTTCGCTGTCGAGATGTTCGACTTCCTGGTCACTCAGAGGCTGAACAAATATTTCCTAATATCCTCGCGACTAATGTGTTCATAGCTACCTCTCTCTCTCTTGAGCGATGCGTTCCAATCCCACGACATGAGGAAATTTATTTAGCAAAATAAATCAGTGGTGTTGTCCTACCTTATTTTATATGAAAGTTACACAGTGTCAGCCTGAACTGGGAGACTTCGGCAGTGCGAGTCTGAACTGGGAGACTTCGGCAGTGCCAGTCTGAACTGGGAGACTTCGGCAGTGCGAGTCTGAACTGGGAGACTTCGGCAGTGCGAGTCTGAACTGGGAGACTTCGGCAGTGCGAGTCTGAACTGGGAGACTTCGGCAGTGCGAGTCTGAACTGGGAGACTTCGGCAGTGCGAGTCTGAACTGGGAGACTTCGGCAGTGCAGTCTGAACTGGGAGACTTCGGCAGTGCGAGTCTGAACTGGGAGACTTCGGCAGTGCGAGTCTGAACTGGGAGACTTCGGCAGTGCGAGTCTGAACTGGGAGACTTCGGCAGTGCAGTCTGAACTGGGAGACTTCGGCAGTGCGAGTCTGAACTGGGAGACTTCGGCAGTGCGAGTCTGAACTGGGAGACTTCGGCAGTGCGAGTCTGAACTGGGAGACTTCGGCAGTGCGAGTCTGAACTGGGAGACTTCGGCAGTGCGAGTCTGAACTGGGAGACTTCGGCAGTGCGAGTCTGAACTGGGAGACTTCGGCAGTGCGAGTCTGAACTGGGAGACTTCGGCAGTGCGAGTCTGAACTGGGAGACTTCGGCAGTGCGAGTCTGAACTGGGAGACTTCGGCAGTGTGAGTCTGAACTGGGAGACTTCGGCAGTGAGAGTCTGAACTGGGAGACTTCGGTAGTGTGAGTCTGAACTGGGAGACTTCGGTAGAGTCAGCCTGAACTGGGAGACTTCGGTAGAGTCAGCCTGAACTGGGAGACTTCGGTAGTGTCAGTCTGAACTGGGAGACTTCGGCAGTGAGAGTCTGAACTGGGAGACTTCGGTAGTGTGAGTCTGAACTGGGAGACTTCGGTAGAGTCAGCCTGAACTGGGAGACTTCGGTAGAGTCAGCCTGAACTGGGAGACTTCGGTAGTGTCAGTCTGAACTGGGAGACTTCGGTAGAGTCAGCCTGAGCTGACACTACTGACGGAGGATATAGTCAATGTAATAATAACAACCATCTCTGTCTCGCCTCTCATGGGCAGCCCGGGGAAGCCCGGGGACCTATAGATCATTACGCTTTTCAAGTTTACCCCGACGTTGCTTTACTTACAACTTGTATACTAAGGGGATTGAATCCTTCTTCAAACCCTCAATATAACCAAAATACTTGGCTATATCTAATGAAATACGCATCGGATTACCACTTAGGTAGATTCTCATTTTTTAAGTGATACTGAACCTTACTCACAAAAATCCTGAGTCCATAATGGAGATGGGATAGTATATATCATATACTTGAGGGGCTTTGAATTACACGTCATATAATAACACACACAATTGGTATATTAACACTTGTCATTACGAGGAGTATTTCGACCGAGTTATTTGAAGACTCTCAAATGGGACTAACAATATAGTGATGCTTCGTATAGATTCCATAAGTAACAACTCCACTTCCACAGTGAACTTTTCTCACAGGTCCCAGTACCATAGTTTAAGGTCCTCTCCTGAAGCAGATTTCACAGCAAGTCTTACAGTCGTGTTTTCAACATGGCTGTCACACAAATCTACGTGAGTCAATCCTTGCTTTCGGCTCGGGGAATTTACTCGCATGAATAACAAGTCATGTGCTTGCTACATGTGGGGCAATAAGATTGAGATTCAGAGATCAGTACTAATACTCCATTCCTCACAAGCAAGTTACGTGGACAGAGTTGATACAGGAACATTCATCACTTTCCAGTTGTGCCTTCAAGCTATTTGATCATTCCTCGTAAACAGTTTTTATTCATCCCATCAATTCCTCTCAGTATTTAGTACATCGTTACGTCACTCTTGGTCATTCTGGTCTGTCATCGAGGTAAACTTACAGTTTCTTCTCGTGTAACTAATACCTCTCACCTCAGGAAGTAGCCTCGTTGCTCAACACAAATAACACGTACATAAGAGAACAAACTTATGACGACGCAATAAGTTTCTTCCTCCTGTGTGCGGGTTGTCTTTTGTTCCGCTCACGGTATTGTGACTTTTTGTTGTTTCTCGTTGCAAACCTATGCACTTTTTCCAGGTTTTTGCCATCCTTGGTCAGGTGTGAGTTTCAGACTGGTACTGCATATTCCAAAATGGGTCTGACATTATTCTCTAAATAGTGTCAATAACTCATTGTTCAGATTCCTGAAAGCTAATCTTAGATCTGCTAGATGATTGTTTACTACACAGGTTATTCGGTCGATGCTTGCCTTAGGTGATATTCTCTGTACAGAGAGTACCCTGAAGTCCTCTTCTTTGAGAAGAGTTTGTAACCATTGTCCCCCGAGCCTGTACTCCATTTCTGGTCATTTCTCCCCTTCCCTGATTTCATAACCCTGCATTTACTGGGGTTAAATCCTAATAGATGCTTGTCAGACCAATCCTGCAGCTTCTCCAGGTCTGCTTATAGTCTTCCCTAACCCTTTCGTGTTTGTATTTTCTTCATTAGTTTCACATCTATGAACAATGATACCTCTGACAATTTCTTCCGTCATGAAGTACACGAGTAATAACGGTCTTAGTACTGACCCTTGTGAAACCCTATTCATCAAACTTGCCCATTCCAACACCACCTCCCAGATAGACACTCATTTCCTTTCTATTAAGAATTCCTCGATCCAGTGTAGTGCCTTCCCTGTTATTCCTGTCTGCTCCTCCAGCCTCTTGTGTTGTACTGTCAAAAGCCTTCCAACAGTTCAAAAATATACAGGTCATCCCTTTCTATTTCATTCTTGCTTATCTAGGTTAGTGAGACAAGATTTATCATCTCTAAAACCGTGCTGGTTGTTTACGAACCCATTCCTCCCCAGGTGCTTCGTCACTCTTCGAATAATCTCATTTATAGCCTTACATACTGCGTATATCAGTGACACTGGCCTGTAGTTTAATGCAGCTGGTATATCTCCTGTCTTCCACACCTTCGACAGATGTTGAAGTGTCTGCGTGCGCTTCCATGTACGTGTGTGCGTGTGTGTATTCATGGAGTTGTTTGCCGTCGTCAAAACTCAGCTCCAAGCCTCTTAACTTTAAAAATTAACAGACATTTACTGCTTCCTGACCTGAGCTGTATCGTACCTATTCTTGAAACCTTGTATAGGGTTTGCGTCCACTACTTCTATATTAAGCTCAGTTCTGAGGATCGTCTGTGTTCTTAGCATCCAAGATTTGTCTGTGTCTCCTCCACTGCAACCTCTGAGTACCTTGTACGTCATTATGTCTCCTGGGCATTCTCTTTCTTTCAAGACTTTAATATTTAATTTTTTAAGCCTCTTATAGTTGAACCGTCTGAGTTCAGGAACCTGCCAAGCTGTTAACATCTCTACTTTCTCCAGCTTTTTAACAAGTTTCCTCAGGGGTGGCCTCCATGTTGGTGCTGCGTGTTCGAAGACACACTACACCTGACACATGTCCTCTACAATGTCCTGAAAAACTCTTTGAAGTTCCTTAAGATATTTTTATGTTTTACTAGCCTGACGTGCGCTACTGAAGTTATGTGACTTGTATGCGCCTCTGGCGACATATCGGGTAAATATATCGTTAATAACAGGTCCCTTGTATTTGTTTTTTTTTTCAGTTTCTTACCTCTTAGTTAATACACTAGGAGGGAAGGTTATATACTAGCTATGTTTATTAGATTTAAAACCTATCGATTACTTGAGGGGTCATGTTAAGAAAACAAGTCACTTGTACCTCACCAGTCAAGGATACTTTAATCTCTAAAATAGGAATTAAAGTAGACTGTCAAGCTAAATATGTGAGATACACAACTCAGTGAACATAACCAGCCCCAGATTTCCATCACCTTGCACTTGTCTGGATTAAACTCCTGTAACCACTTACAGTCTCTGAAAACTGCTGCAGACTTACCAAGTCTTATAGTCTGTCTCCTCCCTCTTGTGTTTTTATTCCTCTCTTTTTTGTATCATCAGCAAACAGTGAACGTAATAATTGATCTCCTGTGACAGATCATTTAAGTTCATAAAGAAGAACAAGGTTCTAGTACCACTCCTTGGTGAGCCCCACTTGTTACTCTCACCCATCACTTACTGTCTTCCATCCATTAGATACTCAACGATTACCTTTAACACTTTTCCTTACATTTCTCCCTACTTTTCCAATCTGTAGATCAATCCCCGGTGTGCTACTGAGATGCCTTGCCAAGGTCTAAGATTACGAAGTCATTCCATTCTCTTCTCTGTTAATTTCCGTTGTTGTCAAAGAATTCCACTTGAGGTTAGTAGAAAGAATCACTTAACTCCAGTCAGGTTTTTAATTCTAATTTCAAAGTAATCTCCAAGCCTTATGATTAGTTCCAAATCCTCGTACAACATGCATGTGCCCGATTTAGTTCCTGGTGTCTGGATGAACTCCGTAACCACTTCAGCTTCGAAATGCGCAGACTTCAGTCTTATACTTTCCTGCTCTGGTTTATGTCGACTACTTGTATTTGTACAGTAGTGTGCAGTTCAAATTATTGCTGTGAACAGACATTAATGTTATAAAGAAAAATAGTATCTATAACTTATATGAATATATTTTATTACTATCTGCTGATTACTGTAAATTGCATCCATTAGATCAAGAACTTATAAACTATTTTCTTAAAATTTCTCTACATTAACTTACTATCTTGACTTCAATCAAAATTATTCTTCTGATGATCCTAAAGCAAGTTAAAATTACGAAGCCTTATATATCACGCATTTAATTTAGCTATTCAAGAATTTCATAAGTAAGTTAAATAATTTCACTAAACAATATATTTTTTGTAGTTCAAATGTTTTTCTCGAATAGATACATCACACTTCGTTTCGTTCTTTCAAATAACATTCTATTTGCAATGCATTGGTTGTTACCGGGGTATGTGGAAGTGACTTATAGCTTATACGTAGCTATATTATATCTGATATATATATGAGTTGAAATATAAGTTACTTTATATATAGTATTAAATATTCTGTAAACTAGAATAATTTATATATATATATATATATATATATATATTATATTATATATATATATATAAAATATATATATATATAATATATATATATAACATATATCGAATAGTAAAATTATGCTATAGTTAAACTATAAATTTAGCTTAATGCATTGTTGCTGAAGAACGCAAACGAAAATTTGTGTATGCAATAATTTCGCAAAAAACATTTTGAACCTAACAAAAAAATATATTTTGTGTTTGTTTATTAAATTATTGTAAACTTATCTAAAATAAATTAAGTTGAATTAGGCTAAATTAAATTGCGCTTGTTATAATAAGGTTAGGTAAGTTTTCTAAGTTTCTTTTGGTACAAAATTAATAATTTTTACATTAACGTAAGTGAAGAAATATATCGTTAAATGTAGAAGAGAATTTTTTAGAAAGAACTTAATTTTATACGAGTTCTTGCTAATTGATCAATTTTACCTATTCAGCACGACAATTATTATAATATATATATATATATATTATATATATATATATATATATATATATATATATATATATATATATATATATATATATAATATATATATATATAGAGAGAGAGAGAGAGAGAGAGAGAGAGAGAGAGTGGGGGAGGGACAGGGTAGACGGGTAAAGCACTCGTAAGAGATAAGAGTTGCTCCCCAAAGAACGTTGTTTTCCTGCTGATGGACGAGAGGCTGTACGGAGCAGCAGGGCGCTGGAGGGAGAGGCATTCCCTCTCTGATAACTGTTATCTCCTGCTGAGATCCGAGCCTCATGTGTGCCTCTCTGGTGGTGGTGGCTACACACACACACACACACACACACACACACACACACACACACACACACATATATGTGAATGACATGGCGGAAGGAATAGACTCAGAAGTGTGTCTGTTTGCAGATGATGTGAAATCAATGAGTAGAATTAAATCGGATGAGGATCAGGCAAGATTACAAAGCGACCTAGACAGGCTGGACACCTGGTCCAGCAACTGGCTCCTTGAATTTAACCCCGCCAAATGCAAAGTCTTCATATGAAGATCGGGAAAGGGCAAAGAAGACCGCAGACAGAGTATAGGCTAGGTGGTCAAAGACTGCAAACTTCACTCAAGGAAAAGGATCTTGGGGTGAGTATAATACCGAGCACATCTCAGGCGCACATAAACCAGGTAACTGCTGCAGCATATGGGCGCCTGGCAAACCCGAGAATAGCGTTCCGATACCTCAGTAAGAAATCGTTCAAGACTCTGTACACCGTGTACGTCAGCCCCATACTGGAGTATGCAGCACCAGTTTGGAACCCACACCTAGTCAAGCACATCAATAAATTGGACAGGAGGATAACGACACAGAAAATACTGCGAGAAATTGACAAGCTGGACAGAGACAGGATGTTCCAGAGATGGGACAGAGAAACATGGGGCCACAATTAGAAGTTGAAGACTCGACGAATAAAAAATGTTAGGAATTATTTCTTTAGTCATATAGATTTTAGGAGGTGGAATGGTCTGGCAAGTGACGTAGTGGAGGCAGGATCCATACATAGTTTTAAGACGAGGTCTGATAAAGCTCATGGAGCAGGGAGTGAGAGCAGACCTAGTAGCGATCAGTGAAGAGGCGGGGCCAGGAGCTATGACACGACCCCTGCAGTCATAAATAGGCGAGTACAAATAGGTGAACACACACGCACAGAGGAGCTGTGAATCGACCCCTGCAACCACAAATAGGCGAGTACAGTAACCAGAAACAATCCACATTCAGAGTCCCCACCCCCACCAACACTTTACCCATTTCTACTTTGTATTGGACTGATGAAGCCACTGTGTGGCGAAACGTTTCTTCAATAAAGATTCCCATGTGTTGCATAAGTGTCTCAATTCTTCAACACTAATACCACCATCACAACAGCCTCCCATAATGTCCCGTCCTGCCTTCCACACCCTCAACCTGCACCTACCCCTTCCACCTCCCAGAATACAGCACTGAAAATAAAGCTGAAGGTATGGCACACCAACGCAGATGGAATACCAAATAAGAGTGAGGAGCGGCACTCATTGAGGCATCCCCGGAGATTGTAGCACTCACGGAGACAAGCTCATGGGAATTGTAACAGACGCAATTTTCCTGACTGGATATCAGATCCTGAGGAAACAGAGGGAACAGAGGGAAAGAGGAGTTGCACTGCTCATCAAAAACCAATGAAGTTTTGAGGAGATGGACTGGGCAGAGGGAAAACAGATGATTACATAATAGGAACATTCCAGACAGGGGATCAAAAAGTGATGATAGAAGTGATATACAACCTACCACTAAACAAGAGACCAAGACAAGAGTACAATAAGAGCAACAGAGCCGTGGTGGGCACACTAGCCAAGGTCGCCAGAAGCGCTCACAGCGGCAGGGCAAAGTTACTCATCATAGGGGATTTCAACCACAAGGAGAATGACTGGGAAAACCTAGAGCCACATGGTGAAGATCAGAGATGTGGAGGGCTATGATGCTGGAGGCAGTGCTGGAAAACTTCATGCACCAACATGTTAGGGACACAACCAGAGAGAGAGAGAGATAGAAGAGGAGAGGATGAACCAGCAAGGCTAGATCTTGTATTGATTTGAACAATTCAGACATAAGGTATATTACTCATGAAAGGCCCTTTGGCGCTAGTGATCAAGTGGTCCTGAGTTTCGAATACATAGAGTTAACGGTGGAGAGTGAAGCAGCATGAGGAAGAGAGAAGACAAACTTCAAAAAAGGGTGAACATCAAAATGGTATACAATACCGACAGGTTGGTAGGTAAGACACATAGGCAACAGTTAGGCAACTTTATTCCGAAGACGTTTCGCCTACACAGTAGGATTCTTCAGTCGAATACAGAAAGTAGGCAGGACCAGTAGAGATGTGAAGACGATGTAATCAGTCCATCACCCTTGAAGTCGTAGAATTTGAGGTTGTCAGTCCCTCGGCCTGACTATGGAACTGAACTTCTCCAGGCCGAGGGACTGACAACCTCAAAATTCTACGACTTCAAGGGTGATGGACTGATTACATCGTCTTCACATCTCTACTGGTCCTGCCTACTTTCTGTATTCGACTGAAGAAGCCTACTGTGTAGGCGAAACGTTTCGGAATAAAGTTGCCTAACTGTTGCCTATGTGTCTTACCTTCAAAAAAGGGGACTATGAAGCAATTCATGCACGAGGTGCAGTGGGAAAGAGAACTAGAGGGAGAGACAGTAAATGAATATGTGACCGTAAAGAGCAGAGAGGCAGAGAAGTTTGTGCCAAGGAGCAATAGCAGCATTGGGAAGACCAGAGCGAGCCCACGGTTTACCCGGAAGTACGAAGAAGTCAAATCCAAGTGCGACAGAGCATGGAAAAAGTATGGAAGTCAAAGGACTCATGAAAAAAAGGAGTTAAGCCGAAGTGCCGGAAATGAATATGTATGGATAAGGAGAGGCCCAGCCTCTCTTTGGATGCTATGTCAAGGACATAGCCAAATCTCAACCGAAGTTGTTATACAATTACATCAGGAGGAAAACAATTGTCAAGGAACAAGTAATCAGGCTGAGGACGGAAGGAGGGTAGCTCACAAGGAGCGATCAAGAAGTATGTGAAGAACTCAGCGCAACATTTAGGGAAGTAGTTACAGTGGAGACAGAAAGGCTTCAGCAAACCAAGGCGGTAGGGTACATCAAGTGCTGGACACACTTTATACAACTGAGGAGAAGAAACTGCTTGAACTAGATACCTCGAAAGTGGTGGGCCTGGGTCCTGAGAGAGGGGGCAAAGGTACTGTGCGCCACTAACAACAATCTTCAATAAATTTATCGAAACAGGGCAACTACCCGAGGTGTGGAAGACAGCAAATGTAGTCCCAATTTTTAAAGGAGACAGACAGACACGCAGGACTAAACTACAGACCAGTGTCACTGACGTGTATAGTATGCAAAGTCATTGAGAAGATTATCAGGAGAAAACTGGTTAAGCACTTGCAAAGGAGTGGGCTCATACATGACAACCAGCATGGATTCAGGAATGGAAAATCCTGTGTCACAGACCTACTGGAGTTCTACGACAAGGTAACAAGTAAAATAGAGAGAGATGGGTGAAATGCAACTTCTTGGACTGAAAGGAGCCTTTCCATACAGTGCCACACAACAGACTGGTTGAAAAGCTAAAGGAGCAGGCAGGAATAGGAGGGAAAGTAATGAAATGGATCAAGGAATACCTGATAGGAAAGAAAAAGTGTGTGCTGGTATATGACTAGGTGTCAGAGCGGGTACACGTGTCGAGCGAGGCTCCACAAGGGTCAGTCCTAGGTCAGGTGCTTTTTCTTGTGTATATAAATCTCATGACGGAAGGAATAGATTGAGAGGTGTCCCTGTTCACAGGAAATGTAGAACCAACTAGAATACAAGCGGACGAGGATCAGGTAAGTCTACTAGAGGATCTAGACAGGTTCCAAGTCTGGTTCGACAAATGGCTCCTAAGAGTTTAACCTCCACCAAGTACAAAATCATGAAACTTGGGGAAGGATAAAGAAGACCGCAGACTGAGTACAAATTGGAAGTCAAAGGCTGCAAACCTCACTCAAGGGAAAAGATCTTGAGTTGAGGATCATACCGAGCACATCTCCTGAGGCGCACATCGACCAAATAACCGCTGCAGCGTTACAATATCTATGGAGTCATTCAAGACACCGTACACCGCGTACGTCAGGCACATATTGGAGTATGCAGCACCAGTATGGATCCCCTACCTGTTAAACACTTCAGGAAGTTGGAAAAAGTGCAAAAGTTTGCAATACAACCAGTACTGGAGCTAAGGTGTGTACTATGAGGAGAGGTTAAGGGAACTCCATCTGACGACACAGGAGGACAGGAGGGATAGGAGAGTCATGATAACGATATATAAAATACTGAGATATGGCCAGAGTCAGAATGTTTCAGAGACACAGGAACAAGAGGACACAACTGGAACTTAACAACTCAGATGAATCATCGGAATGTTAGGAAGAATTTTTTCAGCTTATAATTGTCAAGAAGTGGAACAATGTGAAAGTGAAGTAGTGGAGACATAATCCACACAGCTTTATGAGGAGGTACGATAAAGCTCTTGGAGCAGGAAAAGAGTGGATCTAGTAGCGACTAGAGAAGAGGCGGGGCCAGAAGCTATGCCACGACTCCAGCAACCATATAGGTAAGTACACACACACACACATATACACACACACACACACACACATACACACACACACACATACATATACATACACACACACACACACACACACACACACACACAGACTCAGCACTGTCATGGTTTAATGCTAAATCATTCTTCGTACAGAATTATGTCTTTTTTTCCCCGGCTTTGTTTGGCATTACGCTGCTAGAGTACATGTTCATCATCATCTTCCATTCATCACCCCACCTGCTCAAGCTTCCATTCATCACCCCACCTGCTCAAGCTTCCATTCATCACCCCACCTGCTCAAGCTTCCATTCATCACCCCACCTGCTCAAGCTTCCATTCATCACCCCACCTGCTCAAGCTTCCATTCATCACCCCACCTGCTCAAGCTTCCATTCATCACCCCACCTGCTCAAGCTTCCATTCATCACACCCACCTGCTCAAGCTTCCATTCATCACCCCACCTGCTCAAGCTTCCATTCATCACCCCACCTGCTCAAGCTTCCATTCATCACCCCACCTGCTCAAGCTTCCATTCATCACCCCACCTGCTCAAGCTTCCATTCATCACCCCACCTGCTCAAGCTTCCATTCATCACCCCACCTGCTCAAGCTTCCATTCATCACCCCACCTGCTCAAGCTTCCATTCATCACCCCACCTGCTCAAGGTTCCATTCATCACCCCACCTGCTCAAGCTTCCATTCATCACCCCACCTGCTCAAGCTTCCATTCATCAACCCCACCTGCTCAAGCTTCCATTCATCACCCCACCTGCTCAAGCTTCCATTCATCACCCCCACCTGCTCAATGCTTCCATTCATCACCCCACCTGCTCAAGCTTCCATTCATCACCCCACCTGCTCAAGCTTCCATTCATCACCCCCACCTGCTCAAGCTTCCATTCATCACCCCCACCTGCTCAAGCTTCCATTCATCACCCCACCTGCTCAAGCTTCCATTCATCACCCCACCTGCTCAAGCTTCCATTCATCACCCCACCTGCTCAAGCTTCCATTCATCACCCCACCTGCTCAAGCTTCCATTCATCACCCCACCTGCTCAAGCTTCCATTCATCACCCCACCTGCTCAAGCTTCCATTCATCACCCCACCTGCTCAAGCTTCCATTCATCACCCCACCTGCTCAAGCTTCCATTCATCACCCCACCTGCTCAAGCTTCCATTCATCACCCCACCTGCTCAAGCTTCCATTCATCACCCCACCTGCTCAAGCTTCCATTCATCACCCCACCTGCTCAAGCTTCCATTCATCACCCCACCTGCTCAAGCTTCCATTCATCACTCCACCTGCTCAAGCTTCCATTCATCACCCCACCTGCTCAAGCTTCCATTCATCACTCCACCTGCTCAAGCTTCCATTCATCACCCCACCTGCTCAAGCTTCCATTCATCACCCCACCTGCTCAAGCTTCCATTCATCACCCCACCTGCTCAAGCTTCCATTCATCACTCCTGCTCAAGCTTCCATTCATCACCCCCACCTGCTCAAGCTTCCATTCATCACCCACCTGCTCAAGCTTCCATTCATCACTCCACCTGCTCAAGCTTCCATTCATCACCCCACCTGCTCAAGCTTCCATTCATCACCCCACCTGCTCAAGCTTCCATTCATCACCCCACCTGCTCAAGCTTCCATTCATCACCCCACTTGCTCAAGCTTCCATTCATCACCCCACCTGCTCAAGCTTCCATTCATCACTCCACCTGCTCAAGCTTCCATTCATCACTCCACCTGCTCAAGCTTCCATTCATCACTCCACCTGCTCAAGCTCCACATCTTCTTGTAACCATATAAACACCTGCACATTTAAACACCTGCACATTTAAACACCTGCACATTTAAACACCTGTACATTTAAACACCTGTACATTTAAACACCTGCACATTTAAACACCTGCACATTTAAACACCTGTACATTTAAACACCTGTACATTTAAACACCTGCACATTTAAACACCTGCACATTTAAACACCTGCACATTTAAACACCTGTACATTTAAACACCTGTACATTTAAACACCTGTACATTTAAACACCTGTACATTTAAACACCTGTACATTTAAACACCTGCACATTTAAACACCTGTACATTTAAACACCTTTACATTTAAACACCTGCACATTTAAACACACTGCACATTTAAACACCTGTACATTTAAACACCTGCACATTTAAACACCTGTACATTTAAACACCTGCACATTTAAACACCTGTACATTTAAACACCTGTACATTTAAACACCTGTACATTTAAACACCTGCACATTTAAACACCTGTACATTTAAACACCTGTACATTTAAACACCTGCACATTTAAACACCTGCACATTTAAACACCTGTACATTTAAACACCTGCACATTTAAACACCTGTACATTTAAACACCTGCACATTTAAACACCTGCACATTTAAACACCTGCACATTTCAACGTTTTTTCATGATTTTTGCATCATAGGAAAATATTGTAAGAGATTTTGTTGTCGAATTTAATTTCGTGTTGTCGACCTTAATGCTTCGTGCTGTCGACCTTAATGCTTCGTGCTGTCGACCTTAATGCTTCGTGTTGTCGACCTTAATGCTTCGTGTTGTCGACCTTAATGCTTCGTGTTGTCGACCTTAATGCTTCGTGCTGTCGACCTTAATGCTTCGTGCTGTCGACCTTAATGCTTCGTGTTGTCGACCTTAATGCTTCGTGTTGTCGACCTTAATGCTTCGTGTTGTCGACCTTAATGCTTCGTGCTGTCGACCTTAATGCTTCGTGCTGTCGACCTTAATGCTTCGTGCTGTCGACCTTAATGCTTCGTGCTGTCGACCTTAATGCTTCGTGCTGTCGACCTTAATGCTTCGTGCTGTCGACCTTAATGCTTCGTGTTGTCGATCTAATGCTTCGTGTTGTCGACCTTAATGCTTCGTGTTGTCGACCTTAATGCTTCGTGCTGTCGACCTTAATGCTTCGTGTTGTCGACCTTAATGCTTCGTGCTGTCGACCTTAATGCTTCGTGTTGTCGACCTTAATGCTTCGTGTTGTCGACCTTAATGCTTCGTGCTGTCGACCTTAATGCTTCGTGCTGTCGACCTTAATGCTTCGTGCTGTCGACCTTAATGCTTCGTGCTGTCGACCTTAAGCTTCGTGCTGTCGACCTTAATGCTTCGTGCTGTCGACCTTAATGCTTCGTGTTGTCGACCTTAATGCTTCGTGTTGTCGACCTTAATGCTTCGTGTTGTCGACCTTAATGCTTCGTGCTGTCGACCTAATGCTTCGTGTTGTCGACCTTAATGCTTCGTGCTGTCGACCTTAATGCTTCGTGTTGTCGACCTTAATGCTTCGTGTTGTCGACCTTAATGCTTCGTGCTGTCGACCTTAATGCTTCGTGCTGTCGACCTTAATGCTTCGTGCTGTCGACCTTAATGCTTCGTGTTGTCGACCTTAATGCTTCGTGTTGTCGACCTTAATGCTTCGTGCTGTCGACCTTAATGCTTCGTGCTGTCGACCTTAATGCTTCGTGCTGTCGACCTTAATGCTTCGTGTTGTCGACCTTAATGCTTCGTGCTGTCGACCTTAATGCTTTGTGTTGTCGACCTTAATGCTTCGTGCTGTCGACCTTAATTCTTCGTGTTGTCGACCTTAATTCTTCGTGTTGTCGACCTTAATTCTTCGTGTTGTCGACCTTAATTCTGTGTCGACAATAATTATATGCTGACATTAATTTGTGTCTCGTCGACATTATTTCTGCGTTTAGTCTTTTATTTAAACTAAACATTTTCTTTTATCTACAAGTAGTTTTGTTTGCTGTTTGTTCTGGCCTCCTGATGTCTGTCTTTTACGTCTCTGTTGAGTCTGTAATTTTGAGATACTTTCATTATTGGTTAACATATTTATTTTTCATGTTGTTCCAGCAGCTGATGTTGAACAATTCTTATGTTTATGTTATGAAGGAGCTCCAGTGTACTCACCTAGTTGTGGCTGCAGGGGTCGAGTCACAGTTCCTGGCTCTGCCTCTTCACTGTTGCTACTTAGGTCACTCACCCTGCTCTATGAGCTTTGTTATACCTCGTCTTAAAACTATGTATGGTTCCTGCCTCCACTACTTCACTTCCCAGACTATTCCACTTCCTGACAACTCTGTGACTGAAGAAATACTTCCTAATATTCCTGTGATTCATCTGAGTCTTCAACTTCTAATTGTGTTCCCTTGTTGCTGTGTCCCATCTCTGGAACATCCTGTCTGTCCACGTTGTCGATTCCTCTCAGTATTTTATATGCCGTTATCATATCTCCTCTATCTCTTCTGTCCTCTAGTGTCGTTAGGTCGATTTCCTTTAACATCTCTTCGTAGGACATACCCTTTAGCTCCGGGACTAGTCTTGTTGCAAACCTTTGCACTTTCCCTAAATTCCTTACGTGCTTGGCTAGTTGAGAGCTGCATACTGGTGCTGCGTACTCCAATATAGGTCTGACATACACAGTGTACAGGGTCCTCAACGATTCCTTACTGAAATGGCGGAATGTTATTCATAGGTTTGCAAGGCGCCCTTATGCTGCAGCAGTCATTTGGTTGATGCGCGCCTCAGGAGATGTGTTCGGTATTATACTCACCCCACGATCCTTTTCCTTGAGTGATGTTTGTAGTTTCTGGCCCCCTAAACTGTACTCCATCTGCGGTCTTCTTTTCCCTTCCCCAATCTTCATCACTTTGCACTTGGCGGGGTTGAACTCCAGGAGCCAGTTTCTGGACCAGGCCTGCAACCTCTCCAGATCCCTTTGTAGTTCTGTCTGGTCCTGGTACGTGTACTCGCCTATTTGTACTCACCTATTTGTGGTTGCAGGGGTCGAGTGTGTGTGTGTGTGTGTGTGTGTGTGTGTGTGTGTGTGTGTGTGTGTGTGTGTGTGTGTGTGTGTGTGTGTGTGTGTGTGTGTGTGTGTGTGTGTTACTCATCGATAATTGATTTGTATTTAATGGTGGATGAGGCCTCTGGCCTCTTGAGCTCTATCACATTTACTCTTAAAACTATGCACGGAGTCCGCTACTTACAGATCCGGTTCGTTCCATTTTTACCCCAACCTGAGACTGGAAAAAGTAGTTCCTAACATTCCTGTGATTCATTTCTTTTAAACTGCCATCTTTGTCCCCTTTACCCGGTCTTCACATTGTAAAAAGTCTGTTCTTATGTCTCATCAATTCCTCCGAGTATTTTATACATGGTATTAATGTTCTTGTCGTCCTCTCTCTCTCCCACGGTGGTTGCTAAATTCCTTTAGTCCTTCCTCATAATGTTCTTCAACTTTGCAACAAGCCTGGTTGCAAACCTTCGCACCTTTTCAACTTTTTCAATAGATGGAAGTTCCAGGCTGGCGCTGGGTATTTTAAGATAAGCCTGACAAAGTCCCCAAAGACACTGTTGGGATTACGGAAGGCAGTTTAACTAACTTGTTTAACTGACGTTGTAGTCTGTCTACACTGTCCTCTCTTGTTCTAACTTTATTTACTTCATTTGCGAAGAGAATTTGATTCCCCCTGACGGGACATTTACATGGATCAAAAAGAAAGTAGCGGCACTGTTACTGATCCTTGAGGGACACAACTTTTTTTTTTAACCTTAATCCATCTTGACACTTCCTCCCACAATGTTACTCCTTGTCTTCCTTCTTTCGGGCTGAGTCACTACATGTCATCTTATATCCCTGTTTGCACTTCAAGCTGTGAATCAGCTTTGGGTGGGGGAATTAAGAAGAACATAAGAACATAAGAACGAAGGAACACTGCAGAAGGCCTACTGGCCCATGCGAGGCAGGTCCAAGTCTCCTACCGGCCAATGCACCCAACCTAGTCAGGTCAGGTCACATTGACTTAAGGGAGGAACACGGCAACCGACCTGGTAGCACAAGCTATCAGGTCTAACTCACATCCACCCACATCTACTCATGTATTTATCCAACCTATTTTTAAAGCTACACAACGTTCTGGCCTCTATAACGGTACTTGGGAGTTTGTTCCACTCATCCATAACTCTATTACCAAACCAGTACTTTCCTATATCCTTCCTGAATCTGAATTTTTCCAACTTAAAACCCATTGCTGCGAGTCCTGTCTAGGCTAGATATTTTCAGCACACTATTTACATCCCCTTTATTTATTCCTGTCTTCCATTTATACACCTCAATCATATCCCCCCTAATTCTACGTCTTTCTAGAGAGTGCAGTTTCAGGGCCCTTAGTCTATCCTCATAGGGAAGGTTTCTGATACATGGGATCAACTTTGTCATCCTCCTTTGTACATTTTCCAGAGAATTTATATCCATTCTGTAATACGGTGACCAAAACTGTGCAGCATAATCTAAATGAGGCCTAACCAAGGATGTATAGAGTTGAAGAACAACCTGAGGACTCCTATTATTTATGCTTCTTGATATGAAGCCAAGGATTCTATTAAGCTTTATTGCGAACACTTATACACTGTTGTGTTGGTTTCAGATTACTGCTAACCAGAACTCCTAAATCTTTTTCGCAATCCGTAATATTAAGATCTACATTATTTAGTTTATATGTGGCATGGTTCTTATCCTGTCCAACATTTAGAACTTTGCATTTGTCTATATTAAACTGCATCTGCCGTGGTTTGGTTTGTTTCCAACTGGTTGGTCAGACAAGACCTCCATATCTGAATCCATGTTGATATTCACTAATGAAGTTTCTCCTCTCTGGGTGATCCACTATTCTCCTCCTGGCAGACTTCTCCAGTACACTGGAAAGGATACACATCAGTAATACCTGCCTGTACTTCTGCACCTCCTCTCTATTTCCATTCTTAAATACTGGGCAGACATTAGTCAGCTTCCAAGAATTCGCTAGTTGTCCATCTATCTTGAAGACTATGTGCTTAGTTGTTCACTTCTGGAGGAATATAGAGACAGACTGTATAATAACCTATGTGACATGTCAAGTTTTTTTGTTAATGAAAATAAGATACCACATATATTAAGGAAATTTCTTAAAATTGCTTGTAACAGATGAGTGAACTGTAAATATAAATCCAAATGTACACCAGTTAACCCTTTTGGGGCCTAGTTCCTAGGCCTTTTGTGTATCCATATGTTCCTGCGCTGCCGTCACGAAATCGTAATGACACGATTGCAAATAAACCATACCACGGGCGGGATTTGAACCCGCGGTCAGAGTCTCAAAACTCCAGACCGTCGCTGGCCCAGTGGCTAATGCGACGGTCTGGAGTTTTGAGACTTTGACCGCGGGTTCAAATCCCACCCGTGGTATAGTTTGTTTCAAAGAATGGATATGAGGTGCACAATAAACTAGCCACTTGGGTGACAAAATATAAAAAAGTCTAGCAACTCCTTCGCTGTAAGTGTTTACAGTGGTTCTGCTCCATACATTACCACTCATGAAGATACCTGTTTTTGCTATGTTCTTCGCTTTTTTTTTATTGTGTATATTTTTCCAAGTGTGGGCTGCACTTTCTCTTTTATGTCACCTGGCACCATTTCTTGCTCCTCTACGAATACTCCCCCAAATTATCTGCCGACCTTATTGCTTGCCTCTTTCTCGCCTGCTGTTTAGTGGTTCTTCCTTTTTCAGCTTGGTCACCTATTATTTACAGTTTTCCGTCTTATGTGGCAATGAGGCAGTCTGGGTTCTGTTGTAGACTTCTATACTATGCTGTGTTAAATGTCGTTTTTAAACTGCTTCCACGCTTTCCTTGGCTCCCATGTACAGTCGTTCTTCTTCTATAGTTTGCTTCCCTGTTTTCTGTATTATTTCCCTATATTTCTCTCACTTGCTCTTTGCCCTTGCTTTGTCCCTCTCTACAGGCCTGCTTCAGCCACGGGATCTCTACTGTGTTTATCTTCGCTAATATTTCCATCACCTGGGATGTCTTGCCTCAGAGTTTCCTTCCCAATGAACTTTCACGAAAGTTATCATACCTTGATAGTCTTCTCTTCTACAGTCTGGCTTTCTGCCCTTTCATTTTCTCCTTCGCCAATCCTACCTCTACCAAACAGTCACATCTTAGCTGTACTAGTCAATTTAGTCTATATCTGTTTCTTTGAGGGTGTATATTAAATCTAGTCGTGCCAGCTCAACCTTACCTATCACACTTGTTGCTTTCTTCACATCTACACTCAAAATTGTGTACTGATGCCTCCAATAACTTTGTTTTCCATGTTTCTGCACCTCCATTCGGCTCCCCAATGTTTCCACACAGTTTATCCATAATTGAAATCCCATGTTGTCAGTTACTTTGTCAAAGATCTAGACGCCCTCCCTGGTGCTGCTTTTTCTTTTTTTTTTTTTTTGGTGAGTGTGTGTGAATGTTCGTGTACGATTCCTCTTAATTTCTGCCTTTTTCTTTTATCTCCTGTGCCTGTCTTCGTTTCTCCTTCCCTCACTTCCTCCCCATCATTACGCCCATAATCACTCTCTTCTATGAAGTTCCATCTCATTATCTCCCTAAAAACTCAATCGTCGCTCTTAACAGAATGTTCTGGCAGCGTTTATGAACCTCACGGGACAAATGTAAACATACGTTACACAACTCATAATACTGTCACTGGAAACAGTTGTGACATCTCAAAATACTGTTACACTTGAAACAGTTGTGACATCTCAAAATACTATTACTTGAAACAGTTGTGACATCTCAAAATACTGTTACCTGAAACAGTTGTGACATCTCTAAATACTGTTACCTGAAACAGTTGTGACATCTCAAAATACTGTTACCTGAAACAGTTGTGACATCTCAAAATACTGTTACTACAAACAGTTGTGACATCTCAAAATACTGTTACCTGAAACAGTTGTGACATCTCAAAATACTGTTACCTGAAACAGTTGTGACATCTCAAAATACTGTTACTTGAAACAGTTGTGACATCTCAAAATACTGTTACCTGAAACAGTTGTGACATCTCAAAATACTGTTACTTGAAACAGTTGTGACATCTCAAAATACTGTTACCTGAAACAGTTGTGACATCTCAAAATACTGTTACTTGAAACAGTTGTGACATCTCAAAATACTGTTACCTGAAACAGTTGTGACATCTCAAAATACTGTTACCTGAAACAGTTGTGACATCTCAAAATACTGTTACTACAAACAGTTGTGACATCTCAAAATACTGTTACCTGAAACAGTTGTGACATCTCAAAATACTGTTACTTGAAACAGTTGTGACATCTCAAACTACTGTTACTTGAAACAGTTGTGACATCTCAAAATACTGTTACCTGAAACAGTTGTGACATCTCAAAATACTGTTACTTGAAACAGTTGTGACATCTCAAAATACTGTTACCTGAAACAATTGTGACATCTCAAAATACTGTTACCTGAAACAGTTGTGACATCTCAAAATACTGTTACTTCAAACAGTTGTGACATCTCAAAATACTGTTACCTGAAACAGTTGTGACATCTCAAAATACTGTTACTTCAAACAGTTGTGACATCTCAAAATAGTGTGTGTGTGTGTGTGTGTGTGTGTGTGTGTGTGTGTGTGTGTGTGTGTGTGTATGTGTGTGTGTGTGTTTGTGTGTGTATGTGGTTTGTGTGGTGTGTGTGTGTGTGTGTGTGGTGTGTGTGTATGTGTGTGTGTGTGTGTGTGTGTGTGTGTGTGTGTGGTGTGTGTGTGTGTGTTTATGTGTGTGTGTGTGTGTGTGTGTGTGTGTGTGTGTGTGTGTGTGTGTGTGTGTGTGTGTGTGTGTGTGTATATAGTGTGTGTGTGTGTGTATGTGTATGTATGTGTATGTATGTGTATGTGTGTGGGGGTGGGTTTGTGTGTGTGTGTGTGTGTGTGTGTGCGCGTGTGTGTGTGTGTGTGTGTGTGCGTGTGTGTGTGTGTGTGTACTCACCTAGTTGTACTCACCTAATTGTGGTTGCAGGGTCGAGACTCAGCTCCTGGCCCCGCCTCTTCACTGATCGCTACTAGGTTCCTCTCTCTCTCTCTCTCTCTGCTTCCTGAGCTGTATCACACCTCTTCTTAAAACTATGTATGGTTCCTGTCTCCACTACATCACTTGCTAGGCTATTCCACTTCCTGACAACTCTATGACTGAAGAAATACTTCCTAACGTCCTGTGACTCGTCTGAGTCTTCCGCTTCCAGTTGTGACCCCTTGTCCCTGTGTCCCCTCTCTGGAACATCCTATCTCTGTCCACCTTGTCTATTCCCCGCAGTATCTTGTATGTCATTATCATGTCTCCCCTGACCCTTCTGTCCTCCAGTGTCGTCAGCCCGATTAATTTCCCTCAACCTTTCCTCGTACGACATTCCCCTGAGCTCTGGGACTAGCCTTGTTGCAAACCTTTGTACTTTCTCTAACTTCTTGACGTGCTTGACCAGGTGTGGGTTCCAGACTGGTGCTGCGTACTCCAGTATGGGCCTAACATACACAGTGTACAGTGTCTTGAACGAATCCTTATTAAGGTATCGGAACGCTATTCTCAGGTTTGCCAGGCGACCGTATGCTGCAGCAGTTATTTGGTTGATGTGTGCCTCCGGTGATGTGCTCGGTGTTATGGTCACCCCAAGGTCTTTCTCCCTGAGTGAGGTCTGTAGTCTTTGTCCACCTAGCCTATACTCTGTCTGCGGTCTTCTTTGCCCCTCCCCAATCTTCATGACTTTGCATTTGGCTGGATTGAATTCGAGAAGCCAGTTACTGGACCACATGTCCAGCCTGTCCAGGTCTCTTTGCAGTCCTGCCTCATCCTCATCCGATTTAATTCTTCTCATCAACTTTACATCTTCTGCGAACAGGGACACTTCAGAGTCTATTCCTTCCATCATGTCGTTCACATATATCAAAAATAGCACTGGTCCTAGAACTGACCCCTGTGGGACCCCGCTCGTAACAGGCGCCCACTGTGATACCTCTTCACGTACCATGACTCGTTGCTGTCTCCCTGTTAGGTATTCCCTGATCCATTGCAGTGCCATCCCTGTTACATGCGCCTGATCATCCAGCTTCTGCACTAATCTCTTGTGGGGAACTGTGTCAAAGGCCTTCCTGCAGTCTAGGAAAACGCAATCTACCCACCCCTCTCTCTCGTGTCTTACTTCTGTTACCTTGTCATAAAACTCCAGGAGGTTTGTGATACACGATTTGCCTTCCATGAACACATGCTGGTTTTCATTTATAATCTTGTTCCTTTCCAGGTGTTCGACCACTCTCCTCCTGATAATCTTCTCCATGACTTTGCACGCAATACATGTCAGAGACACAGGTCTGTATTTTAGCGCCTCGTTTCTGTTTCCTTTCTTAAATATGGGGACTACATTAGCTGTCTTCCATTTCTCAGGTAGTTGCCCAGTTTCAAGGGATGTGTTGAAGATTGTGGTTAGAGGCACGCACAGCATCTCTGCTCCTTCTCTAAGGACCCATGGGGAGATGTCCGGTCCCATCGCCTTTGAGGTGTCAAGGTCACTTAGGAGCTTCTTCACCTCCTCCTCGGTTGTTCGGATGTCATCCAACACTTGTTGGTATATTCCCTCTTGATGTTTCCTTCTGTGCTGTCTTCCCACAGACCTTCCTGTCTCTACTGTAAAAACTTCCTTAAATCTCCTGTTCAGCTCCTCGCATACCTCCTGATCATTTCTTGTGAGTTCTCCACCTTCTGTCCTTAATCTGATCACCTGGTCTTTGACTGTTGTCTTCCTCCTGATGTGGCTATACAACAGTTTCGGGTCAGTCTTGATTCTCGATGCTATGTCATTTTCATACTGTCGCTGGGCCTCCCTCCTTACCTGTGCATACTCATTCCTGGCTCTGCGACTGATCTCCCTATTTTCGTGTGTTCTCTGCCTTCTGTATTGCACTTAGTTTTTGCCTCCTTACACCGTCGGGTAAACCAGGGGCTCGTTCTGGTCTTCCCGTTGTTACTGTTGCCCTTGGGAATAAACCTTTCCACTGCCTCCTTGCATTTTGTTGTTA
>NC_069437.1:34368150-34460650 GCF_026875155.1 Cherax quadricarinatus
TGTGAAGGTGTGTGTGTGAAGGTGTGTGTGTGAAGGTGTGTGTGTGAAGGTGTGTGTGTGAAGGTGTGTGTGTGAAGGTGTGTGTGTGAAGGTGTGTGTGTGGTGTGTGTGTGTGAAGGTGTGTGTGTGGTGTGTGTGTGTGAAGGTGTGTGTGTGTGAAGGTGTGTGTGTGTGTGTGTGTGTGTGTGTGTGTGTGTGAAGGTGTACTCACCTATTTGTGGTTGCAGGGGCCGAGTCATAGCTCCTGGCCCCGCCTCTTCACTGATTGCTACTAGGTCCTCTCTCTCCCTGCTCCATGAGCTTTATCATACCTCGCCTTAAAACTATGTATGGTTCCCGCCTCCACTACATCACTTTCTAGGCTATTCCACGGCCTGACTACTCTATGACTGAAGAAATACTTCCTAACATCCCTTTGATTCATCCGAGTCTTCAACTTCCAATTGTGACCTCTTGTGTCTGTGTCCCATCTCTGGAACATCCCGTCTTTGTCCACCTTGTCTATTCCGCGCAGTATTTTATATGTCGTTATCATGTCTCCCTGACCCTCCTGTCCTCCAGTGTCGTCAGGCCGATTTCCCTCAACCTTTCTTCGTAGGACAATCCCCGTAGCTCTGGGACTAGTCTTGTTGCAAACCTTTGCACTTTCTCTAATTTCTTGACGTGCTTGACTAGGTGTGGATTCCAAACTGGTGCTGCATACTCCAGTATGGGCCTGACGTAAATGGTATACAGAGTCTTAAACGAATCCTTACTGAGGTATCGGAACGCTATCCGTAGGTTTGCCAGGCGCCCATATGCTGCAGCAGTTATCTGATTGATGTGCGCCTCAGGAGATATGCTCGGTGTTATACTCACCCCCAGATCTTTTTCCTTAAGTGAGGTTTGCATTTTTTTGCCCATCTAAACTATATTTGCTGCGGTCTTCTTTGCCCTTCCCCAATCTTCATGACTTTGCATTGGCAGGGTTAAATTCAAGGAGCCATTGCTGGACCAGCTTGTAGCCTGTCCAGGTCTCTTTGTAGTCCTGCCTGATCCTCATCCGATATGATTCTTCTCTTAACTTCGCAAAACTGCAAACAAGGACATTTCTGAGTCTATCCCTTCCGTTATGTCGTTCACATATAACCAAGAACAGCACAGGTTTTAGGACTGACCCCGTGGAACCCCGCTTGTCACAGCCCGCCCACTCTGACACCTCGTCGCGTACCATGACTCGTTTTTGCCTCCCTGTCAGGTTTTTCTCTGATCCATTGCAGTCCCCCTTTCCTGTTATGTGTGCCTGATCCTTTAGCTTTTGCAGTAACCTCTTGTGAGGAACTGTGTCGAAGGCCTTCTTTCAGTCCAAAAATATGCAGTCGATCCACCCCTCTCTCTCTTGTCTTACTTCTGTCCCCCTTGTCATAAAACTGTAGTAGGTTTGTGACACAGGATTTTCCTTCCCTGAAACCGTGCTTGTTGTCAATTATACACTTGTTTCTTTCCAGGTGCCCCACCACTCTCCTCCTGATGATCTTCTCCATGACCTTGCATACTATACACGTTAGTGATACAGGTCTGTAGTTTAGTGCCTCATGTCTGCCTCCCTTTTTAAAAATTGGGACTACATTTGCCATTTTCCATACCTCAGGGAGTTGCCCCTTTCAAATATGTGTTTGAAAATCTTTGTTTTAAAGGCTCACACAATATCTCTGCTCCCTCTTTAAGGACCCATGGAGAGATGTTGTCTGGTCCCACCGCCTTTGAGGTGTCAAGTTCGCATAGCAGCTTCTTCACCTCCTCCTTATATGTACCTCATCCAGCACTTGCTGGTGTGCCCCCTTGTTCTGATTTTCTGGAGTCCTACTGGTTTCCACTGTAAATACTTCTTTAAATCTTGTGTTGAGCTCCTGACATACCTCTTGGTCGTTTCTTGTGAATTCCCCATCACCCTTCCTCAGTCTGATTACCTGGTCCTTGACTGTTGTTTTCCTCCTGATGTGGCTGTACAACAGCTTCGGGTCAGTCTTTACTTTTGATGCTATGTCATTTTCATATTGTCTCTGAGCCTCCCTTCTTATCTGTGCATATTCGTTTCTGGCTCTTCGGCTGAGTTCTCTGTCTTCTGTACCTTTTCCATTCTCTAGTACACCTAGTTTTTGCCTCCCTACACCTTTGGGTGAACCAAGGACTCGTTCTGTTATTCCCATTATTTCTGTTTCCCTTGGGAACAAACCTCTCCTCTGCCTCCTTGCATTTTGTTGCTACATAGTCCATTTCTTGTACTGGTTTTCCTGTCAGTTCCCTCTCCCACTGAATGTCTTGAAGGAAGTTCCTCATGCCTGAGTAGTTCCCCCTTTTGTAGTTTGGTTTTTTCCCAGCCTATTCCTGCTACTCTCTCCACTTGGAGCTCAACTATGTAGTCGAAGCACAGAACCACATATCACTACCTAGCTCCCAGGGGCCTTTCATACATGATACCCTCGATGTCCGAACTACTCATGGTGAATACAAGGTCCAGCCTTGCTGGTTCATCCTCTCCTCTCTCTCTGGTAGTGTCTCTAACATGTTGATGCATGAGGTTTTCCAGTACCACATCCATCATCTTGGCTCTCCATGTTTCGGGACCCCCATGGGGCTCCAGGTTTTCCCAATCTCCTTGTGATTGAAATCACCCATAACTAGTAACTTTGCTCCCCCCTTGTGTGCTCTCCCTGGCCACCTCGGCTAGTGTGTCGATCATTGCTCTGTTGCTCTCATCGTATTCTTCTCTTGGCCTCCTGCAGTTCTGTGGTGGGTTGTACATTACTGCAATTATCACCTTATGTCCCTCAGACTGGATTGTTCCTACTAAGTAGTCCCTTTCGCCCGTGCCATCCATTCCATGTGTGTGTGTGTGTGTGCGTGTGTGTGTGTGTGTGTGTGTACTCACCTAGTTGAGGTTGCGGGGGTCGAGTCCGAGCTCCTGGCCCCGCCTCTTCACAGATCGCTACTAGGTCACTCTCCCTGAGCCGTGAGCTTTATCATACCTCTGCTTAAAGCTATGTATGGATCCTGCCTCCACTACATCGCTTCCCAAACTATTCCACTTACTGACTACTCTGTGGCTGAAGAAATACTTCCTAACATCCCTGTGATTCATCTGTGTCTTCAGCTTCCAACTGTGTCCCCTTGTTACTGTGTCCAATCTCTGGAACATCCTGTCTTTGTCCACCTTGTCAATTCCTCTCAGTATTTTGTATGTCGTTATCATGTCCCCCCTATCTCTCCTGTCCTCCAGTGTCGTCAGTGTGTGTGTGTGTGTGTGTACTCACCTATTTGTACTCACCTATTTGTGGTTGCAGGGGTCGAGTCTTAGCTCCTGGCCCCGCCTCTTCACCGGTTGCTACTGGCCCCTCTCCTCCCCGCTCCATGAGCTTTATCAAACCTCGTCTTAAAACTGTGTATGGTTCCTGCCTCCACTACGTCATTTTCTAGGCTATTCCACCGCCTTACAACTCTATGACTGAAGAAATACTTCCTACTATCTCTCTGACTCATTTGTGTCTTCAACTTCCAATTGTGGCCTCTTGTTTCTGTGTCCCCTCCCTGGAACATCCTGTCTTTGTCCACCTTGTCTATTCCACGCAGTATTTTATATGTCGTTATCATGTCTCCCCTGACCCTCCTGTCCTCCAGTGTCGTCAGGCCGATTTCCCTTAATCTTCTTCATAGGACATTCCCCTTAGCTCTGGAACTAACCTTGTCGCAAACCTTTGTACTTTCTCTAGTTTCTTGACGTGCTTTATCAAGTGCGGGTTCCAAACAAGTGCTGCACACTCCAGTATGGGCCTGAAATACACGGTGTACAGTGTCTTGAATGATTTCTTACTAAGGTATCGGAATGCTGTTCTCAGGTTTGCCAGGCGCCCATATGCTGCAGCAGTTATCTGATTGATGTGTGCTTCCGGAGACATGCTCGGTGTTATACTCACCCCAAGATCTTTCTCCTTGAGTGAGGTTTCCAGTCTTTGGCCACCTAGCCTATACTCTGTGGTCTTCTGTGCCCTTCCCCTATCTTCATGACTTTGCATTTGGCAGGATTAAATTCGAGAAGCCATTTGCTGGACCAGGTGTCCAGTCTGTCCAGGTCTCTTTGAAGTCCTGCCTGGTCCTCATCAGATTTAATTCTCCTCATTAACTTCACATCATCTGCAAACAGGGACACTTCTGAGTCTAACCCTTCCATCATGTCGTTCACATATACCAAAAATAGCACTGGTCCTAGGACCGACCCCTGTGGACCCCGCTCGTCACAGGTGCCCACTGTGATACATCATTACGTACCATGACTCGTTGTTGCCTCCCCGTCAGGTATTCTCTGATCCATTGCAGTGCCCTTCCTGTTATATGCGCCTGATGCTCTAGCTTCTGCACTAATCTCTTGTGAGGAACTGTGTCAAAGGCCTTCTTGCAGTCCAAGAAGATGCAATCAACCCACCTCTCTCTCTCGTGTCTTACTTCTGTTATTTTATCATAAAACTCCAGAAGGTTTGTGACACAGGATTTGCCTTCCGTGAATCCGTGCTGGTTGGCATTTATACTCTTGTTCCGTTCCAGGTGCTCCACCACTCTCCTCCTGATAATCTTCTCCATAATTTTGCATACTATACACGTCAATGACACAGGTCTATAGTTTAGTGCCTCTTTTCTGTCTCCTTTTTTAAAATGGGAACTACATTTGCCGTCTTCCATACCTCAGGTAGTTGCCCAGTTTTCAGGGACGTGTTGAAGATTGTGGTAAGTGGCACGCACAACATATCTGCTCCCTCTCTAAGGACCCATGGGGATATGTTGTCTGGTCCCATTGCCTTTGAGGTATCGATGTCCCTTAGCAGTTTCTTCACCTCCTCCTCATCTGTATGTATGTCGTCCAACACTTGTTGGTGTATTCCTTGCTGGTGTCCCCATCTGGTCTGTCCCCCCAGAGTCCTTCCTGTCTCTACTGTAAATACTTCCTTAAATCTCGTGTTGAGCTCCTCACATACCTCTTGATCGTTTCTTGCGAGTTCTCCACCTTCTTTCCTCAGCCTTATCACCTGTCCTTGACTGTTGTCTTCCTCCTAATGTGCTATACAGCAGTTTCGGGTCAGATTTGACTTCGAGGCTATGTCGTTTTCATACTGTCGCTGGGCCTCCCTCCTTATCTGTGCATACTCGTTTCTGGCTCTTCTACTAATCTCCTTGTTTGCCTGGGTCCTATGCCTCTTGTACCTTTTCCATTCTCTGTTGCACTTAGTTTTTGCCTCCCTACACCTTCGGGTAAACCAAGAACTCGTTTTGGTCTTCCTATTATTTCTGTTTCCCTTGGGAACAAAACTTTCCTCTGCCTCATTGCACTTTGTTGCCACATATTCCATCATCTCGTTTAGTGATTTTCCTACCATTTCTCTGTCCCACTGAACCTCCTGCAGTTAGTTTCTCATACCTGTGTAGTCCCCCCTTTTATAGTTTGGCTTGTCCCCTTCAGTTCCTGTTACCTTCTCCACTTGTAATTCTACTATATAGTCAAAACTCAGACCACGTGATCGCTAGCTCCAAGGGCCTCTCGTAAGTGATGTCCTCAGTGTCTGAACTGCTCAGGGTGAACACAAGATCCAGTCTTGCTGGCTCATCCTCCCCTCTCTCTCTGGTTGTGTCCCTGACATGTTGATGCATGAGGTTTTCAAGTACCACATCCATCATCTTGGCTCTCCATGTTTCGGGACCCCCATGTGGCTCCAGGTTTTTCCCAGTCGATCTCCCTGTGGTTGAATCGCCCATTACCAGTAACTTTGCTCTGCTCGAGTGAGCTCTTCTTGCCACCTCAGCCAGTGTGTCCACCATCACCCTGTATGTTTTCTTCGTACTCCTCTCTTGGCCTCCTGCAGTTCTGTGGTGGTTATACATCACTCCAATGACTACTTTATGTTCTCCGACTGAATTGTACCTACAATGTAGTCTCTTTCTCCAATCATGTCCATGCCTTCCATTTCCTCCAAATCCCCATCGGTGTTTTATGAGCAGTGCAACCCCTCCTCCCCCTCTACTCCTTCTATCTTTCCTCAGGATCTGATATCCTGTTGGGAAGACTGTGTCTGTTATTGTCTCAGCGAGTTTTGTTTCTGTGACTGCTATGATGTCTGGGGATTTTTCACTGATTCTTTCGTTCCACTCCTCATGTTTATTCGTTTTGTGTACCAAACCTTCAGTTTCTTTTCTATCATTGTGGTCATGCAAGAATATTGGGGTTGGGGAGCGAGAGCCTTGGTGGGGCCTATATGGGGCTGTGGTGTAGGTGGGGTTTGTGTTGATGGGGGAGGGGTCAGAATGCCCATAAGGGACAGCTGTTGGGGTGAGGTTTGTGATATGGGGGTTGGTGGCAGAGGGAACAGTGAGTGGGTTGTAGTATAGGTTGCTCAGTTGCGTTGGGAATGTCGCGGTTGGAGTCTTTTGGTGGGAGATTCTGTGGGGTGTGTTTGCCCTTCCTCCTGTGTCTGGGTCCTGCTCATTTCGTCATTGCCTCTCGTTCCTCCTTGCGTCTCTGTACCCTCTCTTCAGTGTAGTCCTTTCTTCTTGTGTTCTGTCGCGGTCGAGGTATACTCTCTGGTACCCCTCTTTGTCCCTCAGTCTTGCTTTCTCTTGCAGAATCCTGGATCGAACTGATTCTTCCTTGAAAGTTACTCTGACAGGCCGTATCCTTCCACTCGCAAACCACCCAATTCTCTGAAAATTTGTCACCTGGGTCATATCGTACTTCCCTATTGTTTTCATGATGCCTTCAATCATTTTTTTCTCCTCTTGTTTTATTTCTTCAAAGTTGTCCCCCTTGGCTTCTTGGAGCCCACAAAAACTGACCTCGCCCTTTCCTCCTCCCACTGAGTCTCCATCCGCTTCCTCTGAGACATTTTATTTCCTTCCATTGACATGTTCTGCCTCAGTCCTGTCATATCTGAAACTTCTATTCTCAGTGAACTGTCTTTCCTGACCAGCTGTCCCTTGCTACTGCAGTTGGCTGTGTGTGTGTGTGTGTGTGTGTGTGTGTGTGTGTGTGTGTGTGTGTGTGTGTGTGTGTGTGTGTGTGTGTGTGTGTGTGTGTGAAGGTGTGTGTGTGTGAAGGTGTGTGTGTGTGAAGGTGTGTGTGTGTGTGAAGGTGTGTGTGTGTGTGTGAAGGTGTGTGTGTGTGTGTGAAGGTGTGTGTGTGTGTGTGAAGGTGTGTGTGTGTGTGTGAAGGTGTGTGTGTGTGTGGTGTGTGTGTGTGAAGGTGTGTGTGTGTGTGAAGGTGTGTGTGTATGTGAAGGTGTGTGTGTGTATGTGAAGGTGTGTGTGTGTGTGTGTAAAGGGGTGTGTGTGTTGTGTGAAGGGTGTGTGTGTGTGTGTGTGAAGGTGTGTGTGTGTGTGTGTGTGTGAAGGTGTGTGTGTGTGTGTGTGTGTGAAGGTGTGTGTGTGTGTGAAGGTGTTGTGTGTGTGTGTGTGAAGGTGTGTGTGTGTGTGAAGGTGTGTGTGTGTGTGTGTGAAGGTGTGTGTGTGTGGTGAAGGTGTGTGTGTGTGTGTGAAGGTGTGTGTGTGTGAAGGTGTGTGTGTGTTTTGAAGGTGTGTGTGGGGTGTGAAGGTGTGTGTGTGTGTGTGTGAAGGTGTGTGTGTGAAGGTGTGGGGGAAGGTTGGTGTGTGTGTGAAGTGTGTGTTGTGTGAAGGTTGTGTGGTGAAGGTGTGTGTGTGTGAAGGTGTGTGTGTGTGTGTGAAGGTGTGTGTGTGTGAAGGTGTGTGTGGTGTAAAGGTGTGTGTGTGGTGTGAAGGTGTGTGTGTGTGTGAAGGTGTGTGTTGTGTGGTGTGTGTGAAGGTGTGTGTGTGTGTGTGAAGGTGTGTGTGTGTGTGTGTGTGTAAGGTGTGGTGTGTGTGTGTGTGTAAAGGTGGGGTGTGTGTTTTGAAGGTGTGTGTGTGTGAAGGTGTGTGTGTGTGTGTTTTGTGAAGTGTGTGTGTGTGAAGGTGTGTGTGTGTGTGAAGGTGTGTGTGTGTGAAGGTGTGGTGTGTGTGTGTGTGTGAAGGTGTGTGTGTGTGAAGGTGTGTGTGTGTGAAGGTGTGTGTGTGTGAAAGGTGTGTGTGTGAAGTGTGTGTGTTTTGTACTCACCTAATTGTGGTTGCAGGTCGAGACTCAGCTCCTGGCCCCGCCTCTTCACTGATCGCTATTTGGATCCTCTCTCTCTCTGCTTCCTGACTTTGTCATACCTCTTCTTAAAACTATGTATGGTTCCTCCTTCCACTACTTCACTTGCTAGGCTATTCCACTTGCTGACAACTCTATGACGAAGAAATACTTCCTAACGTCCCTGTGACTCGTCTGAGTCTTCAGCTTCCATTGTGACCCCTTGTCCCTGTGTCCCCTCTCTGGAACATCCTATCTCTGTCCACCTTGTCTATTCCCCGCAGTATCTTGTATGTCGTTATCATGTCCTCCCCTGACCCCCTTTTGTCCTCCAGTGTCGTCAGTCCGATTTCCCTTAACCGTTCCTCGTACGACATCCCTTGAGCTCTGGGACTAGCCTTGTTTCAAACCTTTGTACTTTCTCTAACTTCTTGACGTGCTTGACCAGGTGTGGGTTCCAGACTGGTTGCTGCATACTCCAGTATGGGCCTAACATACACAGGGGACAGTGTCTTGAACGATTCCTTATTAAGGTATCGGACGCTATTCTCAGGTTTGGGCCCGGCGCCCGTATGCTGCAGCAGTTATTTGGTTGTGTGTGCCTCCGGGGATGTGCTCGGTGTTATGGTCACCCCAAGGTCTTTTCCCCTGAGTGAGGTCTGTAGTCTTTGTCCACCTAGCCCCATACTCTGTCTGCGGTCTTCTTGCCCCTCCCCAATCTCACGACTTTGCATTTGACGGATTGAATTCGAGAAGCCAGTTTGCTGACCACAGTCCAGCCGTCCAGGTCTCTTTGCAGTCCTGCCTCATCCTCGTCCGATTTAATTCTTCTCATCAATTCACGTCATCTGCGAACAGGGACAATTCAGAGTCTATTCCTTCCATCATGTCGTTCACATATATCAAAAATAGCACTGGTCCTAGAACTGACCCCTGTGGGACCCGCTCGTGTGTGGGGTGTGAAGTTTTGGAGTGTGTGTGTGTGTGTGTGTGTTGTGTGTGGGTGTGTGTGTGTGTTGTGGTGTGTGTGTGTGTGTGTGTGTGTGTGTTTGTGTGTACGTCCGTCCAGGCAGGGGGAGAGCTTATGCATACACGTTAAAGTGAGTGTGTGTGTATGCATTTCAGAGTGCCTGGGTGTGCTGAGAGGAGAAAGAGTAAAAAAAAAAAAGTAAAAGAGAGAGGAGAAATAGAGGGAAGAGAAAGAGCAGGGGAGAGAAACAAGAAAAAGAGTAAGAGGAGAAAGAGAACGAGAGAATTAATTACTAGTTTTCAAACGCAAATGTCATTAAACACTTGGCTTGGGTTACGTGTGTGTGTGTGTGTGTGTGTGTGTGGTGTGTGTGTGTGTGTGTGTGTGTGTGTGTGTGTGTGTGTGGTTTTGTGTGTGTGTGTTGTGTGTGGTGTGTGTGTGTGTGGTGTGTGTGTTGGTGTGTGTGTGGGTGTGTGTGTGATGTGTGTGTGTGTGGTGTGTGTGTGATGTGTGTGTGTGTGGTGTGTGTGTTTGGGTTTTGTGTGTTGTGTGTGTGTGTGGTGTGTGTGTGGTGGTGTGTGTGGTGTGTGTGTGGTGTGTGTTGTGGTGTGTGGTGTGTGTGGTGTGGGGTGTGTGTGGGTGGTGTGTGTGTGTGTGGTGTGTGTGTGTGGTGTGTGTGTGTGTGTGTGTGTGGTGTTGTGTGTGTGTGTGTGTTGTGGTGTGTGTGTGTTGTGGTGTGTGTGTGTTGTGGTGTGTGTGTGTTGTGGTGTGTGTGTGTTGTGGGGTGGTGTGTTGTGGTGTGTGTGTGTTTGTGGTGTGTGTGTTGTGGTGTGTGTGTTGTGGTGGTGTGTTGTGTTGTGTGTTGTGTGTGTGTGTGGTTGTGGTGTGTGTGTGTGTTGTGGTGTTGTGTGTGTTGTGGTGTGTGTGTGTTGTGGTGTGTGTGTGTTGTGGTGTGTGTGTTGTGTGGTGTGTGTGTTGTGGTGGTGTGTTGTGGTGTGTGTGTTGTGGTTGTGTGTGTTGTGGTGTGTGTGTTGTGGGGTGTGTTGTGGGGTGTGTTGTGGGGTGTGTTGTGGGGTGTGTTGCGGGTGTGTGTTGTGGTGTGTGTTGTGGGTGTGTTGTGGGTGTGTGTGGTGTGTGTGTGGGTGTGTTGTGGTGTGTGTTGTGGTGTGTGTTGTGGTGTGTGTTGTGGTATATGTTGTGGTGTGTGTTGTGGTATATGTTGTGGTGTGTGTTGTGGTGTGCGTTATGGTGTGCGTTGTGGTATATGTTGTTGTGTGTCTGTGGTGTGGTGTGGAGTGTAGTGTTCTGGCTCGGTCTAGCAACACGGTCTTGTATGTTGATGGTTCCTTCAGACGTGGTTTATCTTGCAGGATTCTGTTCTGCACCGTTCTATCTTGAAAATCAGTTTGACCGGTTGATTTCTCCCTTTCGAGTACCCCCAATTCCCTGAAAATTTACTATCTCAGTCATGTCCTCCTCGCCTATTTCTCTGATGTTTTCAATCTCCTGTTTTTCTTCCTGCTGTCTTTCTCTCCTGAAGCCCATGAATAAACACTGACTTCTCCCTCTCCTCCTCCCACTGCCTTTCCCTCTGTCTCTGGGTCCCGTTTGTACATGGCCATTGTCTCCCTTTTTTCCTTTATCTCTTGGTGGCATGGTCCTGTCTCTGCATGGGGCCTATCCCTCTCTCCACCTTCTCCCCCCTCCCTTACTGTTATCCTTGCTCCCATCTCTCCCCCTTCATTCCTCGGTCCTGCTTGGTGGACTGATAGGGCCTTAGCGTAAGTCATGTCTCCTTCCTTTCCTTTGGGCTCCTCGTTCAGTAGGGGTGTACAACAGCTTTGGGTCGGACTTGGCTTTCGCTGTCATTTTCGTATTGTCCCTGTGCATATTCGTTTCTGGTTCTTCGACTACTCTCCTTATTCTCCCGGTTCCTATGCCTCCTGTACTTCTTCCATTTGGTTTTGGCCTCTCTACACCTTCAGGTGAACCAAGGGCTCGTCCTGGTCTTCACGTTATGTCTGTTGCTCTTGGGTACAAACGAAAACGGAATAAGTCACTGACTTTTTTGGGTTATCAAAGATTCTTTATACATATGCTGCAATGTATGATAATCTATGTAACTGTATTTGTGTATACCAGAAGAAACTTACTCTCCTCTGCTGCCTTGTGTGTGTAGGCGAGTGTTTGTTTTGTGTGGGGTGTACGTGGTGTGTGTGTGTGGCGTGATGTGTATTTGTGTTGACAGCACGTGGCAGGTCACAGCGTAGTGAGGGTGGCAGCTCACAGCGCGGTGAGGGTGGTAGCAGGTCACCGCATGGTGGGGGTGGCAGCAGATCACAGAATGGTGGGCGTGGCAGGTCACATGGTGAGGGTGGCAGGTCACAGCATGGTGAGGGTGGCAGCAGGTCACAGCATGGTGGGGTTGCAGGTCACAGCATGGTGGGGGTGGCAGGTCACGGCATGGTGGGGGTTGCAGATCACAGCATGGTGGGAGGTGGCAGGTCACGGCATGTTGGGGGTTGCAACAGGTCACAGCATGGTGGGGGTGGCAGATCACAGCATGGTGGGAGGTGGCAGGTCACGGCATGGTGGGGGTTGCAGATCACAGCATGGTGGGGGTTGCAGATCACGGCATGTTGGGGGTTGCAACAGGTCACAGCATGGTGGAGGTGGCAGGTCACGGCATGGTGGGGGTTGCAACAGGTCACAGTATGGTGGGAGGTGGTAGGTCACAGCATGGTGGGAGTGGCAGTAGGTCACAGCAAAATGGGAGGTGGCAGGTCACAGCATGGTGGGGGTGACAGGTCACAGCATGATGGGGTGGCAGGTCACAGCATTGTGGGGGTGGCAGGTCACAACATGGTGGGGTGGCAGGTCACAGCATGATGGGAGGTGGCAGGTCACAGCAAGATGGGAGGTGGCAGGTCACAGCATGGTGGGGGTGGCAGGTCACAGAATGGTGGGAGTGGCAGGTCACAGCATTATGGGAGGTGGCAGGTCACAGCATGGTGGGGGTGACAGGTCACAGCATGGTGGGGGTGACAGGTCACAGCATTATGGGAGGTGGTAGGTCGCAGCATGGTGGGGGTGACAGGTCACAGCATGGTGGGGGTGGCAGGTCACAGCATGGTGGGGGTGGCAGGTCACAGCATGGTGGGGGTGGCAGCAGGTCACAGCATGGTGGGGGTGGCAGGTCACAGCATGGGGGTGGCAGCAGGTCACAGCATGGTGGGGGTGGCAGGTCACAGCATGGTGGGGGTGGCAGCAAGTCACAGCATGGTAAGGGTGGCAGGTCACAGCATGGTGGGGGTGGCAGCAGGTCACAGCATGGTGGGGGTGGCAGCAGGTCACAGCATGGTGGGGGTGGCAGGTCACAGCATGGTGGGGGTGGCAGGTCACAGCATGGTGGGGGTGGCAGCAGGTCACAGCATGGTAAGGGTGGCAGGTCACAGCATGGTGGGGGTGGCAGCAGGTCACAGCATGGTGGGGGTGGCAGCAGGTCACAGCATGGTGGGGGTGGCAGGTCACAGCATGGTGGGGGTGGCAACAGGCAAGGGAACAAATTATCATGGAGGGGACAAAAAGTGACCACTAGATCCTAGCACAGCTGTTTGTTAATACAAGCTTCATGGCAGTGTAAACACACAAGCTTCATGGCAGTGTAAACACACAAGCTTCATGGCAGTGTAAACACACAAGCTTCATGGCAGTGTAAACACACAAGCTTCATGGCAGTGTAAACATACAAGCTTCATGGCAGTGTAAACACACAAGCTTCATGGCAGTGTAAACACACAAGCTTCATGGCAGTGTAAACACACAAGCTTCATGGAAGTGTAAACACACAAGCTTCATGGCAGTGTAAACACACAAGCTTCATGGAAGTGTAAACACACAAGCTTCATGGCAGTGTAAACACACAAGCTTCATGGCAGTGTAAACACACAAGCTTCATGGAAGTGTAAACACACAAGCTTCATGGCAGTGTAAACACACAAGCTTCATGGAAGTGTAAACACACAAGCTTCATGGCAGTGTAAACACACAAGCTTCATGGCAGTGTAAACACACAAGCTTCATGGAAGTGTAAACACACAAGCTTCATGGCAGTGTAAACACACAAGCTTCATGGCAGTGTAAACACACAAGCTTCATGGCAGTGTAAACACACAAGCTTCATGGCAGTGTAAACACACAAGCTTCATGGAAGTGTAAACACAATTTTTACGCGAAAAAAGAAATCTTTTATCCAACCCGCTTTTCAATTTATTTCCCGACTGATATTTTTAATTTCTTCCAGTACTTTATTAAACAAATTATTTCACCTCGTTTTATTAAACTAATGTGAAAAAATTAGGCATAACCGAAATTTGGACATTATACTCGCCACCACATTATTCTTACTAAGGTCCTTCTTACTCTCATCGCTGGTATACCGTAACTACTGCCGCTGACTCTCTAGCAACTACTGCCGCTGACTCTCTAGCAACTACTGCCGCTGACTCTAGCAACTACTGCCGCTGACTCTCTAGCAACTACTGCCGCTGACTCTCTAGCAACTACTGCCGCTGACTCTCTAGCAACTACTGCCGCTGACTCTCTAGCAACTACTGCCGCTGACTCTCTAGCAACTACTGCCGCTGACTCTCTAGCAACTACTGCCGCTGACTCTCTAGCAACTACTGCCGCTGACTCTCTAGCAACTACTGCCGCTGACTCTGTAGCAACTACTGCCGCTGACTCTCTAGCAACTACTGCAGCTGACTCTCTAGCAACTACTGCCGCTGACTCTCTAGCAACTACTGCCGCTGACTCTCTAGCAACTACTGCCGCTGACTCTCTAGCAACTACTGCCGCTGACTCTCTAGCAACTACTGCCGCTGACTCTCTAGCAACTACTGCCGCTGACTCTCTAGCAACTACTGCCGCTGACTCTCTAGCAACTACTGCCGCTGACTCTCTAGCAACTACTGCCGCTGACTCTCTAGCAACTACTGCCGCTGACTCTCTAGCAACTACTGCGCTGACTCTCTAGCAACTACTGCCGCTGACTCTCTAGCAACTACTGCCGCTGACTCTCTAGCAACTACTGCCGCTGACTCTCTAGCAACTACTGCCGCTGACTCTCTAGCAACTACTGCCGCTGACTCTCTAGCAACTACTGCCGCTGACTCTCTAGCAACTACTGCCGCTGACTCTCTAGCAACTACTGCCGCTGACTCTCTAGCAACTACTCCGCTGACTCTCTAGCAACTACTGCCGCTGACTCTTAGCAACTACTGCCGCTGACTCTCTAGCAACTACTGCCGCTGACTCTCTAGCAACTACTGCCGCTGACTCTCTAGCAACTACTGCCGCTGACTCTCTAGCAACTACTGCCGCTGACTCTCTAGCAACTACTGCCGCTGACTCTCTAGCAACTACTGCCGCTGACTCTCTAGCAACTACTGCCGCTGACTCTCTAGCAACTACTGCCGCTGACTCTCTAGCAACTACTGCCGCTGACTCTCTAGCAACTACTGCAGCTGACTCTCTAGCAACTACTGCAGCTGACTCTCTAGCAACTACTGCCAGCTGACTCTCTACAACTACTGCAGCTGACTCTCTAGCAACTACTGCAGCTGACTCTGTAGCAACTACTGCGCTGACTCTTAGCAACTACTGCACGCTGACTCTTAGCAACTACTGCCGCTGACTCTCTAGCAACTACTGCCGCTGACTCTCTAGCAACTACTGCCGCTGACTCTCTAGCAACTACTGCCGCTGACTCTCTAGCAACTACTGCCGCTGACTCTCTAGCAACTACTGCCGCTGACTCTCTAGCAACTACTGCCGCTGACTCTCTAGCAACTACTGCCGCTGACTCTCTAGCAACTACTGCCGCTGACTCTCTAGCAACTACTGCCGCTGACTCTCTAGCAACTACTGCCGCTGACTCTCTAGCAACTACTGCCGCTGACTCTCTAGCAACTACTGCCGCTGACTCTTAGCACAACTACTGCTGCTCACTCTGTAGCAACTAGTGCCGCTGACTCTCTAGCAACTACTGCTGCTCACTCTGTAGCAACTACTGCCGCTGACTTTAGCAACTACTGCCGCTGACTTTAGCAACTACTGCCGCTCACTCTGTAGCAACTACTGCCGCTGACTCTCTAGCAACTACTGCCGCTGACTCTCTAGCAACTACTGCCGCTGACTCTCTAGCAACTACTGCCGCTGATTCTGTAGCAACTACTGCTGCTCACTCTGTAGCAACTACTGCCGCTGACTCTCTAGCAACTACTGCTGCTCACTCTGTAGCAACTACTGCCGCTGACTTTAGCAACTACTGCCGCTGACTTTAGCAACTACTGCCGCTGACTTTAGCAACTACTGCCGCTCACTCTGTAGCAACTACTGCCGCTGACTCTCTAGCAACTACTGCCGCTGATTCTGTAGCAACTACTGCTGCTCACTCTGTAGCAACTACTGCCGCTGACTCTCTAGCAACTACTGCCGCTCACTCTGTAGCAACTACTCCCGCTCACTCTGTAGCAACTACTCCCGCTCATCTGTAGCAACTACTCCGCTCACTCTGTAGCAACTACTCCGCTCACTCTGTAGCAACTACTCCGCTCACTCTGTAGCAACTACTCCCGCTCACTCTGTAGCAACTACTCCCGCTCACTCTGTAGCAACTACTCCGCTCACTCTGTAGCAACTACTCCCGCTGACTCTGCTAGCAACTACTCCGCCGACTCTGCAGCAACTACTCCCGCTCACTCTGTAGCAACTACTCCCGCTCACTCTGTAGCAACTACTCCCGCTCACTCTGTAGCAACTACTCCCGCTCACTCTGTAGCAACTACTCCCGCTCACTCTGTAGCAACTACTCCCGCTCACTCTGTAGCAACTACTCCCGCTCACTCTGTAGCAACTACTCCCGCTCACTCTGTAGCAACTACTCCCGCTCACTCTGTAGCAACTACTCCCGCTCACTCTGTAGCAACTACTCCCGCTCACTCTGTAGCAACTACTCCCGCTCACTCTGTAGCAACTACTCCCGCTCACTCTGTAGCAACTACTCCCGCTCACTCTGTAGCAACTACTCCCGCTCACTCTGTAGCAACTACTCCCGCCGACTCTGCAGCAACTACTCCCGCCGACTCTGCAGGAACTACTCCCGCTCACTCTGTAGCAACTACTCCCGCCGACTCTGCAGCAACTACTCCCGCCGACTCTGCAGCAACTACTCCCGCCGACTCTGCAGCAACTACTCCCGCCGACTCTGCAGCAACTACTCCCGCCGACTCTGCAGCAACTACTCCCGCCGACTCTGCAGCAACTACTCCCGCCGACTCTGCAGGCAACTACTCCCGCGACTCTGTAGCAACTACTCCGCCGACTCTGCAGCAACTACTCCCGCACGACTCTGCTGCAACTACTCCCGCCGACTCTGCAGCAACTACTCCCGCCGACTCTGCAGCAACTACTCCCGCCGACTCTGCAGCAACTACTCCGCCGACTCTGCAGCAACTACTCCGCCGACTCTGCAGCAACTACTCCGCCGACTCTGCAGCAACTACTCCGCGACTCTGCAGCACTACTCCCGCTACTCTGCAGCAACTACTCCCGCCGACTCTGCAGCAACTACTCCCGCCGACTCTGCAGCAACTACTCCCGCTGACTCTGCAGCAACTACTCCCGCCGACTCTGCAGCAACTACTCCCGCCGACTCTGCAGCAACTACTCCCGCCGACTCTGCAGCAACTACTCCCGCCTCGACTCTGCAGCAACTACTCCCGCCGACTCTGCAGCAACTACTCCCGCCGACTTGCAGGAACTACTCCGCCACTCTGTAGCAACTACTCCCGCGACTCTGCAGCAACTACTCCGCCGACTCTGCAGCAACTACTTCCCGCCGACTCTGCAGCAACTACCCGCCCAACTCTGCAGCAACTACTCCCGCCGACTCTGCAGCAACTACTCCCGCTCACTCTGCAGCAACTACTCCCGCGACTCTGCAGCAACTACTTCCCGCCGACTCTGCAGCAACTACTCCCGCCGACTCTGCAGCAACTACTCCCGCCGACTCTGCAGCAACTACTCCCGCCGACTCTGCAGCAACTACTCCCGCCGACTCTGCAGCAACTACTCCCGCTCACTCTGTAGCAACTACTCCCGCCGACTCTGCAGCAACTACTCCCGCCGACTCTGCATGAACTACTCCCGCTCACTCTGTAGCAACTACTCCCGCCGACTCTGCAGCAACTACTCCCGCCGACTCTGCAGCAACTACTCCCGCCGACTCTGCAGCAACTACTCCCGCCGACTCTGCAGCAACTACTCCCGCGTACTCTGTCAGCACTACTCCCGCCGACTCTGCAGCAACTACTCCGCCGACTCTGCAGCAACTACTCCCGCCGACTCTGCAGCAACTACTCCGCCGACTCTGCAGCAACTACTCCGTCGACTCTGCAGCAACTACTCCCGCGACTCTCAGCAACTACCCGCCGACTCTGCAGCACTACTCCGCTGACTCTGCAGCAACTACTCCCCGACTCTGCAGCAACTACTCCCGCCGACTCTGCAGAACTACTCCGCGACTCTGCAGCAACACTCCGCCGATCTGCAGCATAACTAACTCCGCGACTCTGCAGCAACTACTCCGCTGACTCTGCAGCAAACTACTCCCGCGATCTGCAGCAACTACTCCCCGAATCTGCAGCAACTACTCCCGCGACTCTGCAGAACTACTCCCGCCGACTCTGCAGAACTACTCCGTCACTCTGTAGCAATACTCCCCGACTCTGCAGCAACTACTCCGCCGACTCTGCAGCAACACTCCGCCGACTCTGCAGCAACTACTCCCGCCGACTCTGACAGAACTACTCGCCGACTACTGCACATAACTCTCAGTCGCTCTGAGAACTATCCCCCGACTCTGTAATTGACTGAGGAAGACTACTGTGTAGACTAGAGGTCGAGAACTTTTTGCGTTATACGCCTTAACAAATTGTGTAAGTGAAATTCCCACGAGACTATAAGTCAAAGAATCGTAAAACACTAGGAACTCAAATTCAAATAGTTTATTAATCAGTTGGTGAAGAATTATCATTACCCTGATTAATATAGTAAAATTAGTATCTTACCAACAGGTTTAGACATAACCAACAGTTAGTTTCTTTACTCACGAAATCGTAATGACACGATTGCAAACAAACCATACCAGGGGCGGGATTTGAACCCGCGGTCAGAGAGTCTCAAAACTCCAGACCGTCGCGTTAGCCACTGGACCAGCTAGCCACAATAAGATTCATCCAACTAGGTATATTTCTACACCATAGGAAGGTTAGCACAGGCACCACTGTGACCACAAATGCAAGTTTTTACAGACGAATCTCCAGCTAGCGTGGCCGTGACGAACTCTAGCTCAAGTCCCCTCAAAGCCGTTAACATGACTCACGAAATCGTAATGACACGATTGAAACGGCTTTGAGGGAACTTGAGCTAGAGTTCGTCACGGCCACGCTAGCTGGAGATTCGTCTGTAAAAACTTGCATTTGTGGTCACAGTGGTGCCTGTGCTAACCTTCCTATGGTGTAGAAATATACCTAGTTGGATGAATCTTATTGTGGCTAGCTGGTCCAGTGGCTAACGCGACGGGCTGGAGTTTTGAGACTCTCTGACGCGGGTTCAAATCCCGCCCGTGGTATGGTTAGGTATCTTTATTCCGAAACGTTTTGTCTACACAGTAGACTTCTTCAGTCGTGTACAGGAAAGTTGGCAGAAGCAGTAGAGATGTGTAGACGATGTAATCATTCTAACATCCTTGAAGATGTAGTTTTGAGGTGGTCAGTCCCTCAGCCTCAACACGACGTCTTCAAGGGTGATGGACTGATTACATCGTCTTCACATCTCTACTGCTTCTGCCAACTTTCCTGTACACGACTGAAGAAGTCTACTGTGTAGGCGAAAAGTTTCGGCATAAAAATAACTGTTGTACATGTGTCTTACTTTAAAAAAAATAATTTATACGTTAACTGAGCCTTCATTACCACCGAAATTTTCATTTTTATCCCATTTTGGGTAATTTATGCCGGTTCCCCGAAAAAGTTCAACATGTAAAGATACCCAACCGGTGAACACGTTTCTTACTCGTCAACTTATGGGTATTTTATATCTTCTACAGGAATACTCAGGTACCCCATAACCTAAGTCGTTGAAACCATTCCCATCATCCTGGAATGCCTCCAGCAACTTCCACAAGGCTCAGCACCGCAGCTTCGATCGCTGTAAAATGGTCACTACAAATTCGACGACGGTCGAGAAAGAAATTCATGTGTATAGCTGCACGTCTGCCACTTTTATGTATTAGTGGGAAATTTTCATTACCGTTAAATCACGATAAATATATTTGAGTCTGGCTCTTCTGAATAACTTCAATATTTAATGATTGTTGCAGCTTATGACTAGTATAGTACCCAGTATATTTAGTGTGTATGTGTGTGTGTTGCGTGTGTGTGGTGTGTGTGTGTGTGGTGTGTGTGGTGTGTGTGGTGTGTGTGTGTGGTGTGAGTGGTGTGTGTGGGGTGTGTGGTGTGTGGTGTGTGGTGTGTGTGTGTGGGGGTGGTGTGGTGTGTGGTGTGTGTGTGTGTGGTGTGTGTGGTGTGTGTGGTGTGTGTGTGTGTGTGGTGTGTGTGTGTGTGTGTGTGTGTGTGTGTGTGGGGTTGTGTGTGTGTGGTTGTGTGTGTGTGTGTGTGTGTGTGTGTGGTGTGTGTGTGTGTGGTGTGTGGTTGTGTGTGGTGGTGTGTGTGTGGTGTGTGTGTGGGTGTGTGTGGTGGTGTGTGTGTGTATCATGTGGGGGTTCGACACGTGATTAGGTAAGAAATACTCACGTAGGCTGGTATTACATATAATTACAGATAAGGTGGATAACGCCCTTACAGCCGTGACCTGCCTCCTTGCTCACTCTCGTATAACTGACTGACTGCCTGGCCGCCCAGTACCCATATGTGAGAGGGTCTTATGCCAGGTCAGCACAATATGAATATATGAATAGACAGTGACTCAGGCAGAGACGGTTGGTCGTGAGTCAACTGGCACAGTGGTTACTGGTAACTGGTTACTACTACTGAGATGTGGTGTGTGTGTGGTGTGTGTGTGGTGTGTGTGTGTGTGTGTGTGTGTGTGGTGTGTGTGTGTGGTGTGTGTGTGTGGTGTGTGTGTGTGGTGTGTGTGTGTGGTGTGTGTGTGGTGTGTGTGTGGTGTGTGTGTGGTGTGTGTGTGTGGTGTGTGTGTGTGGTTGTGTGTGTGTGTGGTGTGTGTGTGTGGTGTGTGTGTGTGGTGTGTGTGTGTGGTGTGTGTGTGTGGTGTGTGTGTGTGGTGTGTGTGTGTGGGTGTGTGTGTGGTGTGTGTGTGTGGTGTGTGTGTGGTGTGTGTGTGGTGTGTGTGTGGTGTGTGTGTGGTGTGTGTGTGGTGTGTGTGTGGTGTGTGTGTGTGGTGTGCGTGTGGTGTGCGTGTGGTATGTGTGTGTGTGTACACTCACCTATTTGTACTCACCTATTTGTGGTTGCAGGGGTCGAGTCTTAGATCCTGGCCCCCACCTCTTCACCGGTTGCTACTGGGTCCTCTCTCTCCCCTCTCCATGAGCTTCATCAAACCTCGTCTTAAAACTGTGTATGGTTCCTGCCTCCACTACATCACTTTCTAGGCTATTCCACTGCCTGACAACTCTATGACTGAAGAAATACTTCCTAATATCTTTCTGACTCATCTGTGTCATCAACTTCCAATTGTGACCTCTTGTTTCTGTGTCCCCTTCCTGGAACATCCTGTCTTTATCCACCTTGTCTATTCCGCGCAGTATTTTATATGTCGTTATCATGTCTTCCCTGACCCTCCTGTCCTCGAGTGTCGTCAGGCGGATTTCCCTTAACCTTTCTTCATAAGACATTCCCCTTAGCTCTGGAACTAACCTTGTCGCAAACCTTTGCACTTTTAGTTTCTTGACGTGCTTTATCAAGTGCGGGTTCCAAACAGGTGCTGCATACTCCAGTATGGGCCTGACGTACACGGTGTACAGTGTCTTGAACGATTCCTTATTAAGGTATCGGAACGCTGTTCTCAGGTTTGCCAGGCGCCCATATGCTGCAGCAGTTACCTGGCTGATGTGTGCTTCCGGAGACATGCTCGGTGTTATACTTACTCCAAGATCTTTCTCTTTGAGCGAGGTTTGCAGTCTTTGGCCACCTAGCCTATACTCGGTCTGTGGTCTTCTGTGCCCTTCCCCTATCTTCATGACTTTGCATTTGGCGGGATTAAATTCGAGAAGCCAGTTGCTGGACCAGGTGTCCAGTCTGTCCAGGTCTCTTTGAAGCCCTGCCCGGTCCTCATCTGATTTAATTCTCCTCATTAACTTCACATCGTCTGCGAACAGGGACACTTCTGAGTCTAACCCTTCCATCATATCGTTCACATATACCAAAAATAGCACTGGTCCTAGGACCGACCCCTGTGGGACCCCGCTCGTCACAGGTGCCCACTGTGATACATCATTACGTACCATGACTCGTTGTTGCCTCCCTGTCAGGTATTCTCTGATCCACTGCAGTGCCCTTCCTGTTATATGAGCCTGATCCTTTAGCTTCTGAACTAATCTCTTGTGAGGAACTGTGTCAAAGTCCTTCTTACAGTCCAAGAAGATGGAATCAACCCACCCCTCTCTCCCGTGTCTTACTTCTGTTACTTTATCATAAAACTCCAGAAGGTTTGTGACAGGATTTTCCTTCCATGAATCCATGCTGGTTGGCGTTTATACTCTTGTTCCATTCCAGGTGCTCCATCACTCTCCTCCTGATAATCTTCTCCATAACTTTGCATACTATACACGTCAGTGATACAGGTCTATAGTTTAGTGCCTATTTTTTGTCTCCTTTTTTAAAAATGGGAACCACATTTGCCGTCTTCCATACCTCAGGTAGTTGCCCAGTCCCTCTCTAAGGACCCACAGGGAGATGTTGCCCGGTCCCATTGCCTTTGAGGTATGGATGTCCCTTAGCAGTTTCTCCTCCTCATCTGTATGTCATCCAACACTTGCTGGTATATTCCTTGCTGGTGTCCCCATCTGGTCTGTCCCCCCAGAGGCCTTCCTGTCTCCACTGTAAATACTTTCTTAAATCTCATGTTGAGTTCCTCACATACCTCTTGATCGTTTCTTGTGAGTTCTCCACCTTCTTTCCTCAGCATTATCATCTGGTCTCTGACTGTTGTCTTCCTCCTAATGTGGCTATACAGCAGTTTCGGGTCAGACTTGACTTTCGATGCTATGTCGTTTTCGTACTGTCGCTGGGCCTCCCTCCTTATCTGTGCGTACTCGTTTCTGGCTCTGGGTCCTTTGCCTTATGTACCTTTTCCATTCTCTGGTGCACTTAGTTTTTGCCTCCCTACACCTTCGGGTTTGTAGATGAATGGTTCAGAGAACCGACATGTTGATAAATTAGACTGACCACATCGACTCAAGGTTGAGGGACTGATTACCTCATTCTCCTCCTGTTCTTCAAGATTCTCCTTTGTATGGACTGATGAAGCCACTGTGTGGCGAAACGTTTCCTCAATAAAGATACCCAAGAGTTGCACATGTGTCTAATTTATCAACACCTTCGGGTAAACCAAGGACTCGCTTTGGTCTTTCTATTATTTCTGTTTCCATTGGGAACAAACCTTTCCTCTGCCTCCTTGCACTTTGTTGCTACATATTCCATCATCTCGTTTACTGATTTTTCCTACCAGTTCTCTGTCCCACTGAACCTCCTGCAGGAAGTTCCTCATACCTGTGTAGTCCCCCCTTTTGTAGTTTGACTTTTCCCATTCAATTCCTGTTACCTTCTCCACTTGTAACTCTACTATATAATCAAAACTCAGAACCAAGTGATCGCTAGCTCCAAGGGACCTCTCGTAAGTGTCTGAACTGCTCAAGGTGAACACAAGATCCAGTCTTGCTGGCTCATCCTCCCCTCTCTCTTTGGTAGTGTCCCTGACATGTTGATGCATGAGGTTTTCAAGTACCACATCCATCATCTTGGCTCTCCATGTTTCGGGACCCCCATGTGGCTCCAAGTTTTCCCAGTCGATCTCCCTGTGGTCGAAATCGCCCATTACCAGTAACATTGCTCTGCTCGAGTGAGCTCTTCTTGCCACCTCAGCCAGTGTGTCCACCATCACCCTGTTTTCTTCGTACTCCTCTCTTGGCCTCCTGCAGTTCTGTGGTGGGTTATACATCACTCCAATGACTATGTTCTCCAGACTGAATTGTACCTACTATGTAGTCTCTTTCTCCAATCACGTCCATGCCTTCCATTTCCTCAAATCCCCATCGGTTTTTTATGAGCAGTGCAACTCCTCCTACCCCTCTACTCCTATCTTTTCTCAGGATCTGATATCCCGGTGGGAAGATTGTGTCTGTTATTTTCTCTGCGAGTTTTGTTTCTGTGACTGCTATGATGTCTGGGGATTTCTCACCGATTCTTTCGTGCCACTACTCATGTTTATTCATTATTCCTTCCGCGTTTGTGTACCAAACTTTCAGCTTCTTTTCTATCACTGTGGTCCTGCAAGAATATTGGGGTTGGGGGAGCGAGAGCCTTGGGGGGGGGCCTATGAGGGGCTGTGGTGTAGGTGGGGTTTGTGATGACGGGGGTGGGGTTAGAATGCGCGTAAGTGACAGCTGTTGGGGTGAGGTTTGTGATGTGGGTGTTTCTGGAAGAGGGAACAGTGAGTGGGTTGTGGTTTGGGTTGCTCAGTTGCTTTGGGATTGTCGCGGTGGAGTCTTTCGGTGGGAGATTTTGCAGGGTGTGTTTGCCCTTCCTCCTGTGTCTGGGTCCTGCTCATCTTCATCGTTGCCTCACGTTCCTCCTTGCGTCTCTGTACCTTCTCTTTCAGTGTAGTCCTTTCTTCTTGTGTTCTGTTGCGATCGAGGTACACTCTCTGGTTCCCCATGTTTGTCCCTCAGTCGTGCTTTCTCTTGCAGGATCCTGGTTCGAACTGATTCTTCCTTGAAAATTACTTAGACATTCTGTATCCTTCCACTCGCAAACCACCCAGTTCTCCAAAAGTTTGTCACCTGGTTCATATCACCCTCACCTATTGTTTTAATGATGCCTTCAATCATTTTTTCCTCCTCCTGTTTTATTTCTTCGAAGTTGTCCCCCTTGGTTTCTTGGAGCCCGTACACAAAAACTGACCTCTCCCTTTCCTCCTCCCACTGAGTCTCCATTTGCATCCTCTGAGGTGTTTTATTTCCTTCCATTGAAATGTTCTTGCCTTCAGTCCCTGTCCTATCTGAAACTGTCTTTCATGATCAGCTGTTCCTTGCTACTGCAGTTGGCTGTTAGTCTCTGCATATAACATACCTTCATTGTCTTCGGACCTGTCATTTGATCTTAGTATGCTCCTCGTCTTTTCCCTGGCCCCACGTGGGTCTGATAGGGCCTTCGCATACGGCATATCTCCTTTGTTTCTTACCGTCCCCTTGTCTGTGCCTGACATAGAATTTCCTGTTCTTGCATCTGAATTGTCATTTGTCTCTCTAATCTGTTTTAGGTTTTTCATTTTCTCTTCTAAGCACTGTATCCTAGTTTCTGCTGCTAAGACCTGTAGCTCCCACTTCCTGCACTCTACAGCTATCTGCTCCTCCATTATCTTGCCAAGCTCTTCTATCTTCCTTCCCCACTCTTCCTACCTTTTTTGGAGCTATAACTCACAATCTTTCCTCCCTGGTTCGTCCACCAGATCTTTGGTTTTCCGCCCTCTAGGGCCACCCTTTTTTTTTTACCACAGAAAGAAGTTTGTGTATTTTACCACAGAGACAAGTTTATATGTTTTCAGGGTGTTTGTGTGGGGGGGAGGGACAGGGCTAGAGGAGATAGAGAAAATAAGAGGGAGAGAGTTAAAGGGTAGAAAGAGGGAGAGAGAGGAGGGAGGATGAGGTTGAGGGATAAGACTAGGGGGAGAGAGACGAGAGGGGGAGAGAAAGGGTAGAGAGAGGGAGAGAGAAAGAATGAGAGAGGAGGGCGAGGGAAAAGGCTATGAGAGAGAGAAATGCGAGGGATGGGGAGAGAGAAAGATAGAAAGAGGGAGGGGAGAGAAGGCTAAAGAAGGTGGGAAAGAGAGGGGGAGAGGTGGGGGAATGCGAGGGAGAGAGAGAAAAATAGAAAGAGGGAGGGGAGAGAAGGCTAAAGAGGAGAGTGGGAGAGAGAGGGGGAGAGGTGGGGGAACGCGGTCAAATTCCAAGGAATAGCTGTGTGAATGAGTGGGTGTGTGTGTGTACTCATCTAGTTGTGGTTTCAGGGGTCGAGACTCAGCTCCTGGCCCCGAGTGTGTGTGTGTGTGTGTGTGTGTGTGTGTGTGTGTGTGTGTGTGTATGTGTGTGTGTGTGTGTGTGTGTGTGTGTGTGTGTGTGTGTGTGTGTGTGTGTGCGCGCGCGCGCGCACGTGAGTTGTTTGTGTCCCAGAAATACACCTCACCTCTATGCGTCATAATACTAATAAAATACCATTAATACTGAGAGTAATTCTAATAATTATAATACTAGTGTGTGTTAAAGAGTCTTTCTTTCGCCCAGTTGTGTACTACCTTATACTACATGTGTACCTAATACTTGCTTCTCAGATTGTACTGTCTTTGTGTCTTAAAACTGTTGCCAGGCCTGTAGTCCTACTGGCCCCAACTTACTCCTCCTGCCTATTCCTTGCTCCTACAAATTTTATCTTCCTACTACTGCTAGGTGTTGTGTTTATGATAACCACTCTGGAGCAGGGTATGTGACAGCCAGCTACCAGTGATCTAGGGCCGGCTCTATCACTCAAAGTGATTGTAACCTTACTCCTCAGAGGGGACGTCCATCCCGATGTCTGGGGTGTGTGTGTGTGTGTGTGTGTGTGTGTGTGTGTGTGTGTGTGTGTGTGTGTGTGTGTGTGTGTGTGTGTGTGTGTGTGTGTATGTGTGTGTGTGTTGTGGTGTGTGTGTGTGGGGGGGGGAGGGAGGGATGCAAATTTATCTATATACTAAATTAGTTTTCCAGACTAGTAATGCTTGGAGTCGGTGTAACAGTGTTAGATGTGGCCACCAGAGAGGAAGCTTCGCCGTGTTATTGGACACCAGAACTCTCAGTTTGTCAGTTATATCAGTGATATTGATTACTGTTCAGTAACTACTGCTGCATCTTGTCTTGAGAACATTAGCGTTGATACATTCCACGGGAAGGAACACACGTTGTCACTGTACAAACTTTACCCTTAAATTATAAATTTATAATGAAACTTCTTAAAAACTTCGAATGATTTTTACGTTGGGAAGTTTTTCTCGAAAAAAACTTAACCTTCACTCTTTCAGCTACTTTTTAAATTGCCAATTTTATTAAATTTTATTAATCAAACGAGTTTCAGTGGGATACCTGAGAATGTCTCTCCTGATGAGAAAAGTCAGTGTTGGACTTTATTGGGTCATTTTTGGCTAAATAAACTCAATCTCTACTTTTACGTGCCCATAACTGTGTGTGCCCTCAACGATATAAAAAAAAATGGGTATATGTACCCAAAGCTAAAATAAAACTTAATTAAACGTGAAAAACTGGCCAGTTTTCCTTTGTTGGCCCCAATTTCCTCATTTGGGAAAAATTGAAATAATTGTCAGGTGATAATTACTGATTTCCTCGTCTAATTGACCCCGAGCCTTGTAATACTGATGACTTGTTAATGATAATATGTGAATGACCTTACATGGGAGACATGACTGATATGAAGAACATGACTTCACATGGAGGACATGACCCACATGGAGGACATGACTATTATGGAGAACATGACTTCACATGGAGGACATGACTAATATGGAGAACATGACTTCACATGGAGGACATGACCCACACAGAGGCAAAGAGTAAGGACGGTGTTGTGTACTTTGACCTCCTAGCTATGTCAGCTATGTCAGTTCAGTGATTTCACTCAAGACTGATGTTAAGAGAAGATAATTAGAGAGAGAATGAGAGAGATACAGCGAGTCATGTGATATTTCTCCTTGAAGGAGCCTCCAGTGTCTGGCACTGTTGGCACTGCTGGCACCTGGGTGCCAGCAGGATCGATTAACCAAGCAATGTTATCAATAGAGGTTAATGATGATCTGACTTGGAAAGCTGATCTGAAGAGGGAATTAGGTGTCAGTCTGTCTGTCTCCTGTGGAGAGATTAAGTCGGCGCTCTGAGTGGCGATTAAGAATTACCTGAGTGAAGCCTTAACAACGAGAACTGATGTCACAAAACATCAGCTTGTCAGGAGAGAATTGTAGTCAACGTTTCGCTCCTTCCTGAGCCGTTAATAAAGGCGCGTTTCGGAAGTTACAGCAGAAGAAAGTTACGCAGATTGTAAACTGTTGTGTTTCTGATTGTAAATTGCTGTGTATCTGATTGTAAATTGCTGTGTATCTGATTGTAAATTGCTGTGTATCTGACTGTAAACAGCTGTGCACGTGACTGTAAACAGCTGTGCACGTGACTGTAAACAGCTGTGCACGTGACTGTAAACAGCTGTGAACGTGACTGTAAACAGCTGTGCACGTGACTGTAAACAGCTGTGCACGTGACTGAACATGACCCCGCCTCTTGATCTCTGTCGTGGCTATAAAAGTACTTCCCAGAATCCCGTGACTAATCTGTGTTGTCAGCCTTTATCCATGTCCCCTCTTTTCCTGCCCTTCATATTTAAGACTATCCTTCTCACCAATTTCTCAAGAGGATCGCGTATTTCATAAACAAGTCTCCCATAGCCCACCCCTCACTCTCACGGTAGTCAGGTACAATTTCTTTAGTCTCTTTTGTTTAGTTATAATTTTTTTTTACATTTTCTTTTTTTCTTAGCATATTTAATTAGGGAAGGGAGGCTCTACTGTGGCGCTGCCTCCTCTAAGGTAGCTTTAAGGTAGCTAGTGTACAGAGTAATGAATCAGTCATTGAGGCTCCAGAAAGGAACGTGGGAGTAGACAGTCCTAGCAGTTCGTGAGGGAGGATCAAGCCTTCCTCCCTCCCTCACTGCGTCCAATAGCCCATTCAGGTGTACCTCACTGGGACGTACAGACACATCTATGTATGTGTGTGTGTGTGTGTGTGTGTGTGTGTGTGTGTGTGTGTGTGTGTGTGTGTGTGTGTGTGTGTGTGTGTGTGTGTGTGAAAACAGTGACCGCAACGTGTGTGTGGATGCGGGAAAGACCTGGTCTGACACACACATCCCTCAGGTGTCATCTAACACATGGTAACTAACACCACTGACTCTCCTATATTAACCCACCAGAACTGACTCCTGGATCACAGCTGCCGCTCAACTTCACGGAAAACAAAAATAAACCAAACTTCGGAAAAATAAAGAATTTTTCAAATGCTTCTAATTGTTCTTGTTACAACTAGTGTGATTGTTCCTGTTACAACTAGTGTGATTGTTCCTGTTACAACTAGTGTGATTGTTCCTGTTACAACTAGTGTGATTGTTCCTGTTACAACTAGTGTGATTGTTCCTGTTACAGCTAGTGTGATTGTTCCTGTTACAACTAGTGTGATTGTTCCTGTTACAACTAGTGTGATTGTTCCTGTTACAACTAGTGTGATTGTTCCTGTTAACAACTAGTGTGATTGTTCCTGTTACAGCTAGTGTGATTGTTCCTGTTACAACTAGTGTGATTGTTCCTGTTACAACTAGTGTGATTGTTCCTGTTACAACTAGTGTGATTGTTCCTGTTACAACTAGTGTGATTGTTCCTGTTACAACTAGTGTGATTGTTCCTGTTACAACTAGTGTGATTGTTCCTGTTACAACTAGTGTGATTGTTCCTGTTACAGCTAGTGTGATTGTTCTCGTTACAACATAGTGGTTTTCTTCTTGTTCCTACAGTAACGCTGTTCTTCCCTCACACTGTTGTACAGAACAGTTACTGAACACTGCTCCTTCTTCCAAAGTTGTGCAGCTATAGTAACGCTGTTCGTCACAGCACTGCTGTATAACACAGCTGCAGTGATGCTGCTCTTCTTGCACACAGATGTATAAACAGCTGCATCATATCTGTTCTACAATACTCTTATTATTATTATAATCATGGGGGAGGGCTAAACGCGTAGGGATTATACAGAGCCTGTCACAAGATGTACCGGGTTCCCAGGAACTTCCACTACAGAGCCAACGCCATGGAATTCGTGCACGAAGCATCTGCCAGGTGTGCTACAGGGAGCGTGCACTCAATCCCTCAAATCTCAACATCCGTGCAAACAATGGATGTCTAAGCTCCCAGAGAGCTCCAACCAGGAACAATTAACAGCCCCTCCCAGCAGACAGAGCTGACAGCTACCGCAACTTCACCTCTACAGAGCACCTAAAATCTGCAATCAAGTTAAAGTCCACCAGGACCCTGACACATCCCCACAGCAGCTCTCCCTCAAGCTGCTAGCATATTCGCTGACCTCTTGAAGTCAATGATGCCCCTGCAAACAACGGATCCTGGCACAACCTGCTGCTGTTTGGCAATACCTGTCTGGGTGTGCCACCAAGGAGGGACAAGCCCCTAGCAACACCTGTTATTACGGTAATAAATGCATTCCCTAGAGATTATTAATTTTTTTATTATATTCATCGTCTTTATTTTTCACTGTTTTTCAGTGATTATTCATAATTTCACTAGCACAGATCTAGTTCCCTAGATCAAGAGCCCCTCACCAGCGTCAAGGAACCTTCCTTGAGGGGTGTTCTACAGTACTGTATTATACAACTACATTAGAGATGCTCTCCACGATGTAGGAAATTTCAAGAACAGTTGTACTGTAGTTGTACCTTACTGCCGGGTGCTGGCACTCACTGCCGGGTGCTGGCACTCACTGCCGGGTGCTGGCACTCACTGCCGGGTGCTGGCACTCACTGCCGGGTGCTGGCACTCACTGCCGGGTGCTGGCACTCACTGCCGGGTGCTGGCACTCACTGCCGGGTGCTGGGACTCACTGCCGGGTGCTGGCACTCACTGCCGGGTGCTGGCACTCACTGCCGGGTGCTGGCACTCACTGCCGGGTGCTGGCACTCAACTGGGGGGTGCTGGCACTCACTGCCGGGTGCTGGCACTCACTGCCGGGTGCTGGCACTCACTGCCGCGGTGCTGGCACTCACTGCCGGGTGCTGGCACTCACTGCCGGGTGCTGGCACTCACTGCCGGGTGCTGGCACTCACTGCCGGGTGCTGGCACTCACTGCCGGGTGCTGGCACTCACTGCCGGGTGCAGGCACTCACTGCCGGGTGCAGGCACTCACTGCCGGGTGCAGGCACTCACTGCCGGGTGCAGGCACTCACTGCCGGGTGCAGGGACTCACTGCGGGTGCAGGCACTCACTGCCGGGTGCAGGCACTCACTGTCGGGTGCAGGCACTCACTGCCGGGTGCAGGCACTCACTGCCGGGTGCTGGCACTCACTGCCGGGTGCTGGCACTCACTGCCGGGTGCTGGCACTCACTGCCGGGTGCTGGCACTCACTGCCGGGTGCTGGCACTCACTGCCGGGTGCTGGCACTCACTGCCGGGTGCTGGCACTCACTGCCGGGTGCTGGCACTCACTGCCGGGTGCTGGCAACTCACTGCCGGGGTGCTGGCACTTTACTGCCGGGTGCTGGCCCCTCACTGCCGGGTGCTGGCACTCACTGCCGGGTGCAGGCACTCACTGCCGGGTGCAGGCACTCACTGCCGGGTGCAGGCACTCACTGCCGGGTGCTGGCACTCACTGCCGGGTTTCAGGCACTCACTGCCGGGTGCAGGCACTCACTGTCGGGTGCTGGCACTCACTGCCGGGTGCAGGCACTCACTGCCGGGTGCTGGCACTCACTGCCGGGTGCTGGCACTCACTGCCGGGTGCAGGCACTCACTACCGGGTGTTGGCACTCACTGCCGGGTGCAGGCACTCACTGCCGGGTGCAGGCACTCACTGCCGGGTGCAGGCACTCACTGCCGGGTGCAGGCACTCACTGCCGGGTGCTGGCACACTGCCGGGTGCTGGCACTCACTGCCGGGTGCTGGCACTCACTGCCGGGTGCTGGCACTCACTGCCGGGTGCAGGCACTCACTGCCGGGTGCAGGCACTCACTGCCGGGTGCTGGCACTCACTGCCGGGTGCTGGCACTCACTGCCGGGTGCAGGCACTCACTGCCGGGTGCTGGCACTCACTGCCGGGTGCAGGCACTCACTGCCGGGTGCTGGCACTCACTGCCGGGTGCAGGCACTCACTGCGGGTGCTGGCACTCACTGCCGGTGCAGGCACTCACTGCCGGGTGCAGGCACTCACTGCCGGGTGCAGGCACTCACTGCCGGGTGCTGGCACTCACTGCCGGGTGCTGGCACTCACTGCCGGGTGCAGGCACTCACTGCCGGGTGCAGGCACTCACTGCAGGGTGCAGGCACTCACTGCAGGGTGCAGGCACTCACTGCCGGGTGCAGGCACTCACTGCCGGGTGCAGGCACTCCACTGCCGGGTGCAGGCACTCACTGCCGGGTGCAGGCACTCACTGCCGGGTGCAGGCACTCACTGCCGGGTGCAGGCACTCACTGCCGGGTGCAGGCACTCTCTGCCGGGTGCAGGCACTCTCTGCCGGGTGCAGGCACTCACATGCCGGGTGCAGGCACTCACTGCCGGGTGCAGGCACTCACTGCCGGGTGCAGGCACTCACTGCCGGGTGCAGGCACTCACTGCCGGGTGCAGGCACTCACTGCCGGGTGCAGGCACTCTCTGCCGGTGTGCAGGCACTCACTGCCGGGTGCAGGCACTCACTGCCGGGTGCAGGCACTCACTGCCGGGTGCAGGCACTCACTGCCGGGTGCAGGCACTCACTGCCGGGTGCAAGACTTCAAGGAAGATATAGTGCGCTTATAAATTTGTTTTAAGAGAATGTGGAACAAACACTGTTGGTGCTTGGAAAACACTGTTGGTGCTTGGAAAACACTGTTGGTGCTTGGAAAACACTGTTGGTGCTTGGAAAACACTGTTGGTGCTTGGAAAACACTGGTGCTTGGAAAACACTGTTGGTGCTTGGAAAACACTGTTGGTGCTTGGAAAACACTGTTGGTGCTTGGAAAACACTGTTGGTGCTTGGAAAACACTGTTGGTGCTTGGAAAACACTGTTGGTGCTTGAAAACACTGTTGGTGCTTGGAAAACACTGTTGGTGCTTGGAAAAACACTGTTGGTGCTTGGAAAACACTGTTGGTGCTTGGAAAACACTGTTGGTGCTTGGAAAACACTGTTGGTGCTTGGAAAACACATGTTGGGTTTGGAAAACACTGTTGGTGCTTGGAAAACACTGTGGTGCTTGGAAAACACTGTTGGTGCTGGAAAACATGTTGGTGCTTGGAAAACACTGTTGGTGCTTGGAAAACACTGTTGGTGCTTGGAAAACACTGTTGGTGCTTGGAAAACACTGTTGGTGCTTGGAAAACACTGTTGGTGCTTGGAAAACACTGTTGGTGCTTGGAAAACACTGTTGGTGCTTGGAAAACACTGTTGGTGCTTGGAAAACACTGTTGGTGCTTGGAAAACACTGTTGGTGCTTGGAAAACACTGTTGGTGCTTGGAAAACACTGTTGGTGCTTGGAAAACCATGATGATGATGATAATGCAGCATCATCACCATACTTGATGTTTACATTTCACCTTAACTTGGTAGTTCACTCAGCAGCACTCTGTCATACAATACCACGCACACTACTATAAAACCAGCAACTATATCTCGGTCGCTGTGTGATCTCAGAAAGTTATCTCGGTATTACAACCCCCCAGCTTCCTCTACCTTAGTGCACGCGAATGGAATAGTGCAGAGTGCGGCTTTAGTTTCTATTGCGGTTATATACTAGAGCTGAAGCTTTGAAGCGAAGCAGAAGAGGTAACACAAGTTGTCCCATTTCTAACCCAATTTTAATAAAAATATCAATTTGAGAGACATATGGAAAAAAATCCATTTCAAACTTTACGCTAAGAAAGACCAGCTTTAAGACTAACCTGAAGAGACAATTTCTGCTTATCTTGGAGAACAATATCCCAAAATACACCAACACATTCAAATTAGCAGCATGATTTTAAAAACTATCGTTAAATTAGTCCAGTAAAAACAATGAACACGTTAATTTAAAAAAAATCTTTAGTAACGATTTAGAGAGATTAACGATTCATGTTAAAGAAATAACATAACCTGATTTTCGAAGTGACAACTATACAAGTTGACCCGAGCTTAAACATGAAGATTTAAGAACAGCAAGAAGAGGGAACGAGAGGGAGGAGGAGAGGGAACGAGGGGGAGGAGAGGGAACGAGGGGGAGGAGAGGGAACGAGGGGGAGGAGAGGGAACGAGAGTGAGGAGAGGGAACGAGAGTGAGGAGAGGGAACGAGAGTGAGGAGAGGGAACGAGAGTGAGGAGAGGGAACGAGAGTGAGGAGAGGGAACGAGAGTGAGGAGAGGGAACGAGAGGGAAGGAGAGGGAACGAGAGGGAACGAGGAGGAAGGAAGAGTGTGAACGAAGGGGGAGGAGAGGGAACGAAGATTCGGAAGAATGAAGAGAACGAGAGAGGGGAGGGAGGGAGGGAGGGAGGGAGGGAAGCGAAGAGGGAAGCAGAGGAACAGTGAGGGAAAGAGAGCGAGGAAATCAGGAAAAAACAGGGATGATTTTCTGGAGGGTGTTAGGTAGGGTCAACACCCCCGCGGCCCAGTCGTGACCAGACCGGATAAAGAGAACAGTGGTGGTGGTGGAGGATAAACAAGAATAAAGAGGAAGAGAACAAGGCAGTGTGTACTCGCCTAATCGTGGTTGCAGGGGTCGATACTCAGGTCCTGGAGCTGCCTCTTCACTGGTCGCTACTAGGTCCTCTCTCTCCCTGCTCCATGAGCGTTATCATACCTCGTCTTAAAACTATGTATGGTTCCTGCCTCCAATACATCGCCTGCTAGGCTATTACAATTCCTGACAACTCTGACTGAAGAAATACTTTCTAACATCCCTTTGACTCATCCAAGTATTCAACTTCCAATTGTGACCTCTGGTGGCCTGGTGGTTAACGCTCTCGCTTCACATGGTGAGGGCCTGGGTTCGATTCCCAGCCAGAGTAGAAACATTGGACGTGTTTTCTTTCCACCTGTTGTCTATGTTCCCCATCAGTAAAATGGGTACCTGGGTGTTAGTCGACTGGTGTGGGTCGCATCCTGGGACAATGACCTAAGGAGGCCTGGTCACAGACCGGGCCGCGGGGGCGTTGACCCCCGGAACTCTCTCCAGATAAACTTGTTTCTGTTCTCCCTTTCTGGAACATCCTGTCTCGGTCCACCTTATCTATTCCTCGCAGTATTTTGTATGTCGTTATCATGTCTCTCCTAACCCTCCTGTCCTCCAGTGTCGTCAGGCCGGTTTCCCTCAACCTTTCTTCGTAGGACATTTCCTTTAACTCTGGAACTAGCCTTGTTGCAAACCTTTGCACTTTCTCTAATTTCTTGACGTGCTTGACCAGGTGTGGGTTCCAAACTGGTGCTGCATACTCCAGTATGGGCCCGACGTACACAGTGTATAGAGTCTTGAATGATTCCTTACTGAGGTATCGGAACGCTATTCTCAGGTTAGCAGCCGCCCATATGCTGCAGCAGTTATCTGGTTGATGTGTGCTTCCGGAGACATGCTCGGTATCATACTCGCCCCAAGATCTTTCTCCTTGAGTGAGGTTTGCAGTCTTTGGTAGCGTAGCTTATACTCTGTCTGCGGTCTTCTTTGCCCTTCCCCGAAGTTCATGACTTTGCATTTGGCGGGGTTAAACTCGAGGAGTGTGTGTGTACTCAACTAATTGTGGTTGCAAGGGTCGATTCATAGCTCCTTGCAACGCCTCTTCACTGGCCGCTACTAAGTCACTCTTCCTGTTCCATGAGTTTATCATACCTCTTCGTCAAGCTATGTTTGGATCCTGCCTCCACTACATCACTCCAGAATATTCCACTTCCTGACAAATCTACGAATAAATACTTCCTAACATCCCTGTGACTCATCAGAGTCTTCAACTTCCAACTGTGACCCCTTGTTGTTCCGTCCCATCTCTGAAACATCCTGTTCCTATCCACCTTGTCAATTCCTCTCAGTATTTTGTTATGTTATGTACCCCCTCTCTCTCCTGTCCTCCAGTGTCGTCAGGTCGATTTCCCTTAACCTCTCCTCGTAGGACATGCCCCTTAGCTCGGGGACTAATCTTGTTGCAAACCTTTGCACTTTCTCTATTTTCTTGACGTGCTTGACCAGGTGTGGGTTCCATACTGGCGCTGCGTACTCCAACATGGGTCTGATGTACACGGTGTACAGAGTCTTGAACTATTCCTTACTAAGGTGTACTCCGTCTGTAGTCTTCTTTGCCCTTCCCCAATCTTCATGACTTTGCACTTGGTGAGGTTGAACTCTAGGAGCCAGTTGCTGAACTAGGCATGCAGCCTGTCAAGATCCGTTTGTAGTTCTGCCTGGTCCTCGTCCGACTGAATCCTTCTCAACTTCACATCTGCAAACGTGTGTGTGGGGGGGGTATGTGTGGGAGAGCGCGCGCGCGCGTGTGTGTGTGTGTGTGTGTGTGGTGTGTGTGTGTGTGTGTGTGTGTGTGTGTACTCACCTAGTTGTGGTTGTAGGGGTCGACTCACAGCTCCTGGTCCCTTTTCACTGGTCGCTAATAGGTCACTCTTCCTGCTCCATGATCTTTATCATACCTCTTCTTAAAGCTATGTATGGCTCCTGCCTCCACTACATCACTTCCCAGATACTTCCACTTCCTGACAACTCTGTGACTAAAGAAATTCTTCCTAACATCCCTGTGATTCATCTGAGTCATCAATTTAAAATTGTGACTCAATGTGTGTGTGTGTGTGTGTGTGTGTGTGTGTAGTCACCTAGTTGTGGTTGTAGGGGTCGATTCGCAGCTCCTGGCCGTGTGTGTGTGTGTGTGTGTGTAGTCACCTAGTTGTGGTTGTAGGGGTCGATTCACAGCTCCTGGCCGTGTGTGTGTGTTGAGAGAGAGAGAGAATGAAGAATATTGTGTCAATAGGTGCTCTACGAGGTAGTGTCGTTTACTATCCTCGAGACTTGTGACGCCGCTGCTGTGATGCTTTGACGCTGCTGCTGTGATGCTGTGACGCAGCATATGTGATGCTTTGACGCTGCTGCTGTGATACTGTGACGCCGCTGCTGTGCTGTGACGCCGGTGCTGTGATGTTGTCACGCTGCTGCTGTAGTGTTGTGGCGCTGCTGCTGTGATGCTGTGACTGCTGCTGTGATGCTGTGACGCAGCATATGTGATGTTTTGACGCTGCTGCTGTGATACTGTGACGCCGGTGTTGTGATGCTGTGACGCTGCTGCTGCAGTGTTGTGGCGCTGCTGCTGTGATGCTGTGACGCAGCATATGTGATACTTTGACGCTGCTGCTGTGATACTGTGACGCCGCTGCTGTGCTGTGATGCTGTGACGCTGCTGTAGTGTTGTGGCGCTGCTGCTGTGATGCTGTGACTGCTGCTGTGACGCGGCATATGTGATACTTTGACGCTGCTGCTGTGATACTGTGACGCCGCTGCTGTGCTGTGACGCCGGTGCTGTGATGCTGTGACGCTGCTGCTGTAGTGATGTGGCGCTGCTGATGTGATGCTGCCGCTAGGATGCTGTGACGCCGCTGCTGTGGTGCTGTGACGCTGTGACGCCGCTGCTGTGATGCTTTGACAGCTGTTGATGCTGTGACGCCGCTGATGTGGCGCTGCTGCTGTGATGCTGTGACGCCTGTGATGTGATGCTTTGACGCTGCTGTGGTGCTGTGATGCTGTGGCGCTGTTGCTGTGATATGACACTGCTGCTGTGATGCTGTGGCGCTGTTGCTGTGATATGACACTGCTGCAGTGATGCTGTGACACTGTTGTGATGCTGTGACGCTGTTATGCTGTTCTGTAACGCTGCTGTGACGTGACACTGCTGTAGTGATGCTGTGATGCTAGCTTGCGACGATGCTGTGATGCTATGCTGTAACTGTGCTTTTATGCTGTGCTGAGCTGTGACGCTGCTTCTGTGATACTATGCTGTAATGCCGCTGTTGTGATGCTGTGCTGTAATGCTGCTGCTTCTATGCTGTGCTGTTATGCTGTAACGCTATTTTTATGCTGTGCTTTTTCACTGCTGTTGTGATGCTGTGACGCTGCTGATGCTGTTCTGTAACACTGTTGCTGTGATGTGACACTGCTGCAGTGATGTTGTGACGCTGCTGTTGTGATGCTTTGCTGTAACGCTGCAGCTGTGCTGTAACACTGCTGCTGTGGTGCTATGCTGAGACGATGGTGTAATGCTATGCTGTAACGCTGCTTCTTTGATGCTGTGCTGTGATGCTGTGGCGCTGTTTGTGGTGCTGTGACGCATTTGCCGTGATGCTGTTCTGTAACGCTGCTGCTGTGATGCTATGCTGCGACGCTGGTGTAATGCTATGCTATAACGCTGCTTTTATATTGTGCTGTAATGCCGTAACGCTGCTATGCCGTGACACTGTCATGCTATGCTGTGATGCTGTTGCTGTGATGCTGTGCTGTAACGCTTTTTATGCTGTGCTGTTTTGCTGCTGCTGTGATGCTGTGACACTGCTGCTGTGATGCCGTGACTGTTGCTGTGATGCTATGCCGCTACGCTGCTGCTGTGATGCTGTGACACTGATGCTGTGACACTTCTTCTGTGATGCTATGCTGTAATGCTGCTGCTTTAATGCTGCTGGCGTGCTGCTTCTGCTGTGATATGAAAATATAATGTGATGTATACTGATGCTGTAACGGTATGCTATGATGCTGCTGGTGTGAAGCTGTGCTGCTGCTCTGTTGCTTTTTCGATGCTATGATGCTGTGCTACTGTTGTGATGCTTTTCTTGTACTGTGTTACTGTTGTGGTGTCTGATGCTGTGATAATGCTGTGATGCCTTGATACTTGTGATGCTGATGCGATACTACTGTGGTGCTGCTGCTGTGATGCTGCGCTATAGAGATGCTGTGATCTGTGATGCTATGTCTAGTGCTGCTGCTGTGCTGTGATGCTGTTGCTATGATTCTGCTATGATGGATCTTTCGTGATATTTGCTATGCAGCTGCTGTGATGCTCTTACTGTTGTTCTTTCTGCTGCTGTAATGCTGCTCCTCCTGCTGTTGATGCTGTTCATGCCGCTCCTATAAATGCTCTTACTGCTGCTGTTCACGGTGCTCTTTGTTGCTGTTCTTACTGCTGTGATGCTGTGCTTCTTGCTGCTCTTACTGCTGTGATGCTGCCCTTGTTGCTGCTCTTACTGCTGTGATGCTGCCCTTGTTGCTACTCTTACTGCTGTGATGCTGTTCTTTTGTCTTATGCTGTATCTTCCTTGGCCTCTGTGATGATGTTCTTGTTGCTGCTCTTACTGCTGTGATGATGTTCTTGTTGCTGCTCTTACTGCTGTGATGCTGTTCTTGTTGCTAGCTCTTACTGCTGTGATGCTGCTTTTGTTGCTGCTCTTACTGCTGTGATGCTGGCCCTTGTTGTACTCTCTTCTTACTGCTAGTGTCTATGCTGTTCTTGTTGCTGTTGTCTTTACTGCTGTGATGCTGTTCTTGTTGCTGTTCTTACTGCTGTGATGCTGTTCTTGTTGCTGCTCTTACTGCTGTGATGCTGCTTTTGTTGCTGCTCTTACTGCTGTGATGCTGCTTTTGTTACTCTTACTGCTGTGATGCTGCTTTTGTTACTCTTACTGCTGTGATGCTGTTCTTGTTGCTGCTCTTACTGCTGTGATGTTGTTCTTGTTGCTGTTCTTACTGCTGTGATGCTGCTTTTGTTGTTACTCTTACTGCTGTGATGCTGTTCTTGTTGCTGCTCTTACTGCTGTGATGCTGTTCTTGTTGCTGCTCTTACTGCTGTGATGCTGCTTTTGTTGCTGCCCTTACTGCTGTGATGCTGTTCTTGTTGCTACTCTTACTGCTGTGATGCTGCTTTTACTCTTACTGCTGTGATGCTGTTCTTGTTGCTGCTCTTACTGCTGTGTTGTTCTTGTTGCTGTTCTTACTGCTGTGATGCTGTTCTTGTTGCTGTCCTTACTGCTGTGATGCTGTACTTCTTGTTGCTGCTCTTACTGCTGTGATGCTGCTTTAGTTGTTGCTCTTACTGCTGTGATGCTGTTCTTGTTGCTGCTCTTACTACTGTGATGCTGCTTTTGTTGCTACTCTTACTGCTGTGATGTTGTTCTTGTTGCTACTCTTACTGCTGTGATGCTACTTTTGTTTCTGCTCTTACTGCTGTGATGCTGTTCGTGTTGCTGCTCTTACTGCTGTGATGCTGCTTTTGTTGCTACTCTTACTGCTGTGATGTTGTTCTTGTTGCTACTCTTACTGCTGTGATGCTACTTTTGTTTCTGCTCTTACTGCTGTGATGCTGTTCGTGTTGCTGCTCTTACTGCTGTGATGCTGCTTTTGTTGCTGCTCTTACTGCTGTGATGCTGTTCTTGTTGCTGCTCTTACTGCTGTGATGCTGCTTTTGTTGCTGCTCTTACTGCTGTGATGTTGTTCTTGTTGCTACTCTTACTGCTGTGATGCTACTTTTGTTTCTGCTCTTACTGCTGTGATGCTGTTCGTTGTTTGCTGACTCTTCGTACTGCTGTGATGCTGCTTTTTGTCTGCTACTTCTCTTACTGCTGTGATGCTGTTCTTGTTGCTACTCTTACTGCTTGTGTGGCACTAGCTGTTTGTTGCTGCTCTTACTGCTGTGATGCTGCTTTTGTTGCTGTTCTTACTGCTGTGATGTTGCTCTTGCTGCTGCTCTTACTGCTGTGATGCTGCTTTTGTTGCTGCTCTTACTGCTGTGATGCTGTTCTTGTTGCTGCTCTTACTGCTGTGATGCTGCTTTTGTTGCTACTCTTACTGCTGTGATGCTGTTCTTGTTGCTACTCTTACTGCTGTGATGCTGTTCTTGTTGTTGCTCGTACTGCTGTGATGCTGCTTTTGTTGCTGCTCTTACTGCTGTGATGCTGTTTTTGTTGCTGCTCTTACTGCTGTGATGCTGCTTTTATTGCTCTTACTGCTGTGATGCTGTTCTTGTTGCTGCTCTTACTGCTGTGATGCTGCTTTTGTTGCTACTCTTACTGCTGTGATGTTGTTCTTGTTGCTACTCTTACTGCTGTGATGCTGTTCTTGTTGCTCTTACTGTGATGCTGTTCTTGTTGCTACTCTTACTGCTGTGATGCTGTTCTTGTTGCTACTCTTACTGCTGTGATGCTGCTTTTGTTGCTGCTCTTACTGCTGTGATGCTGCTTTTGTTGCTGCTCTTACTGCTGTGATGCTGCTCTTGTTGCTACTCTTACTGCTGTGATGCTGTTTTTTCTTGATGTTGTTGCTACTCTTACTGCTGTGATGTTCTTGTTGCTGCTCTTACTGCTGTGATGCTGTTCTTGTTGCTACTCTTACTGCTGTGATGCTGTTCTTGTTGCTGCTCTTACTGCTGTGATGTTGTTCTTGTTGCTGTTCTTACTGCTGTGATGCTGTTCTTGTTGTACTCTTACTGCTGATGATTTGCTGTTACTGTGTTGCTGCCTCTTACTGCTGTGATGTTGTTCTTGTTGCTGCTCTTACTGCTGTGATGCTGTTCTTGTTGCTGCTCTTACTGCTGTGATGCTGCTTTTGTTGCTACTCTTACTGCTGTGATGTTGTTCTTGTTGCTGCTCTTACTGCTGTGATGCGTTCTTGTTGCTGCTCTTACTGCTGTGATGCTGTTCTTGTTGCTACTCTTACTGCTGTGATGCTGTTCTTGTTGCTGCTCTTACTGCTGTGATGTTGTTCTTACTGCTGTGATGCTGTTCTTGTTGCTACTCTTACTGCTGTGATGCTGTTCTTGTTGCTGCTCTTACTGCTGTGATGCTGCTCTTGTTGCTGCTCTTACTGCTGTGATGCTGTTCTTGTTGCTGCTCTTACTGCTGTGATGCTGTTCTTGTTGCTACTCTTACTGCTGTGATGTGTTTTGTTGCGTTTTTTTTTTTTTTTTTATTTTGCTACTCTTACTGCTGTGATGCTGCTTTTGTTGCTACTCTTACTGCTGTGATGCTGTTCTTGTTGCTACTCTTACTGCTGTGATGCTGTTCTTGGTGCTGCTCTTACTGCTGTGTTGTTCTTGTTGCTGCTCTTACTGCTGTGATGCTGTTCTTGTTGCTGCTTTTACTGCTGTGATGCTGCTTTTGTTGCTGCTCTTACTGCTGTGATGCTGCTTTTGCTACTCTTACTGCTGTGATGCTGTTCTTGTTGCTACTCTTACTGTGATGCTGCTTTTGTTGCTGCTCTTACTGCTGTGATGCTGTTCTTGTTACTCTTACTGCTGTGATGTTGTTCTTGTTGCTACTCTTACTGCTGTGATGCTGCTTTTGTTGCTGCTCTTACTGCTGTGATGCTGCATTTGTTGCTGCTCTTACTGCTGTGATGTTCTTGTTGCTGTTCTTACTGCTGTGATGCTGTTCTTGTTGCTGTGTTGTTTTTGTTGCTGCTCTTACTGCTGTGATGTTGTTCTTGTTGCTGTTCTTACTGCTGTGTTGTTCTTGTTGCTCTCTTACTGTGTTGTCTGTTGCTGCTCTTACTGCTGTGTTGTTCTTGTTGCTGTTCTTACTGCTGTGATGTTCTTGTTGCTGCTCTTACTGCTGTGTTGTTCTTGTTGCTGTTCTTACTGCTGTGTATGTTTCTTGTTGCTGCTCTTACTGCTGTGATGTGTTTCTTGTTGCTTCTTACTGCTGTGATGTGTTCTTGTTGCTGTTCTTACTGCTGTGATGCTTTTGTTTCTCTGTTGCTGTTTGTTGTCTTACTGCTGTGATGTTGTTCTTGTTGCTGTTCTTACTGCTGTGATTGTTCTTGTTGCTGTTCTTACTGCTGTGATGTTGTTCTTGTTGCTGTTCTTACTGCTGTGATGTTTACTTGTGCTTTTTTTCTTACTGCTGTGTGTGTTTTGTTGCTGTTCTTACTGCTGTGATGTTCTTGTTGCTACTCTTACTGCTGTGATGCTGCTTTTGTTGCTGTTCTTACTGCTGTGATGTTCTTGTTGCTACTCTTACTGCTGTGATTCTGTTCTTGTTGCTGCTCTTACTGCTGTGATGCTGCTTTTGTTGCTGTTCTTACTGCTGTGATGTTCTTGTTGCTACTCTTACTGCTGTGATGCTGCTTTTGTTGCTGCTCTTACTGCTGTGATGTTGTTCTTGTTGCTGCTCTTACTGCTGTGATGCTGTTCTTGTTGCTGTTCTTACTGCTGTGTTGTTCTTGTTGCTGCTCTTATGACTGTGTTGTCTTGTTGCTGTTCTTACTGCGTATGTGCCTTGTTCTTGTTACTCTTACTGCTGTGATGTGTTCTTGTTGTGCTCTTACTGCTGTGATGTTCTTGTTGCTGCTCTTACTGCTGTGATGCTGTTCTTGTTGCTGTCTTACTGCTGTGATGTTGTTCTTATGCTGTATGTTGTGTTCTTGTTGCTACTCTTACTGCTGTGATGTTGTTCTTGTTATCTCAACTGCTGTAATTTTCCCTGCTGTTCTTACTGCTGTCATGTTTTTACTTGTTGCATGTTCATATGCTTTGCATGAGATCTGTTATTTATCTAAATTGTTTTTTTAATGCTCGAAGTATGTAAAATTCTCCGTGTATGCCCCTTCGTCAGTCTTATGTCTTAAAAAATGAATCTCATCAAACTTTTTCCATTTTATCAATACCTTTCAAATGTAGCCTAAGAAAAGCCGTCGTCAGCCTGATTCTCGCTTAGTCCTGGTTGTAAAAACCCCGCCTTTGACGGCCATGAAACTCCTGTATGATCAGGTGATTAGCCACGCATGGTCCTAGGTTAAAACGTGGGGAGGGTTTGCCCCAGAACTTCCCTCCGGTTATATTAAGGAGATGAGCCAACATGTCATTCACGTCTGTATACAGTCGAGGTGATGGGTCTCTCCACACCGGCACTGGTTTATTACCGGGGTGTACTCTAACACGTTTGATTTTGTTCGGTTTGGTAATGTTTTGTTAGACTTCATTTAGTTGTCTTGTTGATATTGGTGTAATTAGAGTAGGCAAAGATTATGTCATGTAGGTGCATATTTTCCATATTGATATACTGTAGGCTGTGATTCTTTGTCTCTTTCACGGGTTCTTTATAAAGGTTTAAAATAACAGATCGGTCTCCATGTCTTCTGTGTCAGGGATCATCTCAAGGTGACATTAAATATTTTCAACTTTCAGTAAAACTAAGGACAACAATTTTTATGAAATCTTTCCCACGGACACACATGCCGGGCTGGTGAGGAATTTGTTGTAGAAAGAGCGACATGCTCCACTGAAGTCCTCACCAAGCAGAAATCCAGAAAGCAGAAGAATTGTCGGCGGAATGTTCGAAATGACAAGTTGCAGCATCACTGCCTTCAAGTTCAAGCCAAGAAGCAACAGCCACAAGAACCCAAAAAACTCATGGGAGAGCGTTAAACTCGTAGCGATTATACAACCTGTGGGGGGGGATGCAAAGTATTCAGTCTCAATTCATGGAACTGGAGCACAGATCCAATTACCTAGATCAAGAGCCCCTCAGCAGCGTCAAGGAACCTTCCTTGAGGGGACAAGAACGCAAAGATCAGCCTTCATGTCAGGATCTGCAGATCCTAAATTTTTCTTATTTTGCAACAAAGAGGAGACATGATGCATACAAATCAGAGTTGCCATTGCAAAAAGGGGCCGCTTCCATGGCGGCTGTTCCAACTTTAACCTAATGGACCTTCTTATCGACTGAAAGTCAATAGGATTGCCTATTGACTTTCAGTTGATCCCAAAGCAAACCATCTTTTCTTTATATTTGGTCATCTTACAGCCTCTTGCTTTTCATTTTGTCTTCTCCAATCACAGTAAGTATGCTCGCTGGGTTTCTGTTCGTATCTAAGATCTTAGAAAATTACAAGATCGCACTTAAAGGTCTTCAAAGAAGAGACTAACGATTGCCATAGACCATAGCCATGAGCAACTCAAGAAAATATGGAAGAGGTCTGGAGGAGTAATTTTACTGACACAAGTCCAGCGTCTCTTGTTAAATTGTCCCTTTGTGGATCATTGGTAAGCCACTTGTTCCAGGACTTCTGGGGAGATTGCACAGGTCAGAAATCCGATTTCTTTCATGAAGGGGAAAGGGATGAAATAACAATAACTTCCTCAGTGATGTTAAAACCTTGCTGCTGTTATATGAAGCCGGGTAAATCTTTAAAAAATAGAAGTTCTAGTGATTTTGGATGGAAAAATTTGTACAAAATGATTCAGTCAGGAATTTTGAAAAATGAGACAAGAGCAGTTCGACAACTTTGTAAAAGATATTAAGAGGAAAATATAATTTAAAGACCCCATTACAAAGTTAAAAAAGTAAGCTAAAGAAAATTCATTTCTTCAGGGGGGTTCCAGCTCAAGTCTTCGCCTAATTGTACATAGTAACAAATACACCTGAAGGTGATCTTGACTCTTTCTTCTCCTAGGTATATTAATTTTTAAAGGGTGGATGAGTAAGTTAGTGGAAGGCCTCGGTCAGATGACCAAAAGCTCCAGCGGCGGGTCGTCATGTGACTAAGATCGGCATCAGGAATCACTGGTCCTGTTTCCCGACTAATCTTGCCTAATCTGAGCTTCTCACGTAAGGTTCAAGCTTTTCCTCCATCCATGGGAGAGTGAGGAAGTGATGCATCATTCAAGGAAATGCATATCATCGCGTGTCCTGAGAAAATTAATAATTCACTGGTTATTTTTTATTACGAACACAGGTAAGAATGGCCGGTGACCTGGTCGTAATGGGTTCTGGAGCAGAACAAACTCAGCAGATAGACTATAACTTATATTTCCTTCACCAGATATATACAAGTATGTACACTTATGTACACTATGTACAGAGATTGAATAGTAAGTGTACCACACGACGGTGACAGAATAGTAAACACAAAAGCCAGAGAGAGAGCACAGTACTCAACCAGCAGGTAGGCAAGTCTGGCAAATACTGACCTCAAGTGAAACCACATTGCCTCAGCATTTGACGGGCTCGCCTGTGATTGGACAATGAACCAAGGTACTGATTCAACGATGGGTATCCTAATAATCGATAAACCCTTAGCACCTGGCTCGCCAGTTGGAAGGCAGCCTATATGGGAGTGTGACATACGCCGAATAAATTGTAACGTACTCTTTCCATGCCACATTTTTCAATGGACCAATTCCTACCGTACGACTGAATTGCTTTGCATAACTATGGGCTTTTCTATGCATTATACGATAACTAAATGTAATATCAACTCATGTAATGCTGTAGAAAATAAATTTACTTGTTGAAGTACTCATCCACATGCTAGTCCTCCGAGGTGGAGCTTCACCTTTCAGACACTACAGAGATACATGTTACAAGCAGCACATTCAAGGAAATCTTAGGAAGGTCTTCTCGCTCTGCATGTTATTTGAAATACCTATAGGCAATAATCCATCAAAGATGGCCCCCACATCATTACCAGGAATATGAATACGTTTAAAACCTGGTCCGATTCTGAAAATATCTGGAAAACGGTCTAAATTCCTTAAAGATATCAAAAATAAAGTAGAATTCTTTTATGAAGACCCAGTGCTCTCCAGGTGATCTATATATGTCCAGTGTTGATGGAAAGACAGTCAAGCAATGGGAACCAAGCCCACGCAAGACGGAAAAATTCTACCAAGAGGAAGCAGACACAAGACTCGGACTGAACATTCAAGTTCTGAGGTCAGGTCAGGTCATTCAAACATTTTGGTAATTATCTCCCACTCTGATGCTGTAATCATTCTTACCTGTCGTTCTCCTCTCTTTGAAGACTTTTCTGTCAGCTATGACACAGGAAGACATCAGCGCGTTATGATCAGGGACATTACTGAAACTTTTGGCCTGAGAGGCCGTTCAAAATGTCTAGGTTTCAAAGCCTTGCAGATGTGCCCTGATGTCAGTGAGGCTCTGAGTTCCTTCCAGCTCTTTATGGAACTGAAGACAACAATTCGGCTCTTCACATCCCTTTAACCTATCATTATTCAAGTCTCTGGAGGAGACCTGAACCAGAGGATATGCCAGCGAAATCAGAATGTAGAGATGGATCCACTGCCAAAAGCAGTCGGTCAAGGGGGCCACACTGCATAACATACTGCCGATGTCTGCAACACTAATTTTAATGCTGTGCAATATTATGACTGCTTCTGCTACAGTTATGACTGTTTCAGTTGCTACTGAAATTATGATTGATTCTTTTTCTTTTGCAATGATCCTGGCAAAGTTCAGTCTTACTCTGCTCTACGTCATATTACGATGGTCATTTTTGGTCTCGTTTAACATTAATAAAATTCTGCAAAAATTTTTTTTAAAGTATTATTTAATACACACGACTGTGTGCCTGTGGCTCTGACGGATATTGATTATATTTATTTCTAAGGAATTTCACGGTAAATATACCTTTTAAGTGCTGCAAGTAATCATACCATAAAAACAATGGTGAAATCTCACTCCTCATGACTCGAAACATAAAATGATGAATCATTTATGTCTGCATCTTATCTGTTTGCTAAGAACATGTGATTTTTAATAGGCCTACGGGGTTTCTGAGTGGGTGGGTGGGGGGGTCTCCGCCGGGAGACCCTAAAGAAAATCGATTATTCATGACTTCATAATTATTCATGATCGATTATTCATGGCTCGAGGAATCTGGAACTCCCTTCTGCCAGGGGTAAACTTTAACCCACAGTTTTTAAGATGACAAGTGAGTCACGGCCACTACCCTGATTCCTTGAGGAGTAGATTAGCATGAGTTTGAAGAATTAGATACTTGCGAAACATTTTGGAATATTTATTGCGGAAAAGTTCGCATCCAGCGGCTTCTTCAGTTCATTACAGAGAAGAACGGTGAAAGAGGAGGAGTTTGAGGTAATTAGTCCCTCAGCCTGAAGCGATGTGTTCAGACCATAAGTTGATGAATTCATCGACTGCAGGTTGAGGGACTGATTACCTCAAGCTCCTCCTTTTCTTCCACCTTCCATCTCTGTAATGGACTGAAGAAACCACTACCTGGCGAAATGTTTCCGTATTAAAGATTCCCAAATGTTACGCAAGCGTCTCATTTTTCAGCTTGTGGGTTTTCTGAAGCATCTGCGTCACAACGTAAACTTACCACGTCATTAACCTTGTAAGTCAATGATCATCATAACGTTGGTTGTAAGATAATGATCATCATAACGTTGGTTGTAAGATAATGATCATCATAACGTTGGTTGTAAGATAATGATCATCATAACGTTGGTTGTAAGATAATGATCATCATAACGTTGGTTGTAAGATAATGATCATCATAACGTTGGTTGTAAGATAATGATCATCATAACGTTGGTTGTAAGATAATGATCATCATAACCATAATACCCGATACCGAAGACCCACCCACCCTCACCCACACACCACTCACACACCCACACCCACCCACACCAACCCAAACCCCACACACACCCACCCAAACCCAAATCCCACACCCACCACCCACACAAACCCAAACCCCACACACACCCACCCAAACCCAAATCCCACACCCACCCACACCAACCCAAACCCCCCACACACCCAACCCAACAAACCCAAATCCGACACCCACCCACCCACACACACCCACACCCAAATCCCACACCCACCCACACAAGCCCAAATCCCACACCCACCCACCCACACCAACCCAAACCCCACACACACCACATCCACCCACCCACACCAACCCAAACCCCACACCCACCCACACAAACCCAAATCCCACGCCCACCCACACAAATCCAAATCCCACACCCACCCACACAAACCCAAATCCCACACCCACCCACACCAACCCAAACCCCCCACACACCCAACCCAACAAACCCAAATCCGACACCCACCCACCCACACACACCCACACCAAATCCCACACCCACCCACACAAGCCCAAATCCCACACCCACCACCCACACCAACCCAAACCCCACACACACACATCCACCCACCCACACCAACCCAAACCCCACACCCACCCACACAAACCCAAATCCCACGCCCACCCACACAAATCCAAATCCACACCCACCCACACAAACCCAAATCCCACACCCACCCACACCAACCCAAACCCCCCACACACCCAACCCAACAAACCCAAATCGACACCACCCACCCACACACACCCACACCCAAATCCCACACTCACCCACACAAGCCCAAATCCCACACCACCCACACCAACCCAAACCCCCACACACCCACCCACAAAAAACCCAAATCCACACACACACACCCACACAAACCCAAACCCCACACACACCCACCCACACCAACCCAAACCCCACACACACACTCACCCACACCACCCAAACCCCACACACACCCACCAACACCCACCCACAACGAAACACACCCACCCACACACCCATACACATACACACAGACACCCACAAAACAAGCACACATACACCCACTCACACAAACACACACACCCACACAAACAAACACACACAAACATATACACCCACCCACACAAACATACATACACCCACCCACAAACAAACGCACACCCACCCACACACACACACCCACCTACACACCCACACCCACCCATACACACACACACATAATAAAATACTGCGTGGAATAGACAAGGTGGACAAAGACAGGATGTTCCAGGGGGGGACAGAAACAAGAGGCCACAATTGGAAGTTGAAGACACAAATGAGTTAGAGAGATAGTAGGAAGTATTTCTTCAGTCATAGAGTTGTAAGGCAGTGGAATAGCCTAGAAAATGACGTAGTGGAGGCAGGAACCATACACAGTTTTAAGACGAGGTTTGATAAAGCTCATGGAGCGGGGAGAGAGAGGGCCTAGTAGCAACCGGTGAAGAGGCGGGGCCAGGAGCTAGGACTCGACCCCTGCAACCACAAATAGGTGAGTACAAATAGGTGAGTACACACACACACACACCCCCACACACACCACACACACACACACACACACACACACACACACACACACACAACAGGCCTAGTGTCTAATCAACATGTGCCTAGGACTGAATGGTAACTAACACGCTGGACATTTTTCAAAAAGCACTTCGTCAAAGGACAACGTTCAGGACGGACATGAAGTTTTGTCCGAGTTGATATGATCTCTGATACATCAACGTACGTTGATGTGACGTAGTGGTAAGTCTTGTCTTCTGACCTCTGATATCATCAACCTTCCATCACTCTCGCCCTCCCTCCATTTATCCTCTCTCTCTCTCTCTCTCTCTCTCTCTCTCTCTCTCTCTCTCTCTCTCTCTCTCTCTCTCTCTCTCTCTCTTACTGTTCACTCTTCAACCTCTCTCCCTCCCTCAGTTTATCCTACCCTCCCTCGTACTGTGTACCCTTCCACCTTTCTTCCTCCATTTATCTACCCTCCTCCTCTCCAATCTCTCTCTCTCCCTCCCTCTGGGTGGCAGATTAACACTTCAGAAACCCTGATTGTCTGGGTTCCTCTTTCCTTCCCTTTACTCTCTCCCTCTCCCCCCCCCTCTCTCTCTCCCTCTGAGGTGCGGATCCTTGCGACTGCCTCACAATTGCAAAGATCCGGGTTCGATTTCCTGGCAGGGAGAATATTTAGGCTAATAAGTTTACACCCACCTGTCCCTGTCCACCTAGCAAGTCACCTTACACCCTGCTGCCCCTGTCCACCTAGCAAGTCACCTTACACCATGCTGCCCCTATCCACCTAGCAAGTCACCTTACACCCTGCTGCCCCTGTCCACCTAGCAAGTCACCTTACACCCTGCTGCCCCTGTCCACCTAGCAAGTCACCTTACACCCTGCTGCCCCTGTCCACCTAGCAAGTCACCTTACACCCTGCTGCCCCTGTCCACCTAGCAAGTCACCTTACACCCTGCTGCCCCTATCCACCTAGCAAGTCACCTTACACCCTGCTGCCCCTATCCACCTAGCAAGTCACCTTACACCCTGCTGCCCCTGTCCACCTAGCAAGTCACCTTACACCCTGCTGCCCCTGTCCACCTAGCAATTCACCTTAAACCCTGCTGCCCCTGTCCACCTAGCAAGTCACCTTACACCCTGCTGCCCCTGTCCACCTAGCAAGTCACCTTACACCTGCTGCCCCTATCCACCTAGCAAGTCACCTTACACCCTGCTGCCCCTATCCACCTAGCAAGTCACCTTACACCTGCTGCCCCTGTCCACCTAGCAAGTCACCTTACACCCTGCTGCCCCTATCCACCTAGCAAGTCACCTTACACCCTGCTGCCCCTGTCCACCTAGCAATTCACCTTAAACCCTGCTGCCCTGTCCACCTAGCAAGTCACCTTACACCCTGCTGCCCCTGTCCACCTAGCAAGTCACCTTACACCCTGCTGCCCCTATCCACCTAGCAAGTCACCTTACACCCTGCTGCCCCTATCCACCTAGCAAGTCACCTTACACCCTGCTGCCCCTGTCCACCTAGCAAGTCACCTTACACCCTGCTGCCCCTATCCACCTAGCAAGTCACCTTACACCCTGCTGCCCCTATCCACCTAGCCAAGTCACCTTAAAACCCTGCTTCCCCTGTCCACCTAGCAAGTCACCTTACACCCTGCTGCCCCTGTCCACCTAGCAAGTCACCTTACACCCTGCTTCCCCTGTCCACCTAGCAAGTCACCTTACACCCTGCTGCCCCTGTCCACCTAGCAAGTCACCTTACACCCTGTTTCCCCCTGTCCACCTAGCAAGTCCCCTTACACCCTGCTTCCCCTATCCACCTAGCAAGTCACCTTACACCCTGCTGCCCCTATCCACCTAGCAAGTCACCTTACACCCTGCTGCCCCTATCCACCTAGCAAGTCACCTTACACCCTGCTGCCCCTGTCCACCTAGCAAGTCACCTTACACCCTGCTGCCCCTGTCCACCTAGCAAGTCACCTTACACCCTGCTGCCCCTGTCCACCTAGCAAGTCACCTTACACCCTGCTGCCCCTGTCCACCTAGCAAGTCACCTTACACCCTGCTGCCCCTGTCCACTAGCAAGTCACCTTACACCCTGCTGCCCCTGTCCACCTAGCAAGTCACCTTACACCCTGCTGCCCCTGTCCACCTAGCAAGTCACCTTACACCCTGCTGCCCCTGTCCACCTAGCAAGTCACCTTACACCCTGCTGCCCCTTACCCTTCCATCAACACCTCACAACTCTGTCACCAACGCTTTACCTTCCCTACCCTGCTAACACCACCACCACCAAAGTGCCTCAAATAAGCCACTTAATTCAGCATTTAGCAATGTTAATATATAATTCACCGTCACTGAATATTGCAGAGAGAAGCCGCTGCAAGCTGAACCGTTTTTTTTACGAAAAATCGAAGCTAAAATTACTGATAAGAGTAAAGTATCATTCTTCATAAGTTGAAGCAGCATCCAGGTGTCATCCAGGTAACCTGGCACTGTGTCATCCAGGTAACCTGGCACTGTGTCATCCAGGTAACCTGGCACTGTGTCATCCAGGTAACCTGGCACTGTGTCATCCAGGTAACCTGGCACTGTGTCAAACCAGGTAACCTGGCACTGTGTCATCCAGGTAAAACCTGGCACTGTGTCATCCAGGTAACCTGGCACTGTCATCCAGGTAACCTGGCACTGTGTCATCCAGGTAACCTGGCACTGTGTCATCCAGGTAACCTGGCACTGTGTCATCCAGGTAACCTGGCACTGTCATCCAGGTAACCTGGTCACTGTGTCATCCAGGTAACCTGGCACTGTGTTCATCCAGGTAACCTGGCACTGTGTCATCCAGGTAACCTGGCACTGTGTCATCCAGGTAACCTGGCACTGTCATCCAGGTAACCTGGCACTGTGTCATCCAGGTAACCTGGCACTGTGTCATCCAGGTAACCTGGCACTGTGTCATCCAGGTAACCTGGCACTGTCATCCAGGTTACCCTGGCACTGTGTCATCCAGGTAAAACCTGGCACTGTGTCATCCAGGTAACCTGGCACTGTGTCATCCAGGTAACCTGGCACTGTGTCATCCAGGTAACCTGGCACTGTGTCATCCAGGTAACCTGGCACTGTGTCATCCAGGTAACCTGGCACTGTGTCATTCCAGGTTAACCTGGCACTGTGTCATCCAGGTAACCTGGCACTGTCATCCAGGTAACCTGGCACTGTGTCATCCAGGTAACCTGGCACTGTGTCATCCAGGTAACCTGGCACTGTGTCATCCAGGTAACCTGGCACTGTCATCCAGGTAACCTGGCACTGTGTCATCCAGGTAACCTGGCACTGTGTCATCCAGGTAACCTGGCACTGTGTCATCCAGGTAAACCTGGCACTGTCATCCAGGTAACCTGGCCACTGTGTCATCCAGGTAACCTGGCACTGTGTCATCCAGGTAACCTGGCACTGTGTCATCCAGGTAACCTGGCACTGTGTCATCCAGGTAACCTGGCACTGTGTCATCCAGGTAACCTGGCACTGTGTCATCCAGGTAACCTGGCACTGTGTCATCCAGGTAACCTGGCACTGTGTCCCTCCAGGTAACCTGGCACTGTCATCCAGGTAACCTGGCCATGTGTCATCCAGGTAACCTGGCACTGTGTCATCCAGGTAACCTGGCACTGTGTTCATCCAGGTAACCTGGCACTGTGTCATCCAGGTAACCTGGCACTGTGTCATCCAGGTAACCTGGCACTGTGTCATCCAGGTAACCTGGCACTGTGTCAATCCAGGTAACCTGGCACTGTGTCATCCAGGTAAACCTGGCACTGTGTCATCCAGGTAACCTGGCACTGTGTCATCCAGGTAACCTGGCACTGTGTCATCCAGGTAACCTGGCACTGTGTCATCCAGGTAACCTGGCACTGTGTCATCCAGGTAACCTGGCACTGTGTCATCCAGGTAACCTGGCACTGTGTCATCCAGGTAACCTGGCACTGTGTCATCCAGGTAACCTGGCACTGTGTCATCCAGGTAACCTGGCACTGTGTCATCCAGGTAACCTGGCACTGTGTCATCCAGGTAACCTGGCACTGTGTCACCCAGGTAACCTGGCACTGTGTCATCCAGGTAACCTGGCACTGTGTCATCCAGGTAACCTGGCACTGTATCATCCAGGTAACCTGGCACTGTGTCATCCAGGTAAGCTGGCACTGTGTCATCCAGGTAACCCGGCACTGTGTCATCCAGGTAACCCGGCACTGTGTCATCCAGGTAACCCGGCACCGTGTCATCCAGGTAACCCGGCACCGTGTCATCCAAGTAACTTGGCATTGTGTCATCCAGGTAACCTGGCACTCTCATCGATGTGTAAGGTAACCTGGCAATGTCATCGATGTGTAAGGTAACCTGGCAATGTCATCGATGTGTAAGGTAACCTGGCACTGTCATCGATGTCTAAGGTAACCTGGCACTCTCATCGATGTGTAAGGTAAGCTGGCACTGTCATCGATGTGTAAGGTAACCTGGCACTCTCATCGATGTGTAAGGTAACCTGGCGCACTCATCGATGTGTAAGGTAACCTGGCACTCTCATCGATGTGTAAGGCAACCTGGCAATGTCATCGATGTGTAAGGTAACCTGGCACTGTCATCGATGTGTAAGGTAACCTGGCACTGCCATCGATGTGTTAAGGTAACCTGGCACTAATTTGGCATTCGGTTCATATATTGTGTACATATGCAGCAATGCAACACGGACCTGCGACGATAGAGATCTCAACGGCACACTGACTCTCATTATCTATCTATAGCTCTGTACGCACCCACACACCTAGTAGCGACCAGTGAAGAGCCGGGACCAAGAGCTATGAATCGACCCCTGCAACGACAATTAGGCGAGTACACACACACACACACGAACAACAGGAAGACCAGAGCGAGTCCATGGTATATACAGAGATATAGAAAGGCCAAAGTCAAATGTACTAGAGAATGGAAAAAGTACAGAAAGCAAAGGACTAAGAAAAAAAAAAGTTGAGCCGACAAGCCAGTAACGAATATAGATGGATAAGGAGGGAGGCCCAGCGGCAGTTTGAGAATTACACAGTAGTGAAAGCCAAATTCGACTCTAAGTTATATAGTCACATTAGAAAGAAGACAGTCAGGGACCAAGAAATGAGGCTTAAGAAGGCCGTGAGCTTACAAGGAGTGACCAGGAAGTCTGTGAAGAGCCTGGAACTACATTTTGGAAGGTAGTAACAGTGGATACAGAAAGGCTTCCAGCAAACCGAGGCGGTATCGTGCTCCAGCAAGTGTTAGACATAATACACACAACCGAGGAGGTGAAGAAACTGCTGTGAGAGTTAGATAACTCAAAGGCGGTGGGATCAGATAATCTCTCTCCATGGGTGCTGAGGGAAAAAGAGGCACTGTGTGTGTGTTAGTTACCATTTTGTCCTAGGCACATGTCGATTAGACACTAGGCCTGTTGCGCGCGCGCGCGCATGTGTGTGTGTGTGTGTGTGTGTGTGTGTGTGTGTGTGTAATCACCTAGTTGTACTCACCTAGTTGAGGTTGAAGGGGTCGAGTCCTAGCTCCTGGCCCCGCCTCTTCACTGGCCGCTACTAGGTCACTCTCCCTGAACCGTGAGCTTTATCATACCTCTGCTTAAAGCTATGTATGGATCCTGCCTCCACTACATCGCTTCCCAAACTATTCCACTTCCTGCTACTCTGTGGATGAAGAAATACTTCCTAACAACCCTGTGATTCATCTGTGTCTTCAACTTCCAACTGTGTCCCATCTCTAGAACATCCTTTGTCCACCTTGTAATTCCTCTCAGTATTTTGTATGTCGTCATCATGCCCCCCCCCCCTATCTCTCCTGTCCTCCAGTGTCGTCAGGTCGATTTCCCTTAACCTCTCCTCGTAGGACATACCCCTTAGATCTGGGACTAGTCTTGTTGCAAACCTTTGCACTTTCTCTAGTTTCTTTACGTGCTTGGATAGGTGTGGCTTCCAAACTGGTGCCGCATACTCCATTATGGGCCTAACGTACACAGTGTGCAGGGTCCTGAACGATTCCTTATTGAGGTGTCGGAATGCTGTCCCGAGGTTTGCTAGGCGCCCATATGCTGCAGCAGTTATTTGGCTGATGTGCGCTTCAGGAGATGTGCCAGGTGTTATACTCACCCCAAGATCTTTTTCCTTGAGTGAGGTTTGTAGTCTCTGGCCCCCTAGACTGTACTCCTGTCGTGGGGGTTCGGAAGGAGATATGATGGTTGAAATTAAACGCACTTGTGGATGGTAACACTATATTGTCAGACTGGTAAGTGAAGGGACGCCCAGCCTGCCGTGTTACTGCCTGCTTGTATGTCTAAGCGTGGAGTGAGGGCGAGGTAGCGCGTCTCACTCCCTCATGCTGCATCCCGTGACATCATACAGTCACTAGACCTAAGGATCTATATAAACACATGGATGGTACTATGGTACAACTAGGCTATACAACACATGTAAAGGAGGATCAGCAACTATGCTGACACTCCGTCTGCGGTCTTCTTTGCCCTTCCCCTTCATTTGGTGGGGTTGAACTCCAGAAGCCAACTGCTGGACCAGGTCTGCAGCCTGTCCAGATCCCTTTGTAGTTCTACCTGGTCTTCGATCGAATGAGTTCTTCTCATCAACTTCACACCATCTGCAAACAGGGACACTTCGGAGTCTATTCCTTCCGTCATGTGTGTGTGTGTGTGTGTGTGTGTGTGTGTGTGTGTGTGTGTGTGTGTGTGTGTGTGTCGCTAGCAACAATCTTCAAAAGTTTATCGACACAGGTAAATTAGCAGACGTGCGGAAGACAGCAATGTAGTCCCAGTTTTTTAGAAAGGAGACATTAAGATAACATTAAATTACAGCCTAGTGTCACTGACATGTATAATATGTAAAGTCATGGAGAAGATTCTCAGGAGAATAGTGGTGCAGCACCTAGAAAGGAATGAGTTCATACATGATAATCAGAAAGGCTTCTGGGATATAAAATCCTGTATCACAAACCTACTGGAGTTCTGTGACAAGTTAACGGAAGACAGGAGAGAGAGGGATGGGTAGATTGCATTTTATTGGACTGTAAGGTTTTCAACGCAGCACCGCACAAGACACTGGTACAAAAGCTAGAGAAGGAGGGAATAACAGAAGAAAAGCACTGGGTCAAGGTATCTCTAACAGGAAGGAAACAGACTGAAGGGCAGTAATGAGGTGTCGGAATGGGTGGGGCTCCACTAGGATCAGTCCTCGGGCCTTGTTTCTTGTATACGCGAATGACATGACGGAAGGGATAGATTCAGAGGTATCCCTATTTGCAGACGACGTAAGACTAATGAGGAGGATACAAGCGAACGAAGACCAGGAAAGGCTACAAGGGTATCCGGGCAGGCTGCAGATCTGATTTGACAAATGGCTCCTTAAGTTTAACCCTACCAAATTCAGAGTTATGAAGCTTGGGAAAGCACGAAGAAGACCGCAGACAGAGTACAGGCTCGGGAAACAAAGACTAAGCCTCATTAAAGGAGGATCTTGGGGTGAGTATCATTCTGAGTATATCCCCAGAGGCGCACATCAACCAAATAACTGCTGCAGCATGTGAGTGCCTGGCAAATTTATGAATAACTATTCGACATCAAAGTAAGGAGTCATTCACGACACTGTTATTGGAGTGTGCAGCACCAATATGGACCTCACACCTGGTCAAGCATATCAAGAAATTGGAGAAAGTACAGAGGATTACAACAAGACTAGTCACGGAGGCAAGGGGTATGTCCTATGAGGAGAAGCTAAGGGAACTCAACGTGATGGCACTGGAGGACAAGAGAAATAGGAAGGGGGGATATGATAACGATGTACAAAATACTGAGAAGAATTGACAAGATGAAGAGACAGAATATTTCAGATGCGAGAAACAGGAACAAGAGGGCATAGCTGGGAATTAAAAACTCAGATGAGACAGGGATGTTAGGAAGCATTCTTCAGCCTTAGAGTTGTCAATAAGTGGAATAATCTGGAGAATGAAGTGGTAGAGGAGGGATCCATACAAGGGGGTTAAGAAGAGGTACGATAAGGCTCTTGAAGCCGGAAGAGTGTGGACCTAGTAGCGACCAGAGCGCGCGCACACACACACACACACACACACACACACACACACACACACACACACACACACACACACACACACACACACACACACACACACACAAGAGAGAGAGGGGTGGGTGGATTGCATTTTCTTGGACTGCAAGAAGGTGTTTGACACAGTTCCACACAAGAGATTGGTGCAAAAACTGAAGGACCAAGCAGGGATAACAGGGAAGGCACTACAATGGATCAGGGAAATACTTGTCAGGAAGACAGCAGCGAGTCATGGTACGTGGCGAGGTGTCAGAGTGGGCACCTGTGACCAGCGGGGTCCCGCAGGGGTCAGTCCTAGGACCAGTGCTGTTTCTGGTATTTGTGAACGACATGACGGAAGGAATAGACTCTGATGTGTCCCTGTTTGCAGATGACGTGAAGTTGATGAGAAGAATTCACTCGATCGAAGACCAGGCAGAACTACAAAGGGATCTGGCAGCTGCAGACTGGTCCAGCAATTGGCTCCTGGAGTTCAATCCCACCAAGTGCAAAGTCATGAAGATTGGGGAAGGGCAAAGAAGGCCGCAGACGGAGTACAGTCTAGGGGGTCAGAGACTACAAACCTCACTCAAGGAAAAAGATCTTGGGGTGAGTATAACACCAGGCACATCTCCTGAAGCGCACATCAACCAAATAACTGCTGCAGCATATGGGCGCCTAGCAAACCTCAGAACAGCATTCCGACATCTTAATAAGGAATCATTCAGGACCCTGTACACCGTGTATGTTAGGCCCATATTGGAGTATGCGGCACCAGTTTGGAACCCACACCTAGCCAAGCACGTGAAGAAACTAGAGAAAGTGCAAAGGTTTGCAACAAGACTAGTCCCAGAGCTAAGAGGTATGTCCTACGAGGAGAGGTTAAGGGAAATCAACCTGACGACACTGGAGGACAGGAGAGATAGGGGGACATGATAACGACATACAAAATACTGAGAGGAATTGACAAGGTGGACAAAGACAGGATGTTCCAGAGATTGGACACAGTAACAAGGGACACAGTTGGAAGCTGAAGAACAGATGAATCACAGGGATGTTAGGAAGTATTTCTTCAGCCACAGAGTAGTCAGTAAGTGGAATAGTTTGGGAAGCGATGTAGTGGAGGCAGGATCCATACATAGCTTTAAGCAGAGGTATGATAAAGCTCACGGCTCAGGGAGAGTGACCTAGTAGCGATCAGTGAAGAGGCGGGGCCAGGAGCTCGGACTCGACCCCCGCAACCTCAACTAGGTGAGTACAACTAGGTGAGTACACACACACACACACACACACACACACACCAGAAGAGTGGTGGAACACCTAGAAGGGAATGAGCTTATCAACAGCCAGCCAGCACGGTTTCAGGGACGGGAAATCCTGTGTCACAAACCTACTGGAGTTCTATGACAGGGTGACAGCAGTAAAACAAGTGAGAGAGGGGTGGGTGGATTGCATTTTCTTGGACTGTAAGAAGGCTTTTGACACAGTTCCACACAAGAGATTAATGCAAAACCTGGAAGACCAGACAGGGATAACAGGGAAGGCACTACAATGGCTCAGGGAATACCTGTCAGGAAGACAGCAGCAAGTCATAGTACGTAGCGAGGTGTCAGAGTGGGCGCCTGTGACGAGTGGGGTTCCACAGGGGTCAGTCCTAGGACTGGTGCTGTTTCTGGTATTTGTGAACGACATGACGGAAGGAATAGACTCCGAAGTGTCCCTGTTTGCAGATGATGTGAAGTTGATAAGAATTCAATTGGACGAGGACCAGGCAGAACTACAAATGGATCTGGACAGGCTGCAGGTCTGGTCCAGCAATTGGCTCTTGGAGTTCAACCCCACCAAGTGCAAAGCTATGAAGATTGGGGAAGGGCAAAGAAGACCGCAGACGGAGTACAGTCTAGGGGGCCAGAAACTACAAACCTCACTCAAGGAAAAAGATCTTGGGGTGAGTATAACACCAGGCATATCTCCTGAGGCGCACATCAGTCAAATAACTGCTGCAGCATACGGGCGCCTAGCAAACCTAAGAACAGCATTCCGACATCTTAATAAGAAATCGTTCAGGAGCCTGTACACTGTACGTTAGGCCCATATTGGAGTATGCGGCACCAGTTTGGAACCCACATCTAGCCAAGCGCATAAAGAAACTAGAGAAAGTGCAAAGGTTTCCAACCACCAAGTGCAAAGCTATGAAGATTGGGGAAGGGCAAAGAAGACCGCAGACGGAGTACAGTCTAGGGGGCCAGAGACTACAAACCTCACTCAAGGAAAAAGATCTTGGGGTGAGTATAACACCAGGCATATCTCCTGAGGCGCACATCAGTCAAATAACTGCTGCAGCATACGGGCGCCTAGCAAACCTAAGAACAGCATACCGACATCTTAATAAGAAATCGTTCATGAGCCTGTACACGATAACGTTAGGCCCATATGGGCGTAAGCCGGCATCCAGTTTGGAACCCAATCTAGCCAAGCGCATAAAGAAACTAGAGAAATTGCAAAGGTTTCAACAAGACAGTCCCAGAAGTAAGGGGTAATGTCCTACGAGGAGAGGTTAGGAAATCGACCTGATGACACTTGAGGACATGAGAGAGAGAGAGAAGAGAGGATGAGAGGAGAGAGAGAGAGAGGAGAGAGAGAGAGAGAGAGAGAGATAGAGAGAGAGAGAGAGAGGGACATTATATCGACATATAAAATACTGAGAGGAACTGACAAAGGTGGACAGAAATGTTCTAGGGATTTGGACACAGCAACAAGGGGACACATAGGAATTTGAAGTCACAGATGAATCACAGTGGATGTTAGGAAGTTTTCTTCAGTCACAGAGCTGTCAGGAAGTAGAATAGTTTTGGGAAGCGATGTAGGTGGAGCAGGATATTTATTTTTTCCATTACATAGCTTTAAGCAGAGGTATGCTAAATCCTCATGGTGCAGGGAGAGTGACCCAGTAGCGGCCAGTGAAGAGGCGGAGCCAGGAGCTATGACTTGACCCCTGCAACCACAACTAGATGAGTAACTAGGTGAGTACACGTACACACACACACTGAAAATTCCCAGAGAATATATTTCAAAAACACTACAAGGCTAGAACAAACTGAACTGGATGGAGTATGAAGGAAGTGAAAGTATTTTGATATCTGGGAGTGAAGGACTTGGCAGCTGAGTTAATGAAAGATGAGCTGAACCATAAAAGAGACGAGAGGGAAGAAATGTGGCTGGTGCTTAAGTCGTCCGTGGAAAGTAGTTTATTTGTGGAGACACAAAGTTAAATGTAGAAGAGCATAGAGGTATCAATATTGATGTGGGTGTGATGTATGGGCTTTAATTAACAAGTGCAGTGAAGAGGAGGCTGGGGGCAGTGGAAGTGTGTTTGAGTGTAATGTGTGGTGTGGATATTATGAAGAGAATTCGGAACATAAGAATTGAAGAGGGATGGGATGACGAGGTTGCTTGCCTGGGGAAGAGGGGATTGAGAGTGAAGATGGGATAGAAAAAAAGAGTAGGCTTTGTGAGAGTAACGTCATTAGCTCCTGGGCCATTTTGGGGTTCATGAGTTTACTCGCAGCACTGCGTGTTGTGACTGTCAGGGCAGGCAGCAATGGTCGCCAGGGATAAACTGCGCTATTTGCTCTCCAAGGCGCACCACTCACAACATGGTAAATCTGGGGTTAATGTAAACTGTCTAAAGAGTTATTGACCAGGACTGAAATCCGTGGCCAACAGTGTGTGAACGAGCGCATGCGTGTGTCCCCCTGATGAGCGAGGACGATGGTCTACCCAACATTTGCCCTGATCGAGATGTTTTACGTAAATTTACACAGTCCTGCCCTGAGCTGCCTGGTCGTCTTACCAGTGTACTGAGAACTTCACAGTGGCTCGTCCAGCTTCAAGCTTACCAACTACACCTCACTACACCTATCACTAACAGTGATAAACAATCATTTACTAATGATAATTTATAAAATTTTGCATCTACCATCCACATTGTTAAGAGTACACACACACACACACACACACACACACACACACACACACACACACACACACACACACACACACACACACACACACACACACACACATTGGAGTAGGGAGAGAGAGGACCTGGTAGCGATGAGTGAAAAGGCGGGGCCAGGAGCCGAATCTCGACCCCTGCAACCACAATTAGGTGAGCACACACGTACACACACACAGGGAGTGGACCGAGTAGAGACTAATGAAGTGGCGGGCCCAAGAGCTATGAATCGATCCCTGCAACTATAAATAGGCGAGTACAAATAGGTGAGTACACAGTAGGCTAGTAGATAGCAACTACCCAGGGAGGTACTAGCGTCCTGCCAAATTAGAGTGAAATGGAAATCAGCAAATTTAATACAGTGGTAGAACTGGTGTCTTGTCTCGCACACGTATTGACACCTACTGACATCTAATTCATACTACACATGCAGTTGTGTATGTGTATATACATTCGTCTGAGTTTCCTTTCTAAATTCTCATTAGTTTTTGCGCTCGTATTGTTTCCCGTCATCTCGTGGGGGAAGAGAAGAATGCGACCTCTACAAACACCTAGTGTCGTAAAAGGAGACTGGAATACCTAGACGAAGGGGCTGGTAACCCCTTCTCATGGATTCATTACTTAAGTGAAAAAAATGGGAAACTTTGAAGTTTGAGTGCGCCTGGATGTAGTACGGATGAGAAGACATAACTGTGAATGTTATAAATGAAAAGAAGCCGGATGATATTAGCCCTAAGCGAAACAATGGTGTATCTGAGAGAACTGTATCTAAAGAATGGCTGGCAGTAATATTAAACGAACAAATATAGAATGAGAAGGGATCATAGGTATTCTAAATTAAGAATATATATGGATAATAAGAGTAGGATGTAAAAAAGTGGGTTATAATATGTATTTATGCATCTGGGGAAGTATGTGCACGAGAGAGATTTTGGGAGGCATAAAGTGAATGTTTAGGGAATTATTGCTAAAATGGGAGAAACTTTTGTAGATGTTGTATCAGGTAAGTTTAGCATCTTAATTAAACGAGGTATAGACTTATGTAATATGCATTTTTAGAAAAAGACTATACTGTACAGACTATATATATTAATCATGTACGTGGGTAGACTTCAGGAAATATTAAATAATTTCTCTGAGAGGATAACGTAATTACTTATTAACTGGCTTGTTTTCTTAGTTACTAGTTGTCCAAGGCACTTGTCGATAGAGTAAGAGTTCGTGGTCGTAACTCTCACAGTCGTGAAACAGTGTTAATGTTAAGTAAAAAAGGACACAAGTGCAACTAATGTGACATTTATAGTGGCAACGTTTCGCTCTCCAGGAGCTTGATAAAGCTCCTGGAGAGCGAAACGTTGCCACTATAAATGTCACATTAGTTGCACTTGTGTCCTTTTTTACTTTACATATTGTCGGTAATTCTACCAACTTTATTACAGTGTTAATGTTGCTATTTTTAAGCTCGCATGTAACATTAATAGTTCAGAAAGTATTGACTGATATCGGCAGTTTGTAATCGACATCATAAAAATGACCGATATCCGCCAGATACCGATATTTCGGTACATCCCTGGTATGCGCGCGCGCGTGTGTGTACTCACCTATTTGTGGTTGCAGGGGTCGAGTCCTAGCTCCTGGCCCCGCCTCTTCACCGGTTGCTACTGGGTCCTCTCTCTCCCCGCTCCATGAGCTTTATCAAACCTCGTCTTAAAACTGTGTATGGTTCCTGCCTCCATTACGTCATTTTCTAGGCTATTCCACTGCCTTACAACTCTATGACTGAAGAAATACTTCCTAATATCTCTCTGACTCATTTGTGTCTTCAACTTCCAATTGTGGCTCTTGTTTCTGTGTCCCCTCCCTGGAACATCTGTCTTTGTCCACCTTGTCTATTCCACGCAGTATTTTATATGTCGTTATCATGTCTCCCTGACCCTCCTGTCCTCCAGTGTCGTCAGGCCGATTTCCCTTAATCTTTCTTCAAGGACATTCCCCTTAGCTCTGGAACTAACCTTGTGGCAAACCTTTGTACTTTCTCTAGTTTCTTGACGTGCTTTATCAAGTGCGGGTTCCAAACAGGTGCTGCATACTCCAGTATGGGCTGACATACACGGTGTACAGTGTCTGAACGATTCCTTACTAAGGTTGTCGGAATGCTGTTCTCAGGTTTGCCAGGCGCCCATATGCTGCAGCAGTTATCTGATTGATGTGTGCTTCCGGAGACATGCTCGGTGTTATACTCACCCCAAGATCTTTCTCCTTGAGTGAGGTTTGCAGTCTTTGGCCACCTAGCCTATACTCTGTCTGTGGTCTTCTGTGCCCTTCCCCTATCTTCATGACTTTGCATTTGGCAGGATTAAATTCGAGAAGCCATTTGCTGGACCAGGTGTCCAGTCTGTCAGGTCTCTTGAAGTCCTGCCTGGTCCTCATCAGATTTAATTCTCATTAACTTCACATCATCTGCAAACAGGGACACTTCTGAGTAACCCTTCCATCATGTCGTTCACATATACCAAAAATAGCACTGGTCCTAGGACCGACCCCTGTGGGACCCCGCTCGTCACAGGTGCCCACTGTGATGCATCATACGTACCATGACTCGTTGTTGCCTCCCTGTCAGGTATTCTCTGATCCATTGCAGTGCCCTTCCTGTTATATGCGCCTGATGCTCTAGCTTCTGCACTAATCTCTTGTGAGGAACTGTGTCAAAGGCCTTCTTGCAGTCCTAGAAGATGCAATCAACCCACCCCTCTCTCTCGTGTCTTACTTCTGTTATTTTATCATAAAACTCCAGAAGGTTTGTGACACAGGATTTGCCTTCCGTGAATCCGTGCTGGTTGGGCATTTATACTCTTGTTCAGTGTGTGTGGTGTGTGTGTGTGTGTGTGTGTGTGTGTGTGTGTGATCATTTGTCCTAGGCACATGTCGATTAGACACTAGGCCTGTTGTATATACGTGCATGTGAAAATATATATATATATATATATATATATATATATATTATATTATTATATATATATATATATATATTATATAAAATATATATATAGGATGGGGTCCACTCTGGTGTAAATTGTGGGACCCATAGCCTCGGAGAAGTGGATAAAAAGGCTTCAAGGAAAAATATTTGGATTTCTTCCTGAAGCCGTTTGAATATTCCACTTCCCCTACCACCCCATCTTTGATATATTTTTTTTTTACTAATAGGAATATTTTATTACATAATATGGTACAGAAGATTTAAGAGATACATTGTTGATATAAAGGTGGCATATACGGTACATGTTGTTACGTGTGTATCACCGATTATAAGGCGAAAATCTCATCCAGCTCCTCAGAGCTGGGGCGTGGGCCCAAAATACAGCAGGCATTACCCCTTTGAACAGCCGCACTGAGGCCGCTGGAACAGAAAACTAGCAGCCCTGGGATCCCTAGTTACCCTGATGAGTCTTTTTCCCAGCTCCTTAAGGAATTTAGATGCACTCTTTCCCCAAGAGCCAAGGGTCTCTGAGCCTATGGGAACAAACATATAATGATGGGCAAGTTCTCCATATTTTCTAGACTTTTGGGGACTCTCTGAAGCTGGCAGCTGCCCCTCCTTCCTCCCTGGTGTATTGGAGATAGGTATCAGCCAAGGTAGATGCACATGTATAGTCCCACACCACCTGCTTCCCATCTGTCCAGGCTTGAAGGGTGATACCATCTGGACGCTTCTGGCTGCCATCAGATCTGCATAGTTGGGGTGGCTCCCTTACTGCTGGGCATCCAGCTGTTGTGAGGCTCCTCTTGATGTTATTAACCTCCTCATGTCTTGCAATCTTTCCCTCGGATTTACGGCACACAAGACCATGGTACCCGAATCGGTCTGCTGCTTTCACTGCCACAATACACCTGTGTTCGGCGAGAATAGGGGCGGCAAGTCGAAGGGCAACACCGATGCGGATGGTCTGTGGGTCGAGACGTGTGCCAAGGCTGGAGTTGGGAACAGCCAACAGAAAGTCCCCAGCATGAGGGGCTCTCACTGCCAGGGGCGGGCTCAAATCCTTCCCTGACACACACTGAAGCATTGTTGAGGCAATATTTTCCACTATTGGACCATCCCAGTGAGATTGTTTGTAGTTGTTGGGGGGAGCAGGTCTGGCTCCAGAGCCCGTTAGATTATCCCAGATCATTGCTCCGTCAATGAATTTTTGGTCCTGAACTCCTATCTTGTCCCTAAGATGTTCAGGGAGAATCGCTGCTACAAGCTCTCTGGATGCAATACACGAGGACAGAAAAGCAGGTAACGCAATCTGTGATGACTTGCGGACACCAATGCCTCCTAGTCTGACTGGAAGTGTAGCTTGGTTCCACTGCCCGTCTTCTAGAGTAAGGTTAAGTACTTTCGTAAAAATCTGCCTCAGAATACTGTCATATTTGTGCAGTATAGGGTTATCATATGAAGGTGCACATCTTAGGAAATATGTCAACCTGGGCACTTTGTGAGAAGGTACAAGGCATCGTGGGTGTCCAGATTGCCTATTCGTTGTTCCATTCTCCTTAACTCTTCCAATTTCTTCCTGAGAATTGTGTCAATGGCACTGCTTCCCAGAGGTGCTCCTAGCAAGACACTATTTGTGGGGGCAATGACTGCTGCTCCTGGTAGTTTTGATCTCACTGCATTTATCACTTGCTGACTGACTGAGATGATTTCACATTTGGATGGATTCAGGATGAGACCCATTTCCTGTCCCCGTGTCATTACCTGTGTAAGGTCATGTAGGAGGGACTCTTTTGTACCTGCTAGTGTGCCATCATCTAGGAACCAGATGTTTAGCTCGCTGGTCAGTCTGACTGTGATTTCCCTAACTGCTATACAGAAGAGAAATGGTGCAAGAGGATCTCCTTGTTGGACACCCTCCGATGATGTAATTTAATGCTCTCCAAAGAGAAGCATTGATTCCTTGCTATACCCAGCTGAAACAAAAGGGAAGAGACCAGGGAAATGTTCTTGTACTGCTGCTAATACCACGTCTCTTTTCAGGAGATTGAACGCATTCTTGAAATCTAATTTTACCACTCTGCATTGTCCTCAGGCAGGTTGTTGATATACGCCCTTGTTGCATGAACCGCTGCTTCACTTCCTTCAGAGACCCCAAAGCCAAGCTGGTTTGGTTGAAGCATCATGGCTGCCTGTGCACGAATACTTCGGACAGCAGCTTTGGACACGAGGCGGCGTAAGGTGTTGCCTACTGCAATTGGCCGAATTCCTCCATCCTTCTTTTTAAGTGCACAAAGTGTTGCACCAAAAAGAAAGGTCTAATTTCATCAGAGATCAGACCAGCCAAGGAATTGTTGACGAACCTTGTGATCTCTGAAAGCAGTGTCTCTGCAATTTCCCCAATAACTGGATTAACCATTTCCTTTAAATGCTGTGGCCTTATTCCAGTGTAACCCCAGCAGAGCCAGAATGGGAACGACATTATTGCTTTGTAAATGTCTGAGTCTTTTCCACTATCAATGGTTCCATAGTGGGGACAGAGGTGTTGGAACTGTTGGTGCCACTGGTTTCCCTGGCAGGGTGCTTTCCTCTAAGTGTTTCAGCCGTGTCAGCATCCCTGGGAGCAACTGCATCTTCACTGGTAATAATTCTTATTGCCCCCACTGTGTTGCCCTCTTCAATTTTCTTGCTCACCTGGACTCTTGACTTTTTCACTGTCAGTAGAGTGAGTGGGGGTTCTGCCTCTCCTTTTTTTGTGTTGACGGGGAAGGCGAATGAGGTTATCAACTCTAGGAAAATCTCTTAAGGATTTAATTATCATTGAGGCTAGCCTCTTTCCCCTTCTTTCCGGCACAGCTAAGCAGACATTGCCAAAAAGTAGCAAGTTGTGCCATGCCTTGATGGTTGGTGGAGCATTTAAGATAGTGGAACCATCGTTTACTTTTTTCAGGAGGTCTGTAAGTTTCCCAGCTGCGTGTGGACGGGCTGCTTTGGGAATGTGTGTGAGTGTCCTGGTACCTGTTGTTTAATTGCTTCCAAGAGATTGTCTGATGAGATGAAATCTGTTGGAGAGGGTTCAGGTGCCTGAGGTGGCTCTGGATCACATATATATATATATATATATATATATATATATATATATATATATATATTTTATATATATATATATATATATATAATATATATGTCGTGCCGAATAGGCAGAACTTGCGATCTTGGCTTAAATAGCAACGCTCATCTTGCCATATAGGACAAGTGAAAATTTGTATATGCCATAATTTCGCCAAAATCATTCTGAACCTAACGAAAAAAATATATTTCACTGTGTTTGTTTAGTACTAAATTACTGTAAACAAATCTAAAATATATTTAGTTGGGTTAGGCTAAAATAAATTGCTCTTGTTATAATAAGGTTAGGTAAGTTTTCTAAGATTCTTTTGGTGCAAAATTAAAAATGTTTACATTAACATTAATGAAAAAAATACATCTTTAAACGTATAAGAGAAAATTTTAGAAAGGACTTAATGTTAAATGAGTTCTTGGTAATTGACCAGTTTTACATATTCGGCACGACATATATATATATATATATATATATATATATATATATATATATATACATTTTACATATATATACATACATACATACATACGTATATATTATGCACACAAACATTTGCCAACGTTAATATAATGGTATTAACAGTACGAAAACAATATTAACAATAGAATATAACAAATACAGAAATAAAAATATGAGAACAATTCATTACATATATTGTGTACATCATGTTAAGTGTATGTCTTGCATCATGTCAGTTAAGATCAACAACCAGCGTCATTATAGTCACAGCGAATGATGACACCTCCTTGAAATAATTACTTTATGACTATAACAATTAATATAATTATAACTAAGCGATTTTATAATGAAAGATGGAGTGAAAAGTTGAGTGAGCAGCGACGATCAGATGACATCGATCCGTGATGGCCAGGACGACGCTACAGTTATATACTGACTGATCAATGATCCAGGAAGATGATGAATTCTCAGAGGTCCTTGCTCTGCCTTAAGTCTTGACACCTGCCACTGTCAGGTATTGACAGCTGACGCTGTCAGGTATTGACAGCTGACGCTGTCAGGTATTGACAGCTGACACTGTCAGGTATTGACAGCTGACACTGTCAGGTATTGACAGCTGACGCTGTCAGGTATTGACAGCTGACACTGTCAGGTATTGACAGCTGACACTGTCAGGTATTGACAGCTGACACTGTTAGTGCTTTCATGGACATTGTTCCAAGTAACGGAACTGGAGTGATGGCGAGTCTCTAAGCGATCTGCCATGAAGTAACCAAGTTATGGAACAACCTTGAGAGAGAAGTCTGGTGGGTCACCTGTTGACACCAGCCACACCAGCTCTCCTCGTGTAGCTAATGTCACACCTGACACCAGCCACACCTCGTGTCGCTAGTGTCACACCTGACACCAGCCACACCTCGTGTAGCGTGCGTCACACCTGACACCAGCCACACCTCGTGTCGCTAGTGTCACACCTGACACCAGCCAGACCTCGTGTCGCTAGTGTCACACCTGACACCAGCCACACTCTCGTGTAGCGTGCGTCACACCTGACACTAGCCCACCTCCTGTAGCTAGTGTCACACCTGACACCAGCCACACCTCGTGTAGCTAGTGTCACACCTGACACCAATCACTCCTCGTGTAGCTAGTGTCACACCTGACACCAGCCACACATTGTCTAGCTCGTGTCATACCTGACACCAGCCACACCACGTGTAGCTGGTGTCACACCTGACACCAGCCACACCTCGTGTAGCTAGTGTCACCTGACACCAGCCACACCTCGTGTAGCTAGTGTCACCTGACACCAGCCACACCTCGTGTAGCTAGTGTCACCTGACACAAGCCACACCTCGTGCCGCTAGTGTCACACCTGACACCAGCCACACCTCGTGCCGCTAGTGTCACACCTGACGCCAGCCACACCTCGTGTAGCGAGCGTCACACCTTACACTAGCCACACCTCGTGCAGCTAGTGTCACTATTACAACCCAGGAGTCCAAATGGCCTGTTATCCTGGGTGTAAAGGGAGCAAAATAAACACAGCAGAAAACTTTTGACTTATATTATCCTTCACCAATTTAGAACAGAAGTATGTACATTATATACACTATGTACAGTGATAGGTATTAGTGCACTCCACGGTAAGCAAGGCAGAATAGAAGCCACTAGAGAGCAGACCGTGCTTCAACCAGCTCTAGAATGGGAATGACAAGGGCAGACAGGAGAGTGGTATCCACATAACCTCTGCGATTGCCAAAACCATCTTCTTATTGGCTGGAACCTGGTTACTAGTTGAACGACGGGGCCCCATCGTCAACCCTCAGTCACCTGGTTCGCTGGTTGGGGGAGATAGCCTGTAAATGAGGGTGTGTACATGCGCCGAATAAAGGTTACGTACTCTTTGCATGCCACAGTCACACCTGACACTAGCCACACCTCGTGTAGCTAGTGTCACACATGACACCAGCCACACCTCGTGTAGCTAGTGTCACACATGACACCAGCCACACCTCGTGTAGCTAGTGTCACACATGACACCAGCCACACCGAGTAGCTAGTGTCACACATGACACCAGCCACACCGTGTAGCTAGTGTCACACCTGACACTAGCCCACACCTCGTGCCGCGAGTGTCACACATGACACCAGCCACACCTCGTGTCGCTAGTGTCACACGTGACACCAGCTCACCTCGTGAAGCTGTCACACCTGACACTAGCCACACCTCGTGCAGCTAGTGTCACACCTGACACCAGCCACACCTGTCGCTAGTGTCACACCTGACGCCAGCCACACCTGTCGCTAGTGTCACACCTGACGCCAGCCACCTGTCGCTAGTGTCACACCTGACGCCAGCCACACCTTCTCTAGCTCGTGTCACACCTGACACCAGCCATACCACGTGTAGCTGGTGTCACACCTGACACCAGCCACACCTCGTGTAGCTAGTGTCACACCTGACACTAGCTCACCTCGTGTAGCTAGTGTCACACCTGACACCAGCCACACCTCGTGTCGCTAGTGTCACACCTGACACCAGCCACACCTCGTGTAGCTAGTGTCACACCTGACACCAGCTCACCTCGTGTAGCTAGTGTCACACCTGACACCAGCTCACCTCGTGTAGCTAGTGTCACACCTGACACCAGCTCACCTCGTGTAGCTAGTGTCACACCTGACACCAGCTCACCTCGTGTAGCTAGTGTCAGACCTGACACCAGCTCACCTCGTGTAGCTAGTGTCACACCTGACACCAGCTCACCTCGTGTAGCTAATGTCACCTGACACCAGCTCACCTCGTGTAGCTAGTGTCACACCTGACACCACACCACATCTCGTGTAGCTAGTGTCACACCTGACCACCAGCCACACCTCGTGTAGCTAGTGTCACACCTGACACCAGCCACACCTCGTGTAGCTAGTGTCACACCTGACACCAGCCACACCTCGTGTAGCTAGTGTCACACTTGACACCAGCCACACCTCGTGTCGCTCATGTCACACCTGACACCAACCACACCTCGTGTAGCTAGTGTTACACCTGACACTCGCCACACCTCGTATAGTGTCGCACCTGACACTAGCCACACCTCGTGTAGCTATTGTCACACCTGACACCAGCCACACCTCGTGTAGCTAGTGTCACACCTGACACTAGCCACACCTCGTGTAGCTAGTGTCACACCTGACACTAGCCACACCTCGTGTAGCTAGTGTCACACCTGACACTAGCCACACCTCGTGTGTAGCTAGTGTCACACCTGACACCAGCCACACCTCGTGTAGCTAGTGTCACACCTGACACTAGCCACACCTCGTGTAGCTAGTGTCACACCTGACACTAGCCACACCTCGTGTAGCTAGTGTCACACCTGACACTAGCCACACCTCGTGTAGCTAGTGTCACAACCTGACACTAGCCACACCTCGTGTAGCTTGTGTCACACCTGACACCAGCCACACCTCGTGTAGCTAGTATCACACATGACACTAGCCACACCTCGTGTAGCTTGTGTCACACCTGACACCAGCCACACCTCGCGTAGCTAGTGTCACACCTGACACCAGCCACACCTCGTGTAGCTAGTGTCACACTTAACGCCCCTCCCCCCCCCATCCCCGTTGTAGATGCCCCATGACACATTAACTTTACATTAATAATGGGAAAGCGTCAAACTCGTATGGATCACTCAGCACTTGTGTGATGGTGTGAAGGATTATCATGTCTGCTTCACGTACAATACCTGTGATGTCTTCGATGAATTCAGAGAGTTTTACTCCTCCCGGAGCCCGGCCATGGGCCAGGCTCGTCAATTTTTTTGGATGAAGAGTCCTTCACCAGCATCAAGGAGCTTTCCCTGAAGGAGCAAATGTCACTCAGAGCTGAGAGCCTGGCACTCTGCCTGGCACTCTTCCGGTCAGATATTGATAATATCTGTGGCTATCTTACCTATAATATTCCTGAGAACACGTTGCTGTGCTTTGTACTAAGACCTGTGCACTAAGGCATGTGTACTAAGGCATGTGTACTAAGGCATGTGTACTAAGGCATGTGTACTAAGGCATGTGTACTAAGGCATGTGTACTAAGGCATGTGTACTAAGGCATGTGTACTAAGACATTTGTAGTAAGACATTTGTAGTAAGACATTTGTAGTAAGACATTTGCAGTAAGACACGTGTACTAAGACATGTCCAACACCTGGGTAGCTTCAATGGTGCAGATGTTTCACTTAACAGTGAAACATCTGCACTGTTCACTCTAACAGAGTGAATAAATACCGGAGACGGTGGATGAAGCGTCTTATTCACCAGCTTGTTGTTACTGCCGTTCATGCAATAAGACTCTTTCTTTACTTTCCGCTGAACAGACATGACTGTCTTGTCTCCTGTACCTCTCTTGTGGTCTTCCTTTGTTGCGCATCGATGCAACAGCATTGAATATTGAACAACGGTTTCGTTTCCCGAATTGACGACTTTCTTAAGATGTGACTGCAACTTATCAGTCTCTTCTGCCATGGCGACTGTTCGTCTTATCCCTCACGGACAACAAAAACGAAGCTGTGGTCGCCTAGTACTAAGTTGAGACAGTATAAGGCTAGAGGAGAGTATACTGCTGAACTAAACTTTGTGAAGTACTCGTTGTGTGATTTAGTAAAACTCTTCGTGACCTGATTTTATTTTCTAATGTTGTTTATGCTGTGCCTAGGCAGGGTGCACCATATTGAAAATTAATGCTTCTAAGCAATTAAAACACCAATCACATATCTGTGCTCTCCGGGAGAGCACTCGTGCTGTTCACCAGTCACTGGTAAGTGGTAAGCCTTCTCCACCTATCGCTCGCCACTCTCTACAGCTCCACTTTAACAAGTCCACTCTAATGGTGGAAATGTTAAGTGTTCCTTGTTCGGAGTCCAAGGCACAAATATGAATAAGAACAGTATTACATTAATCGCATTCGCAAAAGCATAGGAGAATTTGATGAGCCTGATCGTCTCTGAGCTCGCTCACACTGGTAGAGGCAGGACTGATTGATCGTCTCTGAGCTCGCTCACACTGGTAGAGGCAGGATGTTATCGTCTCTGACTCGCTCACATGGTAGAGCAGACTGATTGATCGTCTCGAGCTCGCTCACACTGCTAGAGCAGGAGATGATGTCTCTAAAGCTCGCCACCTGGTAGAGGCAGGACTGATGATCGTCTCTGAGCTGCTCACCTGCTAGGCAGGACTGATTGATGTCTCTGAGCCGTCACAATGTAAGGCAGACTGATTTCGTTCTAGCTCGCTCCACGGGTAGAGGCAGGACTGATTGATCGTCTCTGAGCTCGCTCACACTGGTAGAGGCAGGACTGATTGATCGTCTCTGAGCTCGCTCACACTGGTAGAGGCAGGACTGATTGATCGTCTCTGAGCTCGCTCACTTTTGGTAGAGCAGGACTGATTGATCGTCTCTGAGCTCGCTCACACTGGTAAGCAGGACTGTGATCGTCTCTGAGCTCGCTCACACTGGTAGAAGGCAGGACTGATGATCGTCTCTGAGCTCGCTCAACTGGTAGAGGCAGATGATTGATCGTCTCTGAGCTCGTCACACTGTAGAGGAGGACGATTGATCTCTCTGAGCTCGCTCACACTGGTAGAGGCAGGACTGTTGATTCGTCTCTGAGCTCGCCACACTGGTAGAGGCAGGACTGATTGATCGTCTCTGATCGCTCACACTGTAGAGGCAGGACTGATTGATCGTCTCTGAGCTGCTCATCTGGTAAAACACAGGACTGATTGATCGTCTCTGAGCTCGCTCTACTGGAGAGACAGGACTGATTGATCGTCTCTGACTCAGTCAACTGGTAAGGCAGGACTGATTGATCGTCCTAGCTCGCTCACACTGGTGAGGCAGACTGATTGATCGTCTCTGACTCGTCAACTGGTAGAGGCAGACTGATTGATCGTCTCTGAGCTCGTCAACTGGGTCAAGGCAGGACTATTGATCGTCTCTGAGCTCGCTCACACTGAGAGGCAGGACTGATGATCGTCTGAGCTCGCTCAAAAGCTAGAGGCAGACTGATTGATCGTCTCTGAGCTCGCTCACACTGCTAGAGGCAGGACTGATTGATCGTCTCTGAGCTCGCTCACACTGGTAGAGGCAGGACTGATTGATCGTCTCTGAGCTCGCTCACACTGCTAGAGGCAGGACTGATTGATCGTCTCTGAGCTCGCTCACACTGGTAGAGGCAGGACTGATTGATCGTCTCTGAGCTCGCTCACACTGGTAGAGGCAGGACTGATTGATCGTCTCTGAGCTCGCTCACACTGGTAGAGGCAGGACTGATTGATCGTCTCTGAGCTCGCTCACACTGGTAGAGGCAGGACTGATTGATCGTCTCTGAGCTCGCTCAACTGGTAGAGGCAGGACTGATTGATCGTCTCTGAGCTCGCTCATCACTGGTAGAGGCAGGACTGATTGATCGTCTCTGAGCTCGCTCACACTGGTAGAGGCAGGACTGATTGATCGTCTCTGAGCTCGCTCACACTGGTAGAGGCAGGACTGATTGATCGTCTCTGAGCTCGCTCACACTGGTAGAGGCAGGACTGATTGATCGTCTCTGAGCTCGCTCACACTGGTAGAGGCAGGACTGATTGATCGTCTCTGAGCTCGCTCCAACTGGTAGAGGCAGGACTGATTGATCGTCTCTGAGCTCGCTCACACTGGTAGAGGCAGGACTGATTGATCGTCTCTGAGCTCGCTCATACTGGTAGACACAGGACTGATTGATCGTCTCTGAGCTCGCTCATACTGGTAGAGACAGGACTGATTGATCGTCTCTGAGCTCGCTCAAAACTGGTAGAGGCAGGACTGATTGATCGTCTCTGAGCTCGCTCACACTGGTTAGAGGCAGGACTGATTGATCGTCTCTGAGCTCGCTCACACTGGTAGAGGCAGGACTGATTGATCGTCTCTGAGCTCGCTCACACTGGTAGAGGCAGGACTGATTGATCGTCTCTGAGCTCGCTCACACTGCTAGAGGCAGGACTGATTGATCGTCTCTGAGCTCGCTCACACTGCTAGAGCAGGACTGATTGATCGTCTCTGAGCTCGCTCACATGGTAGAGGCAGGACTGATTGATCGTCTCTGAGCTCGCTCACACTGGTAGAGCAGGACTGATTGATCGTCTCTGAGCTCGCTCACACTGGTAGAGGCAGGACTGATTGATCGTCTCTGAGCTCGCTCACACTGGTAGAGGCAGGACTGATTGATCGTCTCTGAGCTCGCTCATACTGGTAGACACAGGACTGATTGATCGTCTCTGAGCTCGCTCATACTGGTAGAGACAGGACTGATTGATCGTCTCTGAGCTCGCTCATACTGGTAGAGACAGGACTGATTGATCGTCTCTGAGCTCGCTCATACTGGTAGAGGCAGGACTGATTGATCGTCTCTGAGCTCGCTCACACTGGTAGAGACAGGACTGACTGATCGTCTCTGAGCTCGCTCACACTGGTAGAGACAGGACTGACTGATCGTCTCTGAGCTCGCTCACACTGGTAGAGACAGGACTGATTGATCGTCTCTGAGCTCGCTCACACTGGTAGAGGCAGGACTGATTGATCGTCTCTGAGCTCGCTCACACTGGTAGAGGCAGGACTGATTGATCGTCTCTGAGCTCGCTCACACTGTAGAGACAGGACTGATTGATCGTCTCTGAGCTCGCTCACACTGGTAGAGGCAGGACTGATTGATCGTCTCTGAGCTCGCTCACACTGGTAGAGTAGGACTGATTGATCGTCTCTGAGCTCGCTCACAGTGGTAGAGACAGGACTGACTGATCGTCTCTGAGCTCGCTCACACTGGTAGAGACAGGACTGATTGATCGTCTCTGAGCTCGCTCACACTGGTAGAGACAGGACTGACTGATCGTCTCTGAGCTCGCTCACACTGGTAGAGACAGGACTGACTGATCGTCTCTGAGCTCGCTCACACTGGTAGAGACAGGATGATTGATCGTCTCTGAGCTCGCTCACACTGGTAGAGACAGGACTGATTGATCGTCTCTGAGCTCGCTCACACTGGTAGAGACAGGACTGATTGATCGTCTCTGAGCTCGCTCACACTGGTAGAGACAGGACTGATTGATCGTCTCTGAGCTCGCTCACACTGGTAGAGACAGGACTGATTGATCGTCTCTGAGCTCGCTCACACTGGTAGAGGCAGGACTGATTGATCGTCTCTGAGCTCGCTCACACTGGTAGAGGCAGGACTGATTGATCGTCTCTGAGCTCGCTCACACTGGTAGAGGCAGGACTGATTGATCGTCTCTGAGCTCGCTCACACTGGTAGAGACAGGACTGATTGATCGTCTCTGAGCTCGCTCACACTGGTAGAGACAGGACTGATTGATCGTCTCTGAGCTCGCTCACACTGGTAGAGGCAGGACTGATTGATCGTCTCTGAGCTCGCTCACACTGGTAGAGACAGGACTGATTGATCGTCTCTGAGCTCGCTCACACTGGTAGAGACAGGACTGATTGATCGTCTCTGAGCTCGCTCACACTGGTAGAGACAGGACTGATTGATGGTCTCTGAGCTCGCTCACACTGGTAGAGACAGGACTGATTGATCGTCTCTGAGCTCGCTCACACTGGTAGAGGCAGGACTGATTGATCGTCTCTGAGCTCGCTCACACTGGTAGAGACAGGACTGATTGATCGTCTCTGAGCTCGCTCACACTGGTAGAGACAGGACTGATTGATCGTCTCTGAGCTCGCTCCACACTGGTAGAGGCAGGACTGATTGATCGTCTCTGAGCTCGCTCACACTGGTAGAGGCAGGACTGATTGATCGTCTCTGAGCTCGCTCACATGGTAGAGGCAGGACTGATTGATCGTCTCTGAGCTCGCTCACACTGGTAGAGGCAGGACTGATTGATCGTCTCTGAGCTCGCTCACACTGGTAGAGCAGGACTGATTGATCGTCTCTGAGCTCGCTCACACTGGTAGAGCAGGACTGATTGATCGTCTCTGAGCTCGCTCACTACTGGTAGAGACAGGACTGATTGATCGTCTCTGAGCTCGCTCACACTGGTAGAGCAGGACTGATTGATCGTCTCTGAGCTCGCTCACACTGAAGAGACAGGACTGATGATCGTCTCTGAGCTCGCTCACACTGGTAGAGCAGGACTGATTGATCGTCTCTGAGCTCGCTCACACTGGTAGAGGCAGGACTGATTGATCGTCTCTGAGCTCGCTCACACTGGTAGAGGCAGGACTGATTGATCGTCTCTGAGCTCGCTCACACTGGTAGAGGCAGGACTGATTGATCGTCTCTGAGCTCGCTCACACTGGTAGAGGCAGGACTGATTGATCGTCTCTGAGCTCGCTCACACTGGTAGAGCAGGACTGATTGATCGTCTCTGAGCTCGCTCACACTGGTAGAGAGCAGGACTGATTGATCGTCTCTGAGCTCGCTCACACTGGTAGAGGCAGGACTGATTGATCGTCTCTGAGCTCGCTCACACTGGTAGAGGCAGGACTGATTGATCGTCTCTGAGCTCGCTCACACTGGTAGAGGCAGGACTGATTGATCGTCTCTGAGCTCGCTCACACTGGTAGAGACAGGACTGATTGATCGTCTCTGAGCTCGCTCACACTGGTAGAGACAGGACTGATTGATCGTCTCTGAGCTCGCTCACACTGGTAGAGACAGGACTGATTGATCGTCTCTTAGCTCGCTCACACTGGTAGAGACAGGACTGACTGATCGTCTCTGAGCTCGCTCACACTGGTAGAGACAGGACTGACTGATCGTCTCTTAGCTCGCTCACACTGGTAGAGACAGGACTGATTGATCGTCTCTGAGCTCGCTCACACTGGTAGAGGCAGGACTGATTGATCGTCTCTGAGCTCGCTCACACTGGTAGAGACAGGACTGATTGATCGTCTCTGAGCTCGCTCACACTGGTAGAGTAGGACTGATTGATCGTCTCTGAGCTCGCTCACAGTGGTAGAGACAGGACTGACTGATCGTCTCTGAGCTCGCTCATACTGGTAGAGACAGGACTGATTGATCGTCTCTGAGCTCGCTCACAGTGGTAGAGACAGGACTGATTGATCGTCTCTGAGCTCGCTCACAGTGGTAGAGACAGGACTGATTGATCGTCTCTGAGCTCGCTCACACTGGTAGACAGGACTGATTGATCGTCTCTGAGCTCGCTCACACTGGTAGAGACAGGACTGATTGATCGTCTCTGAGCTCGCTCATACTGGTAGAGACAGGACTGATTGATCGTCTCTGAGCTCGCTCACACTGGTAGAGACAGGACTGATTGATCGTCTCTGAGCTCGCTCACACTGGTAGAGACAGGACTGACTGATCGTCTCTGAGCTCGCTCACAGTGGTAGAGACAGGACTGATTGATCGTCTCTGAGCTCGCTCACAGTGTAGAGACAGGACTGATTGATCGTCTCTGAGCTCGCTCACAGTGGTAGAGACAGGACTGATTGATCGTCTCTGAGCTCGCTCACAGTGGTAGAGACAGGACTGATTGATCGTCTCTGAGCTCGCTCACAGTGGTAGAGACAGGACTGATTGATCGTCTCTGAGCTCGCTCACACTGGTAGACAGGACTGATTGATCGTCTCTGAGCTCGCTCACACTGGTAGACAGGACTGATTGATCGTCTCTGAGCTCGCTCACACTGGTAGAGACAGGACTGATTGATCGTCTCTGAGCTCGCTCATACTGGTAGAGACAGGACTGATTGATCGTCTCTGAGCTCGCTCACACTGGTAGAGGCAGGACTGATTGATCGTCTCTGAGCTCGCTCACACTGGTAGAGACAGGACTGATTGATCGTCTCTGAGCTCGCTCACACTGGTAGAGACAGGACTGAATTGATCGTCTCTTAGCTCGCTCACACTGGTAGAGACAGGACTGATTGATCGTCTCTGAGCTCGCTCACACTGGTAGAGACAGGACTGATTGATCGTCTCTTAGCTCGCTCACACTGGTAGAGACAGGACTGATTGATCGTCTCTGAGCTCGCTCACACTGGTAGAGGCAGGACTGATTGATCGTCTCTGAGCTCGCTCACACTGGTAGAGACAGGACTGATTGATCGTCTCTGAGCTCGCTCACACTGGTAGAGGCAGGACTGATTGATCGTCTCTGAGCTCGCTCACACTGGTAAGAGCAGGACTGATTGATCGTCTCTGAGCTCGCTCACACTGGTAAGCAGGACTGATGATCGTCTCTGAGCCGCTCACACTGGTAGAGGCAGGACTGATTGATCGTCTCTGAGCTCGCTCACACTGGTAGAGGCAGGACTGATTGATCGTCTCTGAGCTCGCTCAAAACTGGTAGAGGCAGGACTGATTGATCGTCTCTGAGCTCGCTCACACTGGTAGGGGCAGGACTGATTGATCGTCTCTGAGCTCGCTCACACTGGTAGAGGCAGGACTGATTGATCGTCTCTGAGCTCGCTCACACTGGTAGAGGCAGGACTGATTGATCGTCTCTGAGCTCGCTCACACTGGTAGAGGCAGGACTGATTGATCGTCTCTGAGCTCGCTCACACTGGTAGAGGCAGGACTGATTGATCGTCTCTGAGCTCGCTCACACTGGTAGAGGCAGGACTGATTGATCGTCTCTGAGCTCGCTCACACGGGTAGAGGCAGGACTGATTGATCGTCTCTGAGCTCGCTCACACTGGTAGAGGCAGGACTGATTGATCGTCTCTGAGCTCGCTCACACTGGTAGAGGCAGGACTGATTGATCGTCTCTGAGCTCGCTCACACTGGTAGAGGCAGGACTGATTGATCGTCTCTGAGCTCGCTCACACTGGTAGAGGCAGGACTGATTTGATCGTCTCTGAGCTCGCTCACACTGGTAGAGGCAGGACTGATTGATCGTCTCTGAGCTCGCTCACACTGGTAGAGGCAGGACTGATTGATCGTCTCTGAGCTCGCTCACACTGGTAGAGGCAGGACTGATTGATCGTCTCTGAGCTCGCTCACACTGGTAGAGGCAGGACTGATTGATCGTCTCTGAGCTCGCTCACACTGGTAGAGGCAGGACTGATTGATCGTCTCTGAGCTCGCTCACACTGGTAGAGACAGGACTGATTGATCGTCTCTGAGCTCGCTCACACTGGTAGAGGCAGGATTGGAGACGGGCTTGGGAAGACCTGAACTCTAAACTTTCATCCCTGAATCACACACAGAAGGTCATGTGATGCGGAACAAATAGTCTGGGAAAAATATAAGAGAATGATATTGATGGAGAAATAACGATGCGATTAAACAAGGACCATCAACAACTTACCCTACTTGTTAAACGAGGCTAATCAACAACCCCTTTAACCTACTTACAGGACCATCATCAACCTCATTTTTCTACATATTCAAAGGGACCATCAACTGCTTATATCTCTGGTATATACGACATAAAAAAAGACCTTCAACAGTCGAAGAATTAACTGAATTTTATGAACACTGTCAGCACACTGTAACCAAAGTTTATCGTATTGGGGAAACAAAGAGCAAGAAATTTGTGCATGTAGGTGAAATTACCCAACATGGAATAACTCAACCTAGAGCCTATCTCAGCCTTCACTTTCCCAGAGTCTATCCCAGCCTTCAGTCTCCCAGAGCCCATCTCAGCCTTCAGTTCCCCGTGCAGTGGTATTCATTGCGCGGCTCGCGATGACTCAATTCACGGCTCTCGAAAAATATATAAATTTATAAAAAAAAATATATAGAAAAATAATTTTTCAAGTAAGATACATATTTTCATGAGGTGAGATGGAAGACGAAGTCACAGTAAGACATAACATACTAACATCCCTACCCTAATCGTACAGAAATCATACGTGTCCATTACGGGAAACTGATCAGGGACACGTCTAGCTCTAGGCGTCGGTGGTCTCGCTGAATCAGTCGAGTTCAAGCTTCTGGGGGAGACTGGACGTATTTCGTTACTCTTGGAGATTTGTGTTTGAAAATAGACAACAGATATTTGAGACTGCGGCAACATATATGAAAGTAGCGACTTAACTGTTGCTGCTTGTGGAAGCTAGCTGCGATGGGCTAGTTTTACTTGAAACCAAAGTGCAGTCAAGTAGTGTCCGTTATGATGGATCGATTTGTGGTTAAACTAGCACACTTCCGCTCATCACGGCATTAAGTTTTGGTCTTTATTTTGCTATTAATAACAAGATATGCAGGCTAATATTACCATGTCTAATTTTTCTCATTTACTATATTGCACTAGCAGCTCAGTACTACTTAATTTAGTTGAGTTACGCTAACTTGCAGTAGCTGCGGCTCTCTCAATGTGTTTAACCGAAGTGGCTCTCTTGCAAAAATTAGTGAATAACACTGCGTGTGGAAAATACTGTATATATTTTCCAGAAATACAGTAGTTATATGTAAATAGATGGCCATACTGTATTTAATAAAAATTATGTTATCAAAAATGGGAAGCTGCACCTGCGCAGAAGGGACTCGCCATTTTTGTTTGAATTGGACATAAACGTTAGTAAGAATATGAAGAATTTTTCGTGCTCTAGAGGTTAAAATTGGGCTGACACCTCTCAAATAGGAGGCGAAATTGTTGGATGTGCATTCCTGCATAACTTGAGATATCGGGCGACTGGACAAGACAACTCCAGGAACCTCAGATAAGTCTGTTATGTTTGTAGCTCTGGCCATGTTATTTTCATGTATAGACAGTGAGGTTTTCTGAGTATGATACACCTTAATCTCCAGTCAAATTGGTGAGTGATTTTAAGATATTCTCCTTCTGTTATGTAAATGTATATATATATAATTCTTTATTAATTTAATATACAGTCCACCAAATTTTATATTTACCTGAATTCCTAGTGATACATATTTCATTGTAATTAATGGGTCTAGAGCAACTTGTGGATATGACAGCTGTGGGTGTCGAAGGGGGACATTTTTGCGACCTAGGTGTCCCAGATTCCTACTTGTCTATGTAACTCTGATAAATAATAATCTTTATCATCATTTACTGTTATGTACATAATGAGTTACATTCAGATAAATGCAATTTTCCACATTTAATTTGCCCGTTGGTCCTTCGAACCGGAGACGAACCAGTGACTGAAGGCTGAGATGGGCTATGATAGCCCATCTCAGCCTTCAGTCCCCCAGAGCCCATCTCAGCCTTCAGTCCCCCAGAGCCCATCCTAGCCGTCAGTCTCCCAGAGCCTATCGCAGCCTTCAGTCTCCCAGCACGCCCCAGGACCTTGTCCCAGCACGCCCCAGGACCTTGTCCCAGCACGTTCCAGGACCTTGTCCCAGCATGCCCCAGGACCTTGTCCCAGCATGCCCCAGGACCTTGTCCCAGCATGCCCCAGGACCTTGTCCCAGCACGTCCCAGAACCTTGTCCCAGCACGTCCCAGAACCTTGTCCCAGCACGTCCAAGGACCTTGTCCCAGCACGTCCAAGGACCTTGTCCCAACAAGTCCCAGGAGCTTGTCCCAGCATGTCCCAGGACCTTGCCCCAGCACGTCCCAGGACCTTGCCCCAGCATGTCCCAGGACCTTGTCCCAGCACGTCCAAGGACCGTGTGCCAGCACGTCCGGTCTCGGCTGATGCTGGGCTCGGGAATTATAAGTGTACTCACCTGATTCACCTAATTATGGTTATAGGGGTCGAGTCATAGTTTCTGGTCCTGCTTCCTCACTTGTCCGTGTACCCACCTAATAGTGGCTGCAGGGGTTAAGTTACAGTTCCTGGCCCCGCCTCTTCACTGGTGTGTGTACTCACATAACTGTGGTTGCAGGGGTTGAGTAATAGCTCCTGGCCCCGCCTCGTCACAGGTCGCTTCTAGGTCACTCGCTCCCTGCTCCGTGAGCCATACCTCTTCTTAAAGCCATGTATGGATCCTGCCTCCACTACTTCCCTTTCCAGACTCTTCCATTTCCTGACAACTCTGAGACATCTGAGTGTGTGTGTGTGCTCACCTATTTGTGGTTGCAGGTGTCGATTCATAGCTCCTGGCTCGCCTCTTTATTGGTCGCTACTAGGTCTGCTCTCTCCCCCTGCACCATGAGCTTTATCATACCTCATTTTAAAAATATGTATGGGTCCTGCCAGACTACTCCACTAATAACTCTGACTAAAGAAATACTTCCTAACATCCCTTTGAATAATATCTACAAGTTGATAAATTAGACACATGTGCAACTCTTGGATATCTTTATTGAGGAAACGTTTCGCCACACGCCTCAATAAAGATACCCAAGAGTTGCACATGTGTCTAATTTATCAACATGTCGGTTCTCTGAACCATCCATCTACAAATATCTACAAGTACATGTAGCAGGTATACAGTCCTAGCTGACATCAATGACATACTACTATATAGAAAGCCGCTTACTATGCTGAGCATTTCTGGCAAATTAAGTCAGTTTTGTCCCAGGATGCGACCCCCACCAGTCAACTAACACCCAGGTACCTATTTTACCGATGGGTGAACATAGACAACCGATGTAAGAAAACACGACAATGTTTTCACCCCTTCGCCGGGAATCGAACCCGGACGCTCACCATGTGAAGCGAGAGCTTTTGCCACCAGGCCACGGTACGTGCGTGCGTGTGTGTGTGTGTGTGTATGTGTGTGTACTCACCTAATTGTGGTTGCAGGGGTCGAGACTCAGCTCCTGGCCCCGCCTCTTCACTGATCGCTACTGGGTCCTCTCTCTCTCTGCTTCCTGAGCTTTGTCATACCTCTTCTTAAAACTATGTATGGTTCCTGCCTCCACTACTTCACTTGCTAGGCTATTCCACTTGCTGACAACTCTATGACTGAAGAAATACTTCCTAACGTCCCTGTGACTCGTCTGAGTTTTCAGCTTCCAGTTGTGACCCCTTGTCCCTGTGTCCCCTCTCTGGAACATCCTATCTCTGTCCACCTTGTCTATTCCCCACAGTATCTTGTATGTCGTTATCATGTCTCCCCTGACCCTTCTGTCCTCCAGTGTCGTCAGTCCGATTTCCCTTAACCTTTCCTCGTACGACATTCCCTTGAGCTCTGGGACTAGCCTTGTTGCAAACCTTTGTACTTTCTCTTCTTATTTCTTGACGTGCTTGACCAGGTGTGGGTTCCAGACTGGTGCTGCATACTCCAGTATGGGCCTAACATACACAGTGTATAGTGTCTTGAACGATTCCTTATTAAGGTATCGGAACGCTATTCTCAGGTTTGCCAGGCGCCCGTATGCTGCAGCAGTTATTTGGTTGATGTGTGCCTCCGGTGATGTGCTCGGTGTTATGGTCACCCCAAGGTCTTTCTCCCTGAGTGAGGTCTGTAGTCTTTGTCCACCTAGCCTATACTCTGTCTGCGGTCTTCTTTGCCCCTCCCCAATCTTCATGACTTTGCATTTGGCTGGATTGAATTCGAGAAGCCAGTTACTGGACCACATGTCCAGCCTGTCCAGGTGTCTCTGCAGTCCTGCCTCATCCTCGTCCGATTTAATTCTTCTCATCAACTTCACGTTATCTGCGAACAGGGACACTTCAGAGTCTATTCCTTCCATCATGTCATTCACATATATCAAAAATAGCACTGGTCCTAGAACTGACCCCTGTGGGACCCCGCTCGTAACAGGCGCCCACTGTGATACCTCTTCACGTACCATGACTCGTTGCTGCCTCCCTGTCAGGTATTCCCTTATCCATTGCAGTGCCCTCCCCTTTACATGCGCCTGATCCTCCAGCTTCTGCACTAATCTCTTGTGGGGAACTGTGTCAAAGGCCTTCCTGCAGTCTAGGAAAACGCAATCTACCCACCCCTCTCTCTCGTGTCTTACTTCTGTTACCTTGTCATAAAACTCCAGGAGGTTTGTGATACAGGATTTGCCTTCCATGAACCAATGCTGGTTTTCATTTACAATCTTGTTCCTTTCCAGGTGTTCGACCACTCTCCTCCTGATAATCTTCTCCATGACTTTGCACACAATACATGTCAGAGACACAGGTCTGTAGTTTAGTGCCTCGTTTCTGTTTCCTTTCTTAAATATGGGGACTACATTAGCTGTCTTCCATTCTCAGGTAGTTGCCCAGTTTCAAGGGATGTGTTGAAGATTGTGGTTAGAGGCACGCACAGCATCTCTGCTCCTTCTCTAAGGACCCATGGGGAGATGTCCGGTCCCATCGCCTTTGAGGTGTCAAGGTCACTTAGCAGCTTCTTCACCTCCTCAGTTGTTCGTATGTCATCCAACACTTGTTGGTATATTACCTCTTGATGTTCCCTTCTGTGCTGTCTTCCCACAGCCCTTCCTGTCTCTACTGTAAAAACTTCCTTAAATCTCCTGTTCAGCTCCTCACATACCTCCTGATCATTTCTTGTGAGTTCTCCACCTTCTGTCCTTAATCTGATCACCTGGTCTTTGACTGTTGTCTTCCTCCTGATGTGGCTATACAACAGTTTCGGGTCAGTCTTGATTCTCGATGCTATGTCATTTTCATACTGTCTCTGGGCCTCCCTCCTTACCTGTGCATACTCATTCCTGGCTCTGCGACTGATCTCCCTATTTTCGTGTGTTCTCTGCCTCCTGTACTTTTTCCATTCTCTATTGCACTTTGTTTTTGCCTCTTTACACCGTCGGGTAAACCAGGGGCTCGTTCTGGTCTTCCCGTTGTTGCTGTTGCCCTTGGGAATAAACTTTTCCACTGCCTCCTTGCATTTTGTTGTTACTTATTCCATCATTTCATTTACTGGCTTTCCTGCCAGTTCTCTGTCCCACTGGACCTCCCGCAGGAAGTTCTTCAACCCTATGTAGTCCCCTCTTTTATAGTCAGGCTTTTCCCATTCAACTCCTGTTATTCTCTCCACTTGCAGCTCTACTATGTATTCAAAGCACAGAACCACGTGGTCGCTAGCTCCTAGGGGACTCTCATACTTGATGTCCTCAATGTCTGAGCCGCCCAGGGTGATCACAAGGGCCAATCTTGCTGGTTCATCCTCCCCTCTCACTCTGGTAGTGTCCTTAACATGTTGGTGCATGAGGTTTTCCAGCACCACGTCCAACATCCTGGCTCTCCATGTTTCGGGACCCCCATGTGGCTCCAGGTTTTCCCAGTCGATCTCCCTGTGGTTGAAATCTCCCATAACCAGCAACTTTGCTCTGCTGGAATGAGCTCTTCTTGCCACCTCAGCAAGTGTGTCCACCATTGCTCTGTTGCTCTCTTCATATTCCTCTCTTGGCCTCCTGCAGTTCTGTGGTGGATTATACATCACTGCAATGACCACTTTGTGTTCCCCAGACTGAAGTGTACCTGCTATGTAGTCTCTTTCTCCCGTCTCATCTATGCCTTCCATTTTCTCGAATTTCCATCTGTTTTCTACGAGCAGAGCAACCCCACCTCCCCCCCTGCCCCTTCTATCTTTCCTCATTATCTGGTATCCTGGTGGGAAGATTGCATCTGTTATTGTCTCCGTGAGTTTTGTTTCTGTAACTGCTATGATGTCTGGGGACTTCTCATTGATTCTTTCTTGCCATTCATGTTTATTCGTTAATCCATCTGCATTTGTGTACCAAACCTTCAACTTCTGTTCTAATACTGTAACTGTGGTGCGGGGGGTGGAAACAGAGGGATCGGTGTGTGATGGTTGGTTTGGATTGTTCAGTTGCCTTGGGGGTGTCGTGGCTGGAGTCCTTCTGCAGGTGTTTCTGGGGGGTGTGCTTATCCTTCCATTTGATCCTGGGTTAATCTGCTCTCCTTTTTCATTTCCTCCCATTTCTCCTTTCGTTTTTGAACTCTCTCTTTCATCGTCTTCCTTTCGTCCTGTGTTCTGTCTCGATCGAGGTACACACTCCGGAACTCCTGCTTGCCTCTCAGCCGTGCTTTCTCCTGCAGGATCATGGTTCGGGTTGATTCTGCCTTGAAAATTACTTTGAGAGGCCGATTCCTTTTCTTTATAAACCACCCAATTCTCCGAAAATGTGTGTGTGTGTGTGTGTGTGTGTGTGTGTGTGTGTGTGTGTGTGTGTGTGTGTGTGTGTGTGTGTGTGTGTGTGTGTGTGTGTGTTGTGTGTGTGAGTGTGTGTGTGTGTGTGTGTGTACGTACGTACTGAAGCTCCTGACAACTTGTGTAGTGTATGTAACACACTGTTGACAAACTCACACATATTCTCTCTCTCTCATCTCCAACTCTCTCATCTTCAACAAATCTTTTATTCATTTTGAGTCAAGATCACAAAGCGAAGTTCAGGTGTTAGGGAGAGACGAGGTGGTGGTGATAGTGGTGGTGATAGTGGTGGTGATAGTGGTGGTGATAGTGGTGGTGGTGATAGTGGTGGTGGTGATAGTGGTGGTGGTGATAGTGGTGGTGGTGATAGTGGTGGTGGTGATAGTGGTGGTGGTGATGGTGGTGGTGATAGTGGTGGTGTAGGGGTGGTGGTGATAGTGGTGGTGGTGATGAAGGTGGTGGTGAAGGTGGTGGTGATAGTGGTGGTGAAGGTGGTGGTGATAGTGGTTGTGGTGATAGTGGTGGTGAAGGTGGTGGTGATAGTGGTTGTGGTGATAGTGGTGGTGATAGTGGTGGTGATAGTGGTGTAGGGGTGGTGGTGATAGTGGTGGTGGTGATGAAGGTGGTGGTGAAGGTGGTGGTGGTGAAGGTGGTGGTGGTGAAGGTGGTGGTGGTGAAGGTGGTGGTGATAGTGGTGGTGAAAGTGGTGATAGTGGTGGTGATAGTGGTGGTGATAGTGGTGGTGATAGTGGTGGTGATAGTGGTGGTGAAGGTGGCGGGGAAAGGGTAGCGGAGAGAGGTGGTGTTGTGGAGTGTAATGAATGATTATAAGTGTAGAGGGATGGAGGAAGTGTAGAGGGATGGAGGAAGTGTAGAGGGATGGAGGAAGTGTAGAGGGATGGAGGAAGTGTAGAGGGATGGAGGAAGTGTAGAGGGATGGAGGAAGTGTAGAGGGATGGAGGAAGTGTAGAGGGATGGAGGAAGTGTAGAGGGATGGAGGAAGTGTAGAGGGATGGAGGAAGTGTAGAGGGATGGAGGAAGTGTAGAGGGATGGAGGAAGTGTAGAGAGATGGAGGAAGTGCAGAGGGATGGAGGAAGTGTAGAGGGATGGAGGAAGTGTAGAGGGATGGAGGAAGTGCAGAGGGATGGAGGAAGTGCAGAGGGATGGAGGAAGTGTAGAGGGATGGAGGAAGTTGTAGAGAGATGGAGGAAGTGTAGAGGGATGGAGGAAGTGTAGAGGGATGGAGGAAGTGTAGAGGGATGGAGGAAGTGTAGAGGGATGGAGGAAGTGTAGAGGGATGGAGGAAGTGTAGATGGATGAAGAAGTGTAGATGGATGAAGTGTAGAAGGGAAGAAGGAAGTGTACAGGGATGGAGGAAGTGTACAGGGATGGAGGAAGTGTACAGAGATGGAGGAAGTGTAGAGGACAGGAGGAAGTGAAGACGGGAGGAGGAAGTGTAGAGTTATGGAAGAAGTGTAGAGGGATGGAGGAAGAGTAGAGGGGAGGATGAACTGTAGAGGGATGGAGGAAGTGTAGAAGTAGGGAGGAAGAGGAAGTGTAGAGAGAGGAAGTGTAAAGGGATGAAGTGTAGAGGGGAGGAAGAAGTGTAGAGGGATGGAGGAAGTGTAGAGGGGAGGAGGAATTAGAGGGAAAAAGTGAAGAGGGTGGAGGAAGGGTAGGAGGGGGGGGGAAATGAAGGGGAGGAGGAAGTGTGAGGGTGAAAATGAAGGGGAGGGGGTTAAAAGGGAATTTTTTGGGGGACTTTCAATAATTTGTAAATATAAGTTGGGGGGCGGGAATGTCCCCTTACCCGGGGTTTGGGGGGGCTTTTTAGAGGGGCGAGGGTGGGGCGAAATGTAGAGGCAAAAAGGGTTAAGGGCCTGGAATTAAAGGGCTTGGAGGGATAATTGGGGGGGGGAAGTGGGGGGAAGAGTTGGGGGCCCCGGAGGAATTAAATGGGAAGGTGGCGAGAATTTTGGGGAGGGCTGGTCGGGGAACCGAGGGGGGGATTTTAAGTGCGGAGAATTTGAAAAAATTTTTTAAAAAATTTTTGGGAAAGGGGGATGTGGGCGGAAAGTGTCCCAAAAGGTGGGGGCGAATTAAAGGGGCCTAAAGTGGGGCATGGGGTTGGGCTAAATTTAAGGGGAGGAACCTAAGGGGGGAATTGGGGGGAAAGTTTGGGGCGGAAATTTGGGGGGGGTGAGGATAATTAAACATCGGGGGGAAAAAAAATTCCTCCACCCCGAAGAACTCCCCAAAACCCCCCACTAAATTTAGCCGAAAACACACACCATAACGAAACTAAAACCCACGCTGGCCATCCCCATACGGAAGGAAAACCCATAATATATCCCTGTATGAGAGCAAAAATATTTTTTTTATCCCTTGGTTAACTCTAATCATTTTTATCTTATAAAATTGCTAAAATTTATTCAAACATAGTTAAATTTTAACTTACGAAGGTACACCACCTTCTAGTTTACTTTTTCAAAATAGTTTCCCCCTCTGATGAAGGCCTCACAAGACCATACATCCCGGTAAATTTGGGTGACGGAGCTTTAGGGCCTGGCCTGTAACCGGGGGGTGGTTAAACACGGGCAGAACGATGGAGGGAGTGGTTGGAGGTTAGAAAAGAGACGAGGAGTGGGGAGGTGGGGGGTGGAGGCGGACGGTGCCTCCGGTACCAGGAAAACATCCCCTTTAATTTGCCAGGGATTTTTTCTCACTGCTACGCTTTTTTCCCCCTCGAAACAAAGCTGGAAATTCATATTTTGATTTATATGGTGTGTGTGTGTGTGGTGGTTGTGTGTGGTGGTGGGGTTTGTTTTGTACTCACCAAATTTGTGGTTGCGGGGGTCGATACCAGCCCGGGCCTCGCATCTTCACTGATCGTTACTAGGCCCTCCCCCCTCTGTTTCCTATTTTGTCAACCTCTTTTTTAAAACATGTATGGTTCCTGCCCCACTATTTCACTTGCTAGCTTTTCCCCTTTCCCTCGACCACGACGAAAAAAAATTTCCTAAGTCCCTGTGACCTTTGAGTCTTCATTTCCCAAATTTGTGTCCCGGGTTTCTGTTCCCCTCCTGGAACACCCTGTTTTCCCACCTTGTCTATCCCCTCGCATCTTGTATGTCTTATCATGTCTCCCTGACCCTTCGCCCTCCATGCGCAGCCGATTTTCCCTAAAACCTTTCCTCGTATGACATTTCCCTGAGCTCTGAACAGCCTTGTTGCAAACCTTTGATTTTCCCTCTAATTTCTTGACGTGCTTGCCAGGGGGGGTTTTTCCAACTGGTGCGCATACTCCATAGGGCCTAACATATAATTGTACAGGTCTTGAACGATTCCTTATTAAAAGGTACGGAACGCTATTCCGGGTTTCCAGCGCCCGTATGCGCAGCAGTTTTTGGTTATGGGCCCCGGTGCGTGCTCGGTGCATGGCACCCAAAATCTTTCTTCCCGAGGAGGTCGTACTTTGTCCACCTAGCCCTTTCTCTGCTGTGGTCTTTTTTGCCCCTCCCCAATCTTTATGCTTGCATTTTGGGAGGGTTTAATTCGAGAAGCCAGTTTCTGGCCCACGTGTTTTAGCCTGTCCCCGGGCTCTTTGCGTCCTGCCTCACCTCATTTTCCCATTTAATTCTTTTCATAACTTCACCATCTGCAAAAGGGGCACTTCAGAGCATTCCTTCCCCATTTTCACATCATCAAAAATGCCTGGTCTAGAACTGACGCCTGTGGGGCCCCGCTCGTCCAGCGCCCACTGGATACCCCCACGACCTATCGTGTTTCCCCCCGCAGGATTCCCTGATCCATTGCAGTCCCCCCTTTTATGTGCCCCCGATCCCCAGCTCTGCACAACTCTTTTGGGGGAACTGGCAAAGGGCCTTCCTCATCCAGGAAAAGCAATCAACCCAACCCCTTTCCGTGTCTTTCTTTGTTACCTTTTCAAAAAACCCAAAGGTTTTTGACACGGATTGCCTTCCGAACCCCTGCTTTTTCATTTATAATCTTGTTTGTTCCAGGGGTTCCACCACTCTCCTCCTGATAATCTTCTCCCCCGACTTTGCATACTAACAAGCAGAAACAGGGCGTAGTTTAGGCCCCGTTTCGTTTCCCTTTTTTAAAAAGGGGGGTACATTTGCCGCTTCCATTTCTCGGGATTGCCCATTTTTAAGGGGGGAAATTTTTAAAAAAAAAAAATTTTTTTAAAGGTTTTTTTTGGGAGTTGGGTTAAAGGTCACACAACTCTGAAACCCCCCCCTTAAAGGGACCCACGGGATATTCGGTTTTCCCTCGGGGCCCTTAGAGCCCTTCCCACTTTTTGCCCAACTCCCGAACCCCCACTCCTCCCCTTATTTTTAGTCTCCACCTTTTATTGCCCTTTTTGATGTTTCTTCCCCGTGTGGCATCAAAGCCCTACTTCTTTCGTAAAAATTTTAAATTCGTTTGGGCCTCCCCCTTACCTGTGAATCCCCTTCTGGCAAAAAACCCCTTTTTTATGTTTCCTCCTCCGAAAATTTTTCCTTCTCTTTGACATTTTTTTTTTTGGGGCCCCCCCCTATACCTTTTAAAACTCTTCTGCTTCCCTTTTTCTTTTCCCTAAAAAATTTTCATGGCCCCTTTTGATTTTTTTTCATTCTCATTCATTTTTGGTTTCCTGCCTTTTTCCCTGGAACCCAGGGGTTCCTCCCCCTTTTCCCCCTTTTTTCTGGGTTTTTCCCTTAAAAACCTTTTCCTCTCCATTTAATTTTGTTTTCAAACAAAACCACGGCCCTTTCTCCTGGGGACCTTTTAAAAGGACCCCCTGCGAATCCCAAACCAAGGTCCTCTTTTCTGGTTTTTCCCCCCTTCCCCCCCCCCTCAAAGGATTCCCTTAAAATGGGTTTTAAGGTTTTCCCGAACCCATCCAAAAATTTTCCTTCCTTTTGGGGCCTCCAGTGGCTCCAGGGCCCAGTCAATCCCCCCTGGTTAAAACCCCCTCTCAACCCCTGGGGTGGCTCTTTTGCATAGGTTTCCCCACGCTCCCCTCTTTCTTCCTTTGGCCCTCCCGTCTTTGGGGGTTTCCATCAATCCCCCTTTTGTTGAATTACCTACTAGCCCTTTGCTCTCATGCCCCCCTTTTCCAACCGTTTTTAAAGGCGCACCCCTCCTTCCCCTTCCCTTCATTTTCCTCATGTCGATCCCGTGGGGGATTCATCATGCCCCTGTTTTTTTCTAACGCTTTCGCTGGGGACTTCCATTGTTTTTTGCCTCTCTATTTTTCGATTCCATCCGTTTTTGGACCAACCTTCCTCTGTTTAAAACTTTCTTTTCCCGGGGGTACTGGGGGGGGAAGCAGAATTGGGGGGGCCCGTGGGGGTTCGTGAGGTGGGGGACTCCATAGGGGGTTCTTGGGATTCTTATAGGTTAAAACGTTTGTGATTTTTTTAATGTTGTTTTGCCTTGGGGGGGGATTTGGTTGGGGGTCCTTTGCAGGGGGTTTTTGGGGAGTGGTGCTTTTCCCTTCCCCCTGTGCTGGGTTATTCTGTCTTCTTTGTGTGTGTTGGGGGTGTGTGTGTTACCACCTATTACTCACCTATTTGTGGTTGCGAGGTCGATCACACCCTGCCCGCCTCTTCACTATTGG
>NC_069437.1:34463150-34523150 GCF_026875155.1 Cherax quadricarinatus
GATTTAAAACAAACACAGCCTCTGAGATTTAAAACAAACACAGGTTGAGATCTAAAACAAACACAGGCACTGAGATTTAAAACAAACACAGGCACTGAGATTTAAAACAAACACAGGCACAGATTTAAAACATAGGCTCTGAGATTTAAAACAAACACAGGCACTGAAATTTAAAACACAGGCACTGAGATTTAAAACAAACACAGGCACTGAGATTTAAAACAAACACAGGCACAGATTTAAAACATAGGCTCTGAGATTTAAAACAAACACAGGCACTGAAATTTAAAACACAGGCACTGAGATTTAAAACAAACACAGCCTCTGAGATTAAAACAAACACAGCCTCTGATATTTACAACTGTTGCAGTAGTTCTCATCTTGAGAAACAACGTGAACTGGGGTCAACTACCAGGGTAAGAATATGAATCAATTCGGTGTTTGCAAAACTTCGCAATCCACAACACCGTGTCTGTAACAATTCGCAACCCACAATCCGTTTTGCCATCCACTACTGGGGGACTGATTTTCTCAAACTCTTTCTGTTCATCATTCTTCTAAGTATTGGACCGATGAAGCCACTGTGTGTCAAAACACCTCCACAATAAAGACACCCAAGTGTTGCACATGCATCTAATTTATCCTCATATAATCTGCACACCAGCAGTCAAAATTAATTTAATACCCAACAGAAGGTATAATATAACCTACTTATTATATAGCGAGATGTGCAGTAAACGAGCCACAACAGATGCACAACAACCACAGAAAGGTTGAACCATAGCTCTAAGCCTTTCATGTATATGTATACCTCTTTCATGTATATGTATACCTCTTTCATGTATATGTATACCTCTTTCATGTATATGTATACCTCTTTCATGTAAATGTATACCTCTTTCATGTATATGTATACCTCTTCATGTATATGTATACCTCTTTCATGTAAATGTATACCTCTTTCATGTATATGTATACCTCTTTCATGTAAATGTATACCTCTTTCATGTATATGTATACCTCTTTCATGTAAATGTATACCTCTTTCATGTATATGTATACCTCTTTCATGTATATGTATACCTCTTTCATGTATATGTATACCTCTTTCATGTAAATGTATACCTCTTTCATGTATATGTATACCTCTTTCATGTATATGTATACCTCTTTCATGTATATGTATACCTCTTTCATGTAAATGTATACCTCTTTCATGTATATGTATACCTTTTTGGATATATTCTGCTGCTGCTCAATATACACAGTATACGCATCAGTAGGTATATTCTTTGTGTTTAACACTTTACCATGGCCAGTGTTATACCTTTGAGGGGTTTCGAGTTTTTATGGTCCCCCCAGGACGCCCTTGGGCCAGGCTGGTCAACCAGGCTGTTGCTGCTGGCGACAAATGTATCACAAGGCAGGGTGCTGAACAACTGGAAACACACAGTTGTTACCCTGATATTAAACCAGTCAGACGAGATGTCTCGTAAGGTATTTTCGTGTAAACCACTTATTACAACCAACACTATTTTAGGTCTTCCTCTCTCTCTCTCTCTCTCTCTCTCTCTCTCTCTCTCTCTCTCTCTCTCTCTCTTTGCTTTCTTCCAGAAGATAGCATTCCGTCAGCGATTTCATTCCAGCTAACGATCACAATCTGTCAGCATTCCCATTTCCGGCGACACTTCCATTGTAAGGCTAGGGGAGGCTGGAGGGACGCTGGTGGACGCTGGGGAGGTTGGAGGACCGCTGGGGAGGCTGGGGGAGCTTTGCACCCGGCAGGGCTGCTGACGACCTCGCTGACGAGGTCCTGAAATTCCTGCAGGTGGCAGTAACGGCCTTGTAACTCCTTCAGGGAGAGTGGCGTAATTGAGGTTGGTGTTGAGATGCTGGTGAGGAAGCAGAGGAGGGAGAGAGAGGGAGAGGGTGGCAGGAGGGAGGAGAGCAGGAGGGAGGAGAGTAGGAGGGAGGAGAGCAGAAGAGGGAGAGCAGAAGAGGGAGAGCAGAGGAAGGAGAGAGACTGACACACTGGCATTAAGTGATAGTTGCCTGCCTGCGTTTGAGTCGGATCGGTTGTGATGGGTGGGCGAGTTGAGGGTGAGTTGAAGGGTGGTGGGGTGGATAAGAGGTTAGTGGTGGGTGGGTGGATGATTCCAGGATCGGAAAGGGTGGGAGTATTGTGGGGTGGGGTAAGTTACCTGTAGTCACTTCTGGAGATCACTGCCCCTGTGGACCGGTCCCAGACCTGGACTCTTGGTTGCTAGCTTCATTAGACTTTTAGTGCTTGCCCCCCACAGGCTTTAGTCCAACGTATGCACCACACCCCGGCTGATCGAGTTCCCTCTTGAAGACAGCCAGAAGTTTGTTGGTAATCCCCCTTATGTGTGAAGAGAGGATGCTGAAGAGTCGTAGTCTCTACACACTTACCGAGTGTTCTGTGTATCTATAACTCCCCTGCTTTTCACCGGAGGTACCTTGCACTATCTACTAAGCCTCTTGTCTCTATATGTAGTAATTTCGGTGAGCAGGTTTGGGACTAATCCCTCCAGTATCTTACAGATGTAGATTATGAAGTATCTTTCTCGCCTACATTCTAAGGGATTTCCAGCTCTCCCAGTAATTTAGGTTTGCGTCGTCAGTCATCAGGTTGATTAATGGATCACTGAACACTGAGTCGTACTTCCCACTTGTGTACTTCACTTGTTTCTTTCTTATCCTCAGTGTTGGTTTCATCCCCGTTAAATCAAAGGCCCAATAATACGTATCTTTTTGGTTCGGGATTTTCATACAAAAAGTATTTTGGATTATTCTCAACTTTCTTTTTTTTTTCTCCTCAGTCTCTCCTGGAAACTTTACGATACATTCAGTTTGAGATCACTTTATCTATTTCTTCAGAAAGTCTGCTGCCTGTGAGGAGCTGTCATCAGTCATCGCCTACAGAGGGAGCGCCTCTTCCTTTAAAACCTCCACCTCTTCTTCCTCCTCTTCCACCTCCTCTGTAATGGTATATGTGTGGATCACACTTCTATCACCACCGAGCTCAGTTCGATACTCTGGTTCAATTCCTTCTTTATCATATTGCCTCCAGCTAATTTCAGTAAATTCACAATTTATAACCAAAAAAAGCACAATACCGTGACTGGAACGATAAACAAATAACCCGCACATAGAAGAGAGAAGCTTGCGACGACGTTTCGGTCCGACTTGGACCATTTACAAAGTCACACTAACCAGAAGTGGAGCAGGACGGCTATATATAGGCAGGAAGACGTAGTGGTGGTGGTGGTGGTAGTAGTAGTAGTAGTAGTAGTGGTGGCAGTGGTGGTAGTGGTAGTAGTGGTAGTAGTAGTGGTAGTAGTAGTAGTAGTAGTAGTAGTGGTAGTGGTGGTAGTAGTAGTGGTAGTAGTAGTAGTACAGAAATTTGGTTGGTTTACAGGAATTTAGTAGTGGTGGTAGTAGTAGTGGTGGTAGTAATAGTGGTGGTGGTGGTAGTAGTAGTAGTGGTGGTGTAGTAGTAGTGGTGGTGGTAGTAGTAGTGGTAGGAGTAGTGGTGGTGGTGGTAGTAGTGGTGGTGGTAGTAGTTGGTGGTGGTAGTAGTGGTGGTAGTAGTGGTGGTGGTAGTAGTGGTGGTGGTAGTAGTGGTGGTGGTAGTAGTGGTGGTAGTAGTCTCAGTACCAGTTCCTAGTAACCAGTTACCAGTAACCAGTGTACCAGTAGATGACTCACTATCAACCGTCTGTGTGAATCATTGACTGTGTTCATATTGCTGCTGACCATAGCAGGATTTCAAACATCCCTCACCCGTAGGCACTCATGGGTCAGTCAGGCTAGGGAGCAGAGAGAGGCAGGACGGCTGTTGGCGCTTTCCCACACTTTCCGTTATATTATACGTACTACCGGCCTACGTGAGTATTCTTACCCTATCCACGTTTTCGAAAACCCACATGACAAATTGTGGCAGCGGTGGGATCGATGAAGAGCTTCTTTCGCAAGTCTCATAAGACTTTCCTCTGAAGGAGGACCTTCAACTAGAGCATTAACACGAGAACGAATGGCAGTAAACCATGCTTCAAGACTATGTACATGGCAATTGAATAAAGGTAACGCATCAAGGGAATCATGAGTAAAACTATAGTATCTCAGTGTCTGGGTCGGCCTGTCAGTCACTAAGGAACTGTGAGGACTGATGACAGGAGCAGCAGTAGCCTGAGAGGTCTGAGTGTCGGCATTCACTAAAGTATCACTTGACGGTATGTGAGACATAATGGCAAAGAAGTTGCATGAGAACAAATAAGGCAAAAATAATGAACAATAAAAATGATATAAAATGCTAAAATTTAAATAAAAGAGATGCAACTAATTCTGCAGAAGTAAAAAAATGTCTAAGATACACTGCAAGAGGAAGGACAACTCAATGTAAAGGACTGCTGGACAAGATAAAAAAAATACATTGAAATTTACAAGTAAAAATATTACTGGAGACTCTCAGTAGTAGTACCAGTTCCTAGTAACCAGTTACCAGTAACCAGTGTACCAGTACTAATTTCTCTAACCTTATACTTATTACCAGTGATATGTTCAACTACTCGATAAGGACCAACAAACTTTTGATCAAGCTTAGGCATTGCAGACGTTTTGTTAAAGTTAGTCAGCATAACTCTACGAGACTAGCTTTAGAGTTGTGGATGGCTTAGTCAATAGTACTTTAGAGCAAATCCGTGTAAACATTCTAAATCAACAGCAGGAAAATATGTACAAGAGTCGAAAAATAGTAAATTTACAGTAAATTGCGAGCTTCAGTAGTAGACAGTTCCTAAGATAACAGTGTTATACAGTAGAATGTCAATACAAAACCACTGTTGATAATCATTGGACGTATTAAATTCTCAGACCTGACCATAGAGGATTTCTAAACATTATCCGTAAATCAAACAAGGCAATCATGAATAGTGGTGGAGTCTGTAGTGTAGCAGTCAGAACCAGTGTACCTGTGGATGCTTACCAAGTTCGTTATATTGTACTGTACCTCATATCTTACATCAGTAGATTTCAAACCTACATAGACATAGTGGTCAGGTAGTGGTACGAGTAGTGTGTAGTGGTCTACCCAGTGTGATATGTGTTTAGTAGCTATGGTATGTTAACTAACGTATAACCATGGTGTGGTGGTAGTAGTAGTAGTGGTAGGGGTGTAGTGTAGTAGTAGTAGTAGTGGTGGTAGTATGTAGTGTGGTGGTGTAGTGAGTGGTTGTTAGTGTAGATGGTTGGTGGTAGTAGTCAGTAGGTGGTGGTGTGTAGTAGTAGTGTAGTGGTGGTAGTAGTAGTTAGTGGTGGTGGTGGTTGGTGTAGTAGTAGTGGTGGTGGTAGGTAGTGGTGGTGGTGGTGAGTGTAGTAGTAGTGTGTGGTGGTAGTAGTAGTAGTAGTGGTGGTGGTGGGTAGTGAAGTATAGTAGTGGTGGTAGTGGTGTGTGAGTAGTGTGTGGTGGTGGTGGTGGTGTAGTAGTAGTAGTGGTGGTGGTGGTGGTGGTAGTAGTAGTAGTGGTGGTGGTGGTTAGTAGTAGTGTGTGGTGGTGGTGTGTAGTGTAGTAGTGTGGTGGTGGTAGTAGTGTAGTAGTGGTGGTGGTAGTAGTAAGTGGTGGTGGTGGTTGTAGTAGTATAGTGGTGGTGGTGGTAGTAGTAGTAGTGGTGGTGGTGAGTGGTGGTGAGTAGTATAGTGGTGGTGGTGGTAGTAGTATTTAGTGGATGTGAGTGGTAGTAGTAGTAGTGTGGTGGGTAGTAGTGGTGGTGGTGGTGGTAGTAGTAGTAGTAGTGGTGGTGGTAGTAGTAGTAGTAGTGGTGGTGGTAGTAGTAGTAGTAGTAGTGGTGGTGGTGGTAGTAGTAGTGGTAGTAGTAGTATGTGGTGGTGGTGGTAGTAGTATGTAGTAGTAGTGAGTGTGGTGGTGGTAGGTAGTAGTAGGTGTAGTAGTGGTGGGTGGTGTGGTAGTAGTAGTAGTAGTAGTAGTAGTAGTAGTAGGGAATAAGGAGGAGGAGCCAGTCAAATACAAAGAAAGGGGAGCACTGCAAGGGAGCTAGGTGCCCACAGAGGGAGAGCAAGCGCACAGAGGTGGGTGAAAGGGGAAGTGGTGAAATAAATAATGAAGGAACAGAAACACGCAACAGAAGAAAGACAAAAAAAGAAAAAAAGGAAAGGGGAAGAGGGAGAAGAAGAAAAATGAGGAATCAGGTTAAGTCACGGGTGTTCTGAAGTTTGGAGCATTTTACAATGTAGTGGGAGAGGAAGGCATCTACAGAGACGAAGCCACGACTAAGATTCATACAAGGAAAGTTGTGTATTAGAGAGGATTCAACTAGACGGCGACTGTTAGAGTTGGAAGTAGGGAAGACAGTTTTAGCAGAAGACCAGTCAATAGGATGGCTGTGATCTCTGACGTGACAGAACAGAGCATTGTTAGTGTCGGCAAGCCTAACACTATTTTTTGTGCTCCCTAAGTCTGTCAGAAAGAGATCGACCAGTTTCTCCGAAGTATTGAAGAGGACAGGAGGAGCAAGAAATAGAGTAGACACCAGGAACATCTGTAGAGGGAGGAGAGGTATGAACGAGATTAGTGCGAAGAGTGTTGGTCTGGCGGAAAGTAAGCTTGATGTCTAAGGGACAATGAGAATTGTTGAGATTAGAAAGACCGGAAATGTAGGGAAGGCAGAGGACAGAAGAGTTCCCAGGAGTAGAGTGTTTGGGAGAGAAGAAATTACGTTTAGCATGTGAGAGGGCAGAGTCTATGAAATGGGAAGGGTAGCCAAGACGGGAAAACGAATTATGAAGAGTGGAAATTTCTGCTGGAAGGAACTGAATGCGCTAAACTTAATTTCTTCTCTCCCAAACTCTCTCTACTCCTGGGAACTCTTCTGTCCTCTGCCTTCCCTACATTTCCGGTCTTTCTAATCTCAACAATTCTCATTGTCCCTTAGACATCAAGCTTACTTTCCGCCAGACCAACACTCTTCGCACTAATCTCGTTCATACCTCTCCTCCCTCTACAGATGTTCCTGGTGTCTACTCTATTTCTTGCTCCTCCTGTCCTCTTCAATACTTCGGAGAAACTGGTCGATCTCTTTCTGACAGACTTAGGGAGCACAAAAATAGTGTTAGGCTTGCCGACACTAACAATGCTCTTTTCTGTCACGTCAGAGATCATAGCCATCCTATTGACTGGTCTTCTGCTTAAACTGTCTTCCCTACTTCCAACTCTAACAGTCGCCGTCTACTTGAATCCTCTCTAATACACAACTTTCCTTGTATGAATCTTAGTCGTGGCTTCGTCTCTGTAGATGCCTTCCTCTCCCACTACATTGTAAAATGCTCCAAACTTCAGAACACCCGTGACTTAACCTAACTCCTCATTTTTTCTTTCTTTTTCTTTTTCTTCTTCTCCCTCTTCCCCTTTCCTCTTTCCTTTTTCTCCTCTGGGTTGTCTGTCTTTTTTCTGTTGCGTGTTTCTGTTCCTTCATTATTTATTTCACCACTTCCCCTTTCACCCACCTCTGTGCACTTGCTCTCCCTCTGTGGGCACCTAGCTCCCTTGCAGTGCTCCCCTTTCTTTGTATTTGACTGGCTCCTCCTCCTTATTCCTCACTACTGCCACTACCACTACTACTACTACCACTACTACTACTACCACCGAGGCAGGGTAACCACCGAGGCAGGGTAACCACCGAGGCAGGGTGACCACCAGAGGCAGGGTGACCACCAGAGGCGTGCCGACCCGACAGTTTAAACACTAACGTATCACCAGCCGTCCTTCAGAGCGCAGGTGCTGTACCTCCCAGCTTCTCTAACTTTGTCTTCATTATTGGTGAATATAACTTCTTGAGTATTTTCGAGTCTGGTCGGGATCTACTATTTTCAGACATAAGGCGGATTTGTTTTGTAGTCGTAGTAGTGAGGTTGAGCGAGTTTTCATCCAGACTGGCTCCTGGGAATCTGTTATTACAGTCTCTGTTACCTACTTCCATTTTAAATGTTTTAAATTAAAGTCACCAACCGATGGGATATTTGGGGCTGGACTTAACAGGCAATACTTAATTTTTATATTAGTTGATTTTCGAACTGCTGGGAAGCTGCATCTAGTAGCGTACGTACGAGTACATTAACCAGATTTTCATTATCATTTTTACCACAGAAACCTGGACCATACCATTCATGTTAAGTAACTCAATAGATATGAGCGACTCTTAACATGCAGACTCCGTCACTTGTTGTCGGTTTTTTTGGTCGCATCTAATTAGACTGTGTCCAGGTCTCCATATATCATTACCTGAGTAACCTTTAACCTTCTTCGAGGCTGTAAACACCACATTCCACTCACTGAAATCACTGATGAATGGTATTTTGTTGTTGTTGTTGTTGTTCAGGAATATAGAGATAGACAGTAATAATAACCTACGTGACATGTCAAGATATCTTATTAATGAAAATAGGATACCAGATATATTAAGCAAATTCCATAAACTGTAGATATAAATCCAGATGTGCTCCTGTTAACCCTTTTGGGGCCTAGTTCCTACGTGTTTTGTGTATCCATATGATTGAACATTAAAATGGTATAAAAGTATCCATATGATCTTGCGCCACCATCCATATGATGGATACGGAGTGCTCAATAAACTAGCCACTTCAATGACAAAATCTAAATCTTGGTTTAAAATATTGATTGTTTGTAGTAAAGGCTACCATGTTACGTTGCTTGTTGCTGTGCTGACGTGGCTTTCCTTGTTTAATATCAGTGCTTCTGATAAGTCTGCCACTGACTTTGTTTCCAGTCCTGGATGGCTTCCAGGTGCTCAGACATTCTTACCATGTCTTGTCATTCTTTTTCGTTTCCTGGCGCTAAAAAAATCACTGCTGCCTATGTGGTTGTGATTCCATGTGGTGGTAGGAAGTATGGTGAGTGGTGGTGGTGTGGGTAGAGTGGTGTGATGTGGTGGTTTTGTGGGTTGGGGTGTGTGATGTGGTGGTTTTGTGGGTTGGGGTGTGTGAGTGGGGTGGTAAAGGAAGGTTAGAGGGTACTCACTCACCGTAATTACCTCTCCACTTCTCCAGTATTAATAATCATCTCTGTATTCGACTGAAGAAGACTGTTGCGTAGGAGAAATTTTTCGGCACTAAAGATGCACAAGTATTGCACTTTTGTATCATTAGATACCCAAGTGTTGCACTTGTGTATCATTAGATACCCAAGTGTTGCACTTGTGTCTCATTAGATACCCAAGTGTTGCACGTGTGTCTCACTAGATACCCAAGTGTTGCACGTGTGTCTCACTAGATACCCAAGTGTTGCACAAGTGTCAGAAGATCTATTTCACGTTCAAGGAACACAACAATGTTGTTATCGCAACTGCAAGAAAAATGACTGGTTGGATAAGTAGAAGCCTCAAAACAAGGGATCCCAAGCCAATGATGACTCTCTCCAAGCCTCTTGTTCTCTCTAGGATGAAGTATTGTTGTCACTAACGGCCCCTCTCAAGGCAGATGAAATTGCCTTGCTGTACAGAGAACCTTCACAACTCTTATAAACTTGGTCAAACACTAAAATTACTGGGAGCGCTTAAATCCCAAAGAAATGTACTCCTTAGAACGTAGGCGAGAGAGAGATACATCATAATCTTCACCTGGAAGATATTGGAGAGAGTGATTCCAAACTTGCACATCGAAGTTACTGTAGGATACCTCCAGTGAAAGCAAGGAAGCGATGAGTACACCGAGAGAATTCAGTAAATGTTAGGGGACCACGACTCTTTAGCACCATCTCTCCTAAAATGGTGAGGAATAACCTAACTCCGAAAACAGTGAGGAATAACCTCCTAACTCACAAAATAGTGAGGTATGCCCTTAACTATGAGGTACACAATTCATCTTCGTACAAATCCTACTTAACACAAATCATTGCTTACTCTAGAGCATTACCCCCTAACTTCCCCTGGCTGGTTTAACCCCCTCCCTCCTAGTGGGTTCAACCCCTTCCCCTCACTACGGAAATGGGATGGAAGTGAGAGGAGAGCCACCACTCCAATCCATTTTTTCCCTCTAACAGGAGTGCGTAGGTGAGGGAAAAGAAGTTAGGAGTGAAAGGAGGGAAGGTAGAGAAAGAGGGAAGGTAGAGAAAGAGGGAAGGAAGAGAAAGAGGGAAGGAAGAGAAAGAGGGAAGAGAAAGAGGGAAGGAAGAGAGAGAGGGAAGGAAGAGAGAGAGGGAAGGAAGAGAGAGAGGGAAGGAAGAGAAAGAGGGAAGGAAGAGAAAGAGGGAAGGATAGAGAAAGAGGGAAGATAGAGAAAGAGGGAAGATAGAGAAAGAGGGAAGGTAGAGAAAGAGGGAAGGTAGAGAAAGAGGGAAGGTAGAAAAGAGGGAAGGTAGAAAGGAAGGAAGGTAGAAAGGAGGAAGGTAGAAAAGAGGGAAGGTAGAGAAAGGAGGGAAGGTAGAAAAAGGAGGGAAGGTAGAAAGGAGGAAGGTAGAAAGGGAAGGAAGGAGAAAAGAGGGAAGGTAGAAAAGGAGGGGAAGGTAGAAAAGGAGGGAAGGTAGAAAAGAGGGAAGGTAGAAAAGAGGGAAGGTAGAAAGAGGAAGTAGAAAGGAGGGAAGGTAGAGAAGAGAGAAGGTAGAGAAAGGAGGAAGGTAGAGAAAGAGGGAAGGTAGAGAAAGAGGGAAGGTAGAGAAGAGAGAGGTAAGAAAGAGAGAGGTAGAGAAAGAGGGAAGGTAGAGAAAGAGGGAAGGTAGAGAAAGAGGGAAGGTAGAGAAAGAGGGAAGGAGAGAAAGAGGGAAGGAGAGAAAGAGGGAAGGCAAGAGAAAGAGGGAAGGCAGAGAAAGAGGGAAGGCAGAGAAAGAGGGAAGGCAGAGAAAGAGGGAAGGCAAGAGAAAGAGGGAAGGTAGAGAAAGAGGGAAGGTAGAGAAAGAGGGAGGTAGAGAAAGGAGGGAAGGTAGAGAAAGAGGGAAGGTAGAGAAAGAGGGAAGGTAGAGAAAGGGGGGAAGGAGAAAAAAGAGGGAAGGTAGAGAAAGAGGAAGGCAGAAAAGAGGGAAGGTAGAGAAAGAGGGAAGGTAGAGAAAGAGGGAAGGTAGAGAAAGAGGGAAGGCAGAGAAAGAGGGAAGGCAGAGAAAGAGGGAAGGCAGAGAAAGAGGGAAGGCAGAGAAAGAGGGAAGGCAGAGAAAGAGGGAAGGCAGAGAAAGAGGGAAGGCAGAGAAAGAGGGAAGGCAGAGAAAGAGGGAAGGCAGAGAAAGAGGGAAGGCAGAGAAAGAGGGAAGGCAGAGAAAGAGGGAAGGCAGAGAAAGAGGGAGGGCAGAGAAAGAGGGAAGGCAGAGAAAGAGGGAAGGCAGAGAAAGAGGGAAGGCAGAGAAAGAGGGAAGGCAGAGAAAGAGGGAGGGCAGAGAAAGAGGGAGGGCAGAGAAAGAGGGAGGCAGAGAAAGAGGGAAGGCAGAGAAAGAGGGAAGGCAGGAGAAAGAGGGAAGGCAGAGAAAGAGGGAGGCAGAGAAAGAGGGAAGGCAGGAGGCAGAGAAAGAGGGAGGCAGAGAAAGAGGGAGGGCAGAGAAGAGGGAAGGCAGAGAAAGAGGGAAGGCAGAGAAAGAGGGAAGGTAAGAGAAAAGAGGGAAGGCAGAGAAAGAGGGGAAGGGAAGAGAAAGAGGAAGGAGAGAAAGAGGGAAAGGAGAGAAAGAGGGAAGGCAGAGAAAGAGGGAGGTCAGAGAAAGAGGGAAGTCAGAGAAGAGAGGGAGGGCAGAGAAAGAGGGAGGAGAGAAAAGAGGGAAGCAGAGAAGGAGGGAGAGAGGAGAAAAGGAAGGAGAGAAAGAAGGAGCAGACAGAAAAGAGGAACAGACAGAAAGAGGGACAGCAGAGAAAGAAGGCAAGGCAGAGAAAAGAGGAAGCAGAGAAAGAAGGGAAGGTAGAGGAAGAGGGAAGGAGAGAAGAGGGAAGATAGAGAAAGACGGAAGGTAGAAAAAGAGGGAAGGAGAGAAAAACAAGGTCAGTAAGAAACGAGGCCAAGTATGACGACACCCACAACCAGCAAGAAAGAGGCAAGGTGCAGGAATCACCACAAGGCACACAAAGCAAGTAAGCACAGGAGGAAAAGAGCACTAAGAGTGGACAGGTAGAGAAAGAGGGAGTTGAGAGGAGGGAAGGGGAAAACGAGGGATGTAGTGAAGGAGGAGAAGTAGAGAAAAGAAGGTAGATGAAAGAGGGCAGGTAGAGAGGAAATTAGCGAAGTGAGAGAAGGGAGGCAGATGTAGAGAAGGAGGAAAAGGTAGAAAGAGAAGGTAGAGAAGGAGGGAAGGCAAGGTAGAAAAGAGAAGGAAGGTAGAGAAGGGGCAAGGTTAAGAAAGGGGAGAGGTGCAGGAAAGAGGGAAGGTAGAGAAAGGGGGAAGGTAGAGAAAGAGGGAAGGTAGAGAAGGAGGGAAGACAGAGAAGGAGGGAAGGAAGAGAAGGAGGGAGGCTAAAGACTATCAAACAGGCAGGACACACACACACACACACACACACACACACACACACACACAACACACACGTACACACGCGCGCGCGCGCACACACACACACACACACACACACACACACACACACACACACACACACACACACACACTTATAAGTTGAAGACTCAGATGAGTCAAAGATGTTAGGAAGTACTTCTTTACTGAGAGTTGTAGGGAAGTGGAATAGTCTGGCAAGTGATGTAGTGGAGGCAGGAACCATACATAGCATTAAAACGAGGTTTGATAAAGCTCATGGAGCAGGGAGAGAGAAAACTTATTAGCGATCAGTGAAGAAGCGGGGCCAAGATTATGTCTCGACCCCTGCAACCACAAATAGGTGAGCACACACAGACATCCCCCCCCACACACACACAAACCAAGCTCACAGGTATGATAACAGATGCCATCTTTCCAACAGGATATCAGATCCTGAGGTAAGCCATAGGCAACAGAGGGGTTGGAGGAGTGGCACTGCTGGTCAAAAACCGATGGGATTTTGATGAGCTGGAGAGAGGAGACAGTGGAAAAGCAAGGGATTACATAGTAAGAACACTTCAGTCTGTAGGTCCCAAGGTAGTAATTGCAGTGATGTATAACCCACCACAGAACAGCAGGAGAAGAAGGCAAGAGTATGATGAGAGTAATAAAACAATGGTTGACACACTGACTGAAGTGACAAGAGGGCTCATGTTAGCATGGCAAAGCTACTGATCATGGGTGACTTCAACCACAAGGAAATCGACTGGCAGAATTTGGAGCCACATGGGGGCCAAGAAACGTTGAGGGCTAAGATGATGGAGGTGGTACTGGAAAACTATGCACCAACACGTAAGGAACACTACCAGAGAGAGACGAGAGGATGAACCAGCGAGACCGGACCTAGTATTCACCTTGAATAGTGCAGATATTGAGGACATCACATATGAAAGACCCCTTCGGGCCAGCGATCATGTGGTTGTAAGATTCGAATACACAGTAGAGTTAAAAGAAGAGGGGGAAGAGGAACAGCTAGACGAATGAAGACAAACTACAAGGAGGGGGACTACCATGGTTCACCCAAAGCTGCAGGGAGGCCTAAACCAAGTGTGCTAAGGAATGGAAGAAGTACAGAAGTGCCAGAAATGAATATGCACAGGTAAGAAAGGAGGCCCAACGGCAATATGAGAATGCCATAGCAGCAAAAGCCAAATCTGTTGTACAGCCACATTAGGAGGAAGACAACAGTCAAGAACCAGGTAATCAGGCTAAAGAAGGAAGGAGGAGAGATCACAAGAAACGACAGATGAGAGGCACTCAGCATGAGATTCAAGGAAGTGTTCACAGAGGAGACAGAAGGGACTCCAGAAAGACGGAGAGGTGGGGTACACCATCAAGAAGGAAGAAGTGAAGAGGCTGCTGAGTGAGCTAGACACCTCAAAGGCGATAGGGCCGGATAATATATCTCCATGGGTCCTGAGAGAGGGTGCAGAGGCACTATGTGTACCCCTAACAACAATATTCAGCACATCTATCGAAACAGGGAGATTACGTGAGGTATGGAAGACAGCAAATGTAGTCACAATTTTTAAAAAAAGGAGACAGACAAGAAGCACTAAACTATAGACCAGTGTCAGTGACATGTATAGTATGCAAAGTCATGGATAAGATTATCAGAAGAATGGTGGAACACCTAGAAAGAACTGAGCTTAACAACAGCCAACAGTTTCAGGGACGGGAAATCCTGTGTCACAAACCTACTGGAGTTCTATGACATTGTGACAGCAGAAAGACAAGAGAGGGGTGGGTAGATTGCATTTTCTTGGACTGTAAGAAGACGTCTGATACAGTTCCTCACAAGAGATTAGTGCAAAAACTGAAGGACCAGGCAGGGATAATAGGGAAGGCATTACAAGAGATTAAGGAATACCTGTCAGGAAGACAACGAATCATGGTACGAGGCGAGGTGTCAGAGTGGGCGCCTGTGGCGAGTAGGGTTCAGTCCTAGGGCCGGTGCTGTTTCTGGTATTTGTGAACGACATGACGGAAAGGAGTAGACTCCGAAGTGTTCCTGTTTGCAGATGTGAAGTTGATGAGAAGAATTCAATCGGGCAAGGACCAGGCAGAACTACAAAGGGATCTGGACAGGCTGCAGGCCTGGTTAAGCAATTGGCTCCTGGAGTTCAACCCCACCAAGTGTATAGTCATGAAGATTGTGGAACGGCAAAGTGGACCGCAGACGGAATACAGTCTAGGGGGCCAGAGACTACAAACCTCACTCAAGGAAAAAGATCTTGGGGTGAGTTTAACACCAGGCACATCTTCTGAGGCGCACATCAGTCAAATAACTGCTGCAGCATATGGGCGCCTGGCAAACCTAAGAACAGCATTCCGCCATCTTACGGAATCGTTCAGGACCCTGTATACTGTGTACGTTAGGCCCATATTGGAGTGTGCAGCACTAGTTTGGAACCCACACCTACTGGAATTTTAGGATAAAGTAACAGAAGTATAACACGAGAGAGAGGGGTGGGTTGATTGCATCTTCTTGGACTGCAAGAAAGCTTTCGACACAGTTTCTCACAGGAGATTAGTGCAGAAGCTAGAGGATCAGGCGCGTATAACAGGAAGGGCACTGCAATGGATCAGAGTATACCTGACAGGGAGGCAACAACGAGTGATGGTACGTGATATCACAGTGGGCACCTGTGACGAGCGGGGTCCCACAGGGGTCGGTCCTAGGACTAGTGCTATTTCTGGTATATGTGAATGACATGATTGAAGGGTTAGACTCAGAGGTGTCCCCGTTCGCAGATGATGTGAAGTTAATGAGGAGAATTAAATCAGATTAGGATCAGGCAGGTCTTCAAAGAGACCTGGACAGGCTGGACACCTGGTCCAGCAACTGGCTTCTCAAATATAACCCCGCCAAATGCAAAGTCATGAAGATCGGGGAAGGGCAAAGAAGACCGCAGACGGAGCATAGGCTAGGTGGCCAAAGACTGCAAACCTCGCTCAAGGAGAAAGATCTTGGGGTGAGTGTAACATCCAGCACGTCTCCGGAAGCACACACCAACCAGATAACTGCTGCAGCATATAGGCGCCTGGCAAACCTGAGAATAGCGTTCATATACCTTAGTAAGGAATCGTTCAAGACACTGTACACCGTGTACGTCAGGCCCATACTGGAGTATGCAGCAGCTGTTTGGAACCCACATTTGATCAAGGACGTCAAGAAATTAGAGAAAGTGCAAAGGTTTGCGACAAGGTTAGTTCCAGAGTTATGGGGAATGTCCTACGAAGAAAGGTTAAGGGAAATCAGCCTGACGACACTGGAGGACAGGAGGGTCAGGGGAGACATGATAACGACATACAAAATACTGCGTGGAATAGACAAGGTGGACAGAGACAGGATGTTCCAGAGATGGGACAGAGAAACAAATGGTCACAATTGGAAGTTGAAGACCCAGATGAGTCAAAGGGATGTTAGGAAGTATTTCTTCAGTCACAAGTAGTCAAGAAGTGGAACAGCCTAGCAAGTGAGGTAGTAGAGGCAGGAACCATACATAGCTTTAAGATGAGGCATGATAAAGCTCATTTATCAGGCAGAAAGAGGACCTAGCAGTATTCAGTGAAGAGGCGGGGCCAGGAGCCGAGTCTCGACCACTGCAACCACAATTAGGTGAGTACACACACACACACACACACACACACACACACACACACACACACACACACAACACACACACAAAAGAGGTAGGACGGCAGACCAACAGACAAGAAGACTAAAAAAAGTTTGGCCAACAAAAAGTTTGGCCAACAAAAAAGATAGGCCTACAAAAAATGCAGAACAGGCAGACCAACAGACATGAAGACTAGACAGACAGGAAGACCAGAAAGCCAGACCAACAGACAGGCAGGTAGACCAAGAGACAGCTAGACCAACAGGAATACGAAACAAACCAACACAGACCAACATACATACCAACAGACAGATCACAGCGAAGCAAGACAGTCAACCAACAGACAGGTAGAAGACCAGACAGGAAGACCAACAGACAGGCAGAAGACCAGACAGGCAGAAGACCAGACAGGAAGACCAACAGACAGGCAGAAGACCAGACAGGAAGACCAACAGACAGGCAGATGACCAGACAGGAAGACCAACAGACAGGCAGAAGATCAGACAGGAAGACCAACAGACTAGATATCTGAGGCTTTCCTGGCACTCGATCTTTTGGTGTATTTACACCAGCTGTCACTCTCTCACTCCCGTGTTTACACAAGCTATCACTCTCTCACTCCCGTGTTTACACCAGCTATCCCTCTCTCACTCCCGTGTTTACACCAGCTGTCACACTCTCACTCCCGTGTTTACACCAGCTGTCACTCTCACTCCCGTGTTTACACCAGCTGTCTCTCACTCCCATGTTTACACCAGCTGTCACTCTCTCACCCCGTGTTTAAAACCAGCTATCCCTCTCTCACTCCCGTGTTTACACCAGCTATCCCTCTCTCACTCCCGTGTTTACACCAGCTGTCACACTCTCACTCCCGTGTTTACACCAGCTGTCACTCTCTCACTCCCGTGTTTACACCAGCTATCCCTCTCTCACTCCCGGTTTACACCAGCTGTCACACTCTCACTCCCGTGTTTACACCAGCGTGCTCTCACTCCCATGTTTACACCAGCTGTCACTCTCTCACTCCCGTGTTTACACCAGCTATCCCTCTCTCACTCCCGTGTTTACACCAGCTGTCACACTCTCACTCCCGTGTTTACACCAGCTGTCTCTCACTCCCATGTTTACACCAGCTGTCACTCTCTCACTCCCGTGTTTACACCAGCTATCACTCTCGTCACTCCCGTGTTTACACCAGCTATCCCTCTCATCACTCCCGGTGTTTACACCAGCTGTCACACTCTCACTCCCGTGTTTACACCAGCTGTCTCTCACTCCCATGTTTACACCAGCTGTCACTCTCTCACTCCCGTGTTTACACCAGCTATCCCTCTCTCACTCCCGTGTTTACACCAGCTGTCACACTCTCACTCCCGTGTTTACACCAGCTGTCTCTCACTCCCATGTTTACACCAGCTGTCACTCTCTCACTCCCGTGTTTACACCAGCTGTCACTCTCTCACTCCCGTGTTTACACCAGCTGTCACTCTCTCACTCCCGTGTTTACACCAGCTGTCATACTCTCACTCCCGTGTTTACACCAGCTGTCACTCTCCCGTGTTTACACCAGCTGTCACTCTCACTCCCGTGTTTACACCAGCTGTCACTCTCTCATTCCCGTGTTTACACCAGCTGTCACCTTCACTCCCGTGTTTACACCAGCTGTCACTCTCACCTGTGTTTACACCAGCTGTCACTCTCACACCTGTGTTTACACTAGCTGTCACTCTCACACCTGTGTTTACACCAGCTGTCACTCTCACACCTGTGTTTACACTCGTCATTTTCAATACTCTTTACAACTGTGGTAGAAGTTCAGCCTTCTGTTCTCGTAATATGTACTCCAAAGTGTACTTTAGTTTCATTCTGTACTCCAGAGGTACTCAGGTTATGTTAGTGTACTACAGATGTACTCAGCAGGTTGTCACTGTGTACTACAGATGTACTCAATAGGTTATGTTGTCACTGTGTGCTACAGATGTACTCAGTAGGTAATGCTGTCACTGTGTACTACATATGTACTCAATAGGGGCTACTGAAGTTCACTGCTAGTCAGGTCAACGTATGTCACAGTCACGTCACTGCCTTTCAGATTTGCAGGTGTCACAGTCACGTTACTGCCAGTCAAGTCAAAATGTGTCACTGTCACGTCACTGCCAGTTAGATCTACAGCTGCTACAGACAGGTCACTGCCAATCAGGTCAACAGGGACCAGTCTTGTGATGGCTGGGTTGACGTTAATTAGGGAATCTTTATTAAGACCTCACCTCAATATTCTCCTAAGACTCCTCCTCATATTCTTCTCCTAAGACCTCTTCTCATGTTCTTCCTACGACCTCTCATATTTTGCTTCCTTCAAAGACTTCTCATATTCCTCTTTAATGAAACCTCTCCTCATATTCTACCCCTTCCAGACCCATACAAAAATACAGCAGCAGCAGCAAAACGACCAAACCCACCGCCATCAACCACAACCAAACTACGTCAACCACCACAACCAGTCACAAACACTACAACCATAACCTCCACAACGTCAGACAAAACCGATATTAAATCATTTAAAAAAGTAGAATAAACACTTTAGCATTCTACTGAAGAGGCAGCAGTCTGGAGCATGTTGCAGAGTGCCAGGCAGCGTGCACTCACACATTACCTCTGGTGAAGAAGTGCCACTAGGGTACCATGCTGGTCAATAACAATCACAGCCGCGGTTATCATAACCACTGAAACTCTCCCGTTAAACCAACTGCTACCCAGTGCTTGGCAGGAATTCTTTATTCCAGCTTTTCTGTTGCCTACGGTGGCTCAGGAGCAATATACCCTCACACTGTTTAGTGGCCATGAAGTTGGACCCATCTGTGTCTTCAGGAAATCACTGGAAGATAACTAGTGGGATCAAGCAATACTTCCAGTGGAACTGGGAGGTACAGGGGTGCGCAAGGCAACACATGTAGTATTTCTGTCCTCGTGTGTTGCATCCAGTGATCTAGTGAAGGAGAGTGTCTTAGATCACTTGAGAGATGCTGAAGAAACTCACGACCCGAAGTCCATCGAAGCAGCTGCTCAGTGGGGCAGCCCGGCAGACTCGAGCAGAGATCATAGTCTCACCGGGATAGATCTACATGAAGAAAATCACTCAATGGTCAACAATGCCTTGGGAAAGGACAAAGCTCGTCTCCTAGCAGCGAAAGAACCACATTCTGGAGATTTCCTCTTGGCCTTCCCGAACTCTCCTTTTGCACTCGCCTCGACCCTCAGGCCACCCGGATTGGTGTAGCACTTCGCCTGTCTCCATACTCACCAAAAAGAGGTGCATTTTTAGCAGTCAGCTGATCAATTTGGGCTCCATGATCGCATCTGCCGTACGTCAGAAGGAAAGTATGCCAGACACGAAGAGGTCATTGACATCAAGCGAAGTACCGCCACAGCCCGTTGATCAGCAGAACGGAAACCTCAATAACTGCGTCCCAATGGAAGCCAAAAGCGTCCAAACGGAGTCGCCATGTTACCCTGGAAGGACGGTAAGCAGATTGGATAGGACTACACCTGTGCCTCTATATTGGCTGGTACCTACTTACAAGGGTGGTACCACTAGTTTCAGAGCTGCCCAGATCAAATACACTGGGCAGGATCCCAAGGGTATCAGAGATCTTCTGAGCGCGGGGTAAATGGGCGCCCTGATTTCTGAAAGTGTTATGTAGCAAACTCATCACAGAAACCAAGGATCCCAGAGCGACCAACTTCCCCAAGAGACTCAGTTTTGTGATCCAGAGATGTAATGCCTGCAGCATCCTGGACACGTGGCCCACCGCTGGGAGCTGGATGAAGTGTTGGAGACGTAGGCTCTAATATGTCAAGCATATTTTCCTTCCAAATATATATTGTGTATATATATATATATATATTGTGTATATATATATATATATATATATATATATATATATATATATATATATATATATATAATTTTTATTATCACACTGGCCGATTCCCACCAAGGCAGGGTGGCCCGAAAAAGAAAAACTTTCACCATCATTCACTCCATCACTGTCTTGCCAGAAGGTTGCTTTACACTACAGTTTTTAAACTGCAACATTAACACCCCTCCTTCAGAATGCAGGCACTGTACTTCCCATCTCCAGGACTCAAGTCAGGCCTGCCGGTTTCCCTGAATCCCTTCATAAATGTTACTTTGCTCACACTCCAACAGCACGTCAAGTATTAAAAACCATTTGTCTCCATTCACTCCTATCAAACACCCTCACGCATGCCTGCTGGAAGTCCAAGCCCCTCGCACACAAAACCTCCTTTAACCCCTCCCTCCAACCTTTCCTAGGCCGACCCCTACCCCGCCTTCCTTCCACTACAGACTGATACATTCTTGAAGTCATTCTGTTTCGTAGTGGACTGGTATTGGTAGTAGGTTGGTAGACAGAAACCAGCCAGGGAGTATAAAAGGGAAACATGCAATTGTTTTACATGATGGCATGATTGCTGGTGTCGTTTTTCTGTCTCATAAACACGTGGGATAACAGTATATCTTGCTATTGCTACTTATACTTAGGTCACACTACACATGTATGTACATGCACATGTATATACACATCCAACTGAGTTTTCTTCTATTGTCTTAATAGCTTTTTCATTATTTCCTATCTTCATGGGGAAGTGGAAAAGAATTCTTCCTCCGTAAGCCATGCGTGTCTTAAGAGGCGACTATAATGCCGGGAGCAAGGGGCTAGTAACCCCTTCTCCTGTATACATTACTAAATTTAAAAAAAAAATCTTTCGTTTTTCTTTTTAGGTCAGCGTGCCTCGGTGGGATACGGCCGCATCGTTGAATATATTAGTATTATAACCACGAACAAGTGGTATTTAATCAATAACAATACCGCGACGAGCCGGGGAATATAACCCGTGTTGTTTAGCCCGCTTCATGGTAAACGAAAGTTCATGACACTAACCCACTGGACCATACAATCCTATAAAGATCACGCACCGTAATCCGTAGGATTGCATGGTCCCGTGTTGTTGATTACATACCACTTGTTCATGGTTAAAATAATACCTATATATATATATATATATATATATATATATATATATATATATATATATATATATATATATATACATATATATATATACATACATATATTTTACAATATACATTTTATATATACATTTTATATATACATTTTATATATATATAATATATATATATATATATATATATATATATGATGGGGTCCACCTCGGGTGTAAATTGTGGGACCCACAGCTTCGGAGAAGTGGATAAAAAGGCTTCAAGGAAGAATATTTGGATTTCTTCCTGAAGCCGTTTGAATATTCCACTTCCCCTACCACCCCATCTTTTCATATTTTTTTTTACCAATAGGAATATTTTATTACGTAATATGGTACAGAAGATTTAAGAGATACATTGTTGATATAAAGGTGGCATATACGGTACATGTTGTTACGTGTGTATCACCGATTATAAGGCGAAAATCTCATCCAGCTCCTCAGAGCTGGGGTGCGTGCCCAAAATACAGCAGGCATTACCCGTTTGAACAGCCGCACTTAGCCGCTGGAACAGAAAACTAGCTGCCCTGGGATCCCCAGTTACCCTGACGAGTCTTTTTCCCAGCTCCTTAAGGAATTTAGATGCATTCTTTCCCGATGACCTATGGGTCTCTGAGCCTATGGGAACAAACATATAATGATGGGCAGGTTCTCCATATTTTCTAGACTTTTGGGACTCCCTGAAGCTGGCGGCTGCCCCTCCTTCCTACCTGGTGTACTGGAGATAGGTATCAGCCAAGGTAGATGCACATGTGTAGTCCCACACCACCTGCTTCCCGTCTGTCCAGGCTTGAAGTGTTATACCATCTGGACGTTTCTGACTGCCATCAGATCTGCATAGTTGGGGTGGCTCCCTTACTGCTGGGCATCCGGCTGTTGTGACGCTCCTCTTAATGTTATTAACCTCCTTATGTCTTGCAATCTTTCTCTCGGATTTACGGCACACAAGACCATGGTACCCAAATTGGTCTGCTGCTTCACTGCCACAAATACACCTGTGTTCTGCGAGAATAGGGGCGGCAAGTCGAAGGGCAACACCGATGCAGATGGTCTGTGGGTCGAGGCGTGTGCCAAGGCTGGAGTTGGGAACAGCCAACAGAAAGTCCCCTGAATGAGGGGCTCTCACTGCTAGGAGGCGGGCTCTATCCTTCCCTGACACACACTGAAGCATTGTTGAGGCTATATTTTCCACTATTGGACCATACCTGTGCGATTGTTTGTAGTTGTTGGGGAGAGCAGGTCTGGTTTCAGAGCCCGTTAGATTATCCCAGATCATGGCTCCATCAATGAACTTTTGGTCCTGGACTCCAATCTTGTCCCTAAGATGTTCAGGGAGAATTGCTGCTACAAGCCCTTTGGATGCAATACATGAGGACAGAAAAGCAGGTAGCGCAATCTGTGATGACTTGCGGACACCAATGCCTCCTAGTCTGACTGGAAGTGTAGCTTGGTTCCACTGCCCGTCTTCGAGAGTAAGGTTAAGTACTTTCGTAAAAATCTGCCACAGGATACTGTCATATTCGTGCAGTATAGGGTTATCACACGAAGGTGCACATCTTAAGAAATATGTCAACCCGGGCAGACTCGAGCACTTTGAGAAGGTACAAGGCATCGTGGGTGTACAGATTGCCTATTCGTTGTTCCATTCTCCTTAACTCTTCCAATTTCTTCCTGAGAATTGTGTCAATGGCATTGTTTCCCAGAGGTGCTCCTAGCAAGACGCTATTTATGGGGGCAATGACTGCTGCTCCTGGTAGTTAGGATCTCACTGCATTTATCACTTGTTGACCGAGATGATTTCACATTAGGATGGATTCAGGATGAGACCCATTTCCTGTCCCCGTGTCATTACCTGTGTAAGATCATGTAGGAGGGGCTCCTTTGTGCCTGCTAGTGTGCCATCTTCTAGGAACCAGATGGTTAGCTCGCTGGTCAGTCTGACTGTGATTCCCCTAACTGCTATACAGAAGAGAAATAGTGCAAGAGGATCTCCTTTTGGACACCCAACTTGGGTCTAGCTCTGTGGTAAAATACTGTTGACTGATACAGAGTTTGCAGGTTCGAGTCTTGCTGTGGACGTAGAGACAATGTTTGTAGATTATATATATATATATATATATATATATATATATATATATATATATATATATATATATATATATATATATATATATATACACACATATATATACAGGTAGTAGGTTGGTAGACAGCAACCGCCCAGGGAGGTACTACCGTTCTGCCAAGTGAGTGTAAAACGAAATCCTGTAATTGTTTTACATGATGGTAGTATTGCTGGTGTCCATTTTTCTGTCTCATAAACATGCAAGGTTTCAGGTACGTCTTGCTACTTCTACTTACACTTAGGTCACACTACACATACATGTACAAACATATATATACACACACCCCTCTGGGTTCCTTCTATTTTCTTACTAGTTCGTGTTCTTGTTTATTTCCTCTTACCTCCATGGGGAAGTGGAACAGAATTCTTCCTCCGTAAGCCATGCGTGTTGTAAGAGGCGACTAAAATGCCGGGAGCAAGGAGCTAGTAACCTATTTTGTTGTATATATTACTAAATGAAAAAAGAGAAACTTTCGTTTTACCTTTTGGGCCACCCCACCTCAGTGGTATACTGCTGGTGCGTTGAAAGTGTGTGTATATATAATGTCGTGCCGAATAGGCAGAACTTGCGATCTTGGCTTAAATAGCAACGCTCATCTTGCCATATAGGACAAGTGAAAATTTGTGTATGTAATAATTTCGCCAAAATCATTCTGAACCTAACGAAAAAAAATATATTTCACTGTGTTTGTTTAGTATTAAATTACTGTAAACAAATCTAAAATATATATAGTTGGGTTAAGCTAAAATAAATTGCGCTTGTTATAATAAGGTTAGGTAAGTTTTCTAAGATTCTTTTGGTGCAAAATTAAATTTTTTTACATTAACATTAATGAAAAATATATATCTTTAAACGTGTAAGAGAGAATTTCAGAAAGGACTTAATTTTAAACGAGTTCTTCCTAATTGACCAGTTTTACATATTCGGACCATATGTGGACCAGGTGTTTACAGTGAAACATATAAGTGAACAGTATTTAGATAAGGCTAAAGAGGTCTTTGTGGCATTTATGGATTTGGAAAAGGCGTATGACAGGGTGGATAGGGGGGCAATGTGGCAGATGTTGCAAGTGTATGGTGTAGGAGGTAGGTTACTGAAAGCAGTGAAGAGTTTTTACGAGGATAGTGAGGCTCAAGTTAGAGTATGTAGGAAAGAGGGGAATTTTTTCCCAGTAAAAGTAGGCCTTAGACAAGGATGTGTGATGTCACCGTGGTTGTTTAATATATTTATAGATGGGGTTGTAAGAGAAGTAAATGCGAGGGTCTTGGCAAGAGGCGTGGAGTTAAAAGATAAAGAAATCACACACAAAGTGGGAGTTGTCACAGCTGCTCTTTGCTGATGACACTGTGCTCTTGGGAGATTCTGAAGAGAAGTTGCAGAGATTGGTGGATGAATTTGGTAGGGTGTGCAAAAGAAGAAAATTAAAGGTGAATACAGGAAAGAGTAAGGTTATGAGGATAACAAAAGATTAGGTGATGAAAGATTGAATATCAGATTGGAGGGAGAGAGTATGGAGGAGGTGAACGTATTCAGATATTTGGGAGTGGACGTGTCAGCGATGGGTCTATGAAAGATGAGGTGAATCATAGAATTGATGAGGGAAAAGAGTGAGTGGTGCACTTAGGAGTCTGTGGAGACAAAGAACTTTGTCCTTGGAGGCAAAGAGGGGAATGTATGAGAGTATAGTTTTACCAACGCTCTTATATGGGTGTGAAGCGTGGGTGATGAATGTTGCAGCGAGGAGAAGGCTGGAGGCAGTGGAGATGTCATGTCTGAGGGCAATGTGTGGTGTGAATATAATGCAGAGAATTCGTAGTTTGGAAGTTAGGAGGAGGTGGGGATTACCAAAACTGTTGTCCAGAGGGCTGAGGAAGGGTTGTTGAGGTGGTTCGGACATGTAGAGAGAATGGAGCGAAACAGAATGACTTCAAGAGTGTATCAGTCTGTAGTGGAAGGAAGGCGGGGTAGGGGTCGGCCTAGGAAGGGATTGGAGGAGGGGGTAAAGGAGGTTTTGTGTGCGAGGGGCTTGGACTTCCAGCAGGCATGCGTGAGCGTGTTTGATAGGAGTGAATGGAGACAAATGGTTTTTAATACTTGACGTGCTGTTGGAGTGTGAGCAAAGTAACATTTATGAAGGGATTCAGGGAAACCGGCAGGCCGGACTTGAGTCCTGGAGATGGGAAGTACAGTGCCTGCACTCTGAAGGAGGGGTGTTAATGTTGCAGTTTAAAAACTGTAGTGTAAAGCACCCTTCTGGCAAGACAGTGATGGAGTGAATGATGGTGAAAGTTTTTCTTTTTCGGGCCACCCTGCCTTGGTGGGAATCGGCCGGTGTGATAATAAAATAAAATAAAATAAATATATATATATATATATATATGTTGAATTTGGTTGAGGCATCCTCGTAACTGATCATATTATTTAATGCGTGTTAGATAGGAGTGAATGGAGACGAGCTGTTGGAGTGTGAGCAGGGTAATATTTAGTGAAGGGATTCGGGGAAACCGGTTTTTATATAGCCGGACTTGAGTACTGGAAATGGGAAGTACAAGGAAGGGTTTGGGATATTGGCAGTTTGGAGGGGTATGTTATATATGCTTCTAAACTGTTGTATCTGGACGCCTCTGCAAAGACAGTGATTATGCCTGAGGTCAAAGTGTTGAATGATGAAAGTATTTTCTTTTTGGAGGGATTTTCTTTCTTTTTGGGTGGCCCTGCCTCGGTGGGAGACGGCCGACTTGTTGAATATATAATATATATTAAATATATATATATATATATATATATATATATATATATATATATATATATATATATATATATATATTAAATATATATATAATAAAATATATATATATAATGTTTAAAAAATTCAGATTCAGGAAGGATATAGGAAAGCACTGGTTTGGTAATACAGTTGTGGATGAGTGGAACAAACTCCCGAGTACCGTCATAGAAGCTAAGACGTTGTGTAGTTTTAAAAATAGGTTGGATAAATGCATGAGTAGGTTTGGGTGGGTGTGGGCTGGACCTGATTAGCTTGTGCTAATAGGTTTGATGCCATACTCCTTAAGTGAATGTGACATGACCTAACTAGTGGGTCATTTGTTTAATCCGGGAGGTGACTTGGACTTGCCTTGCATGGGCCAGTAGGCCTGCTTCAGTGTTCCTTCTTTATATACAAACACTGATCTCTGGCTGAAGGAGACTCGAACCTACGAACCTTGGAACAAGGTACGCAGTGCTTTACCAATCTACCCACACTGGACCAATACCTTGGAGTCCAGCTTGCGCTAGACTTTGATCCAAGGCTTCCAGCTTTCAGTCGTATTGGTCAAGTCGTATTGGTCCAGTGTGGGTAGATTGGTAAAGCACTGCGTACCTTGTTCCAAGGTTCGAGTCTCCTTCAGCCAGAGATCAGTGTTTGTGTATATTTCGCCTGCTCTCGCGAATTCCTTGCATTGTTAAAATCTCTAGTAAGGCTGATGCATGCAGGGGATGAGATGAAAAGCTGTAGCCTTCTCCCTGAAAGCTGGCTGCCTTGGATCAAAGTCTAGCGCAAGCTGGACTCCAAGTTATTGGTCCAGTGTGGTGAGTTTGGTATAGCACTGCGTACCAAACTGCTGATGCATGCGTACCCTGCATGCATCAGCCTTACTAGAGATTTTAACAATGCAAGGAATTCGCAAGAGCAGGCGAAATATACACAAACACTGATCTCTGGCTGAAGGAGACTCGAACCTACGAACCTTGGAACAAGGTACGCAGTGCTATACCAAACTCACCACACTGGACCAATACCAACATATATATATATATATATATATATATATATATATATATATATATATATATATATATATATATATATATATATATATATATATATATATATATATATGCAAAACAACCACTGTGAACGAGTAGTGAAATTCCAAGCGCTTTCGTGACTACTCACATTATCAAGGAACTATGAAAGTAATACATCAAAGGAAGGCAATTAAAGGGCTTAGACCACACCTCACAGTCAACTCCCACAACAAAGAAACCTGACGCGGGACAATACCGGACTCATAAGAAAAGAGAAACACTGCAGTAGGTCCGCTGGTCCAACTAGACAGGTCCTCACGACATCCCACTAACAAATTATTCTACCCAAGAAATAAGGTTTATTATTTGTCCAATGTATCATTAAACTAACCAAATTTTATTAATTATAAATGAATCTAATTTATATAAACCTAAGGAAATATTCATATTTTCAAAACTGCTTTTTATGAAACAAGATTCAATTATATTTCTGTCAACCATGGACTTGCTTGATACAACTTTCTCAACTTTTTGAAAATCAATTGGATGGTTAAAATCTCTCACATGAATAAACAGAGCATTGGAATCTTGTCCAGTTCTAATGCTAAATTTATGTTGTTTTAATCTAAGTTCGAGACTTTTTACCAGTTTGACCGTAATAAACTTTATCGCAAATTTTACAAGGAATCTTATAGACATCCGTCAGCATTTTGGGGGGAATTTATCAAAAGTTTTTTTACTGTATCAAGAATTTTAAATACAACTTTAATATTAAAAGTCTTAAGAAGAGAAGGCATATCAACCAGGTTTTCACGGTAAGGGAGAACCAACATATTTTTAGTTGAATAAAGTTGGTTGTCCCTTTTTGGGTTGTAAATTATTTCTAGCAATTTTAAATGATTTATCAATTACATTTCTTGGGTATTTCAGATCAATGGCTATTTCATAAATTTTGGATATTTCTTCATCTATGAACTCTGGACTACAAATACGTAAAGCTCTCAAAAACATTGATGAGAAAACAGACAGTTTGACTCTATCTTGATGGGAAGAATAATAGTGTACATAGGAACAGTTATTTGTAGATTTTCTGTAAATTTTAAATTTGAATTAATTATTACTCTTAATAATTAAAACATCTAGAAAAGGCAATGAGTTATTTTCCTCAAACTCAACAGTAAAGTTTATTGAATGGGCTAAGCTATTTAATTTGCCAAGGAAATGGTGTATATCTACATTCTTGGGCATAAGACATAAAATATCATCAACATATCTGAACCATTTTGCTCTATTAGGGAGGATTATGTTAAGCAATCTTGTTTCAAAAAATTCCATGTATAGATTACTAAGAACAGGTGATTTCCCATTGCCATACCAAATTTCTGAGTGTAAAACTTAAATACAAATTTTGCATCAACAATGCAAAGTTTAATAAGTTTAATGATGGTAGGAACTGGTAATGGTAAATCATAATTAACAAGTTCTTCAGATAAAAAAACTTAAATCATCAACTGGAACTTTTGTAAACAAGGAAGTAACATCAAAACTAACCATGTTAAAATCATTTAAGTCAGCCAAGGAGCTTAATTTATCAACTTAATCTAAGTTGTTTTTAACATTGAAGTTAGAAATTTTACCAACAACAGGGCTCAAAATGTCAACAAGCCATTTGGATAATTTATACGAAACGAAAAGCGACAACCAACCTTATTCAACTAAAAATATGTTGGTTCTCCCTTACCATGAAAACTTGGTTGATATGCCTTCTCTTCTTAAGACTTTTAATATTAAAGTTGTATTTAAAAATTTTGATACAGTAAAAAAAAACTTTTGATAAAGAATTCCCCCCAAAATGCTGACGGATGTGTCTATAAGATTCCTTGTAAAATTTGCGATAAAGTTTATTACGGTCAAACTGGTAAAAATCTCGAACTTAGATTAAAACAACATAAATTTAGCATTAGAACTGGACAAGATTCCAATGCTCTATTTATTCATGCGAGAGATTTTAACCATCCAACTGACTTTCAAAAAGTTGAGAAAGTTGTATCAAGCAAGTCCATGGTTGACAAATATAATGGAATCTTGTTTCATAAAAAGCAGTTTTGAAAATAATATGAATATTTCGTTAGGTTTATATAAATTAGATCCATTTATAATAAAATTTGGTTAGAGTTTAATGATACATTGGACAAATAATAAACCTTATTTCTTGGGTAGAATAATTTGTTAGTGGGATGTCGTGAGGACCTGTCTAGTTGGACCAGCGGACCTACTGCAGTGTTCCTCTTTTCTTATGAGTCCGATATTGTCCCGCGTCAGGTGTTTCTTTGTTGTGGTAGTTGACTGTGAGGCGTGGTCTAAGCCCTTTAATTGCCTTCCTTTGATGTATTACTTTCATAGTTCCTTGATAATGTGAGTAGTCACGAAAGCGCTTGGAATTTCACTACTCTTTCACAGTGGTTGTTTTGCATATTTTAAAATCACGTGTTTACTGTGATCTTATTGCATATATATATATATATATATATATATATATATATATATATATATATATATATATATATATATATATATATATTTATTATTATCATTGTTACCACGAACTAGCGGTATTGATCAATAACAACACTGCACTAGCCAAGGACTTGAACCAATGCTGCTTTGGCCTGCCTCATGGTGGGCGAAAACGCATGACGCCCTAATCCACTAGACCATACGATCATTAAGAGTAGTGCATCCAGCGGAACTCGATGTTGTACTCCCTACCCAAGGACACACCATGAGGCAGGCCAAAGCAACATGGGTTCGAGTCCTTGGTTAGTGCAGTGTTGTTATTGATATATATATAATGTAGGTGTGTGTGTGTGTGTGTGTGTGTGTGTGTGTGTGTATTATATCTGCACCACGAGAGAAACTGCGCATTTCTTTGTTTGAAGTTGGTTCTCAAACCTTACTTACAGAGGTTTTAAAATATACAGACTAGTTCTGTAGAAATCATAAAAAAATTTTCAGGGGAGGCTTAAACAATGAACTTGGACAGCAACTGCTGTAGTGCGGGTAAGGTGACACCAAGTCTAGTTCATCAAACTAACTTCGACAGCTACGACACTTCATGTCAACACTGCGCATCCTACTATAACTTCACGCACTCATCCTGGTGCAACTGCACATCCCCAGCACAATTTCTGCATTCCAGTACAACTTTAGGCACATCCCATTACAACTTTAGGCACATCCCACTACAACTTTAGGCACATCCCACTACAACTTTAGGCACATCCCACTACAACTCGAGACAAGTGTTCTAATACCAGCTTCACTTGGTTAAAGCAACGTAGTGAAGACAACAGTCATGCATAGGTGCAGAGCCAGAGTTCATTGTAACGTTTCACTATGTCGAGCTTTTTCCATAGAATTACGATCGATATAGAGCTCTTGGGACTTTTCATCACGCTCTTCGTCTGATAACATTGACAGTTCCTCTCAGAATATCACCTTCGTCTGAGGATTCTGACAGTTCCTCTCAGAATATCACCTTCGTCTGAGGATTCTGACAGTTCCTTACAAGCATTCGTCACCTTTTCTAAGTGTTCGGAACTTTCAACACTCTTCCTCAAACTCTGAGACGGAAAGTTTAAGAGAGAGGCTCTACTAACAACCTGTACGATCCAAGAGTGTCTTGATCATTCTGTACAACAGTTTGTACGGCTTAATTAAGGCCTCCTCACTCCGAACACTTGTACAGCGTGTTCAAGATTTTCTAAAGACGGTATAAACAACAGATAGAGAGAGAGAGCAAGACTTTCTCATACGGTATAAACAACAGATATGTTGCAAATGATATATAATGCCGATAAACTCAAAAATAAGACAACAGGTACAGAGAAAGAATTTCGTAAGCCATAACTAATGAGCAAGATTTTCTCGATCCGTAATTCTAATGAGCCAACAATAAAGCCTAAGTCTTTTTAGCTGTTTTTACTACCTCAGTAAAGCGTCTTTTGAAGTTTAAATTATAATGCCATTATTACACTGGGCGACGTAGCCAGAGTAATATTCAACCCATTCACGAGATACCCGAAGAGATATTACCCCTTCAGCCTGCACCCACGATATTACTCCTTCAGCCTGCACCCACGATATTACTCCTTCAGCCTGCAACCACGATATTACTCCTTCAGGCTGCACCCACGATATTACTCCTTCAGCCTGCACCCACGATATTACTCCTTCAGCCTGCACCACGATATTACTCCTTCAGCCTGCACCCACGATATTACTCCTTCAGCCTGCACCCACGATAATACTCCTTCAGCCTGCACCCACGATAATACTCCTTCAGCCTGCACCCACGATATTACTCCTTCAGCCTGCACCCACGATAATACTCCTTCAGTCTGCAACCACGATATTACTCCTTCAGCCTGCACCTACGATAATACTCCTTCAGCCTGCACCCACGATATTACTCCTTCAGGCTGCACCCACGATATTACTCCTTCAGGCTGCACCCACGATATTACTCCTTCAGGCTGCATCCACGATATTACTCCTTCAGGCTGCACCCACGATATTACTCCTTCAGCCTGTACCCACGATAATACTCCTTCAGCCTGCACCTACGATATTACTCCTTCAGCCTGCACCCTCAATATTACTCCTTCAGCCTGCACCCACGATAATACTCCTTCAGCCTGCACCCTCGATATTACTCCTTCAGCCTGCACCCACGATATTACTCCTTCAGCCTGCACCCACGATATTACTCCTTCAGCCTGCATCCACGATATTACTCCTTCAGCCTGCACCCACGATATTACTCCTTCAGCCTGCACCTACGATATTACTCCTTCAGCCTGCACCCACGATAATATTCCTTCAGCCTGCACCCACGATATTACTCCTTCAGCCTGCACCTACGATATTACTCCTTCAGCTTGCACCCACGATATTACTCCTTCAGCCTGCACCTACGATATTACTCCTTCAGCCTGCACCCACGATATTACTCCTTCAGCCTGCAACCACGATATTACTCCTTCAGCCTGCAACCACGATATTACTCCTTCAGCCTGCACCCACGATATTACTGCTTCAGCCTGCACCCACGATATTACTGCTTCAGCCTGCACCCACGATATTACTCCTTCAGCCTACACCCACGATATTACTGCTTCAGCCTGCACCCACGATATTACTCGTGCTTGCAGAAGAATAAGAGCAGAATAAAATCCTTCGAGAAAGAAATAAGATTTTTTCCCGGTGAATTAGATTCCTTGAAGGAGATAATCCCAGGAACTCCCAAGAATGTCAACACTGTTGCAGGAAGCAACACAAGGAACTCCCAAGAATGTCAACACTGTTGCAGGAAGCAACACAGGAATATTAACACTGCTGCACGAAGCCACAAGGAACACCCAACAGATGTCAACACTGCAGCAGGAACAACACAAGGAACACCCAACAGATGTCAACACTGCAGCAGGAACAACACAAGCAACACCCAACAGATGTCAACACTGCAGCAGGAACAACACAAGCAACACCTAACAGATGTCAACACTGCAGCAGGAACAACACAAGGAACACCCAACAGATGTCAACACTGCAGCAGGAACAACACAAGCAACACCCAACAGATGTCAACACTGCAGCAGGAACAACACAAGCAACACCCAACAGATGTCAACACTGCAGCAGGAACAACACAAGCAACACCCCACAGATGTCAACACTGCAGCAGGAACAACACAAGCAACACCCAACAGATGTCAACACTGCAGCAGGAACAACACAAGCAACACCCAACAGATGTCAACACTGCAGCAGGAACAACACAAGCAACACCCAACAGATGTCAACACTGCAGCAAGAACAACACAAGCAACACCCCACAGATGTCAACACTGCAGCAGGAACAACACAAGCAACACCCAACAGATGTCAACACTGCAGCAGGAACAACACAAGCAACACCCCACACAGATGTCAAACACTGCAGCAGGAACAACACAAGCAACACCCCACAGATGTCAACACTGCAGCAGGAACAACACAAGCAACACCCCACAGATGTCAACACTTCAGTAGGAACAACACAAGGAACACCCAACAGATGTCAACACTGCAGCAGTAACAACACAAGGAACACCCCACAGATGTCAACACTTCAGTAGGAACAACACAAGGAACACCCAACAGATGTCAACACTGCAGCAGGAACAACACAAGCAACACCCAACAGATGTCAACACTGCAGCAAGAACAACACAAGCAACACCCCACAGATGTCAACACTGCAGCAGGAACAACACAAGCAACACCCAACAGATGTCAACACTGCAGCAGGAACAACACAAGCAACACCCCACAGATGTCAACACTGCAGCAGGAACAACACAAGGAACACCCCACAGATGTCAACACTGCAGCAGGAACAACACAAGGAACACCCCACAGATGTCAACACTTCAGTAGGAACAACACAAGGAACACCCAACAGATGTCAACACTGCAGCAGGAACAACACAAGGAACACCCCACAGATGTCAACACTTCAGCAGGAACAACACAAGGAACACCCCACAGATGTCAACACTTCAGTAGGAACAACACAAGGAACACCCAACAGATGTCAACACATCAGCAGGAACACAAGAAAAAACAATATAGTCAGTCAACTGAAAAAAAAATGAATTTGGAGGAAATTATTGAAGTGTGGAGAGAAGTGTAGGTTAAACAGGAGGAGGATGAAGAGGGAGAGAGAAAGGCGATAATGGAAGGTTTACAAATTTTGGTAAAATAAAAGAGTCAAGATCAAATTCAAAACAGTATTTGTTGAGTTTCCAGTGATTAAAGTGCATCATCCAGTACGTGTACACTACTGGTTTCCCTCGCTGACACTTGTAAAAACAATTACAAAAAACAATTAGAGAAAAGCTGATTAAACACCGAGACCAAAAATAGTAATAGTCACTAAGCAGTTTGGTTTTCGGTCTGCAAACTTATGTATATTAAATAAATTATTATAACAGATCTCGGAAATTCAAGAAATAAGCGGATGGGTTGATTGTCTAAACTAAGTTTTTGATAAGTTCCAGTGAGAGTAACTTAGAAACTTAGAAATACAAGAATAAAAAAAATTATTACAATGAGAGGGTTTTTATGTGAAAGAAAAATGCTAGCAGTTATAAGAGAAAAAATATCCTTATGGGGAGACGTCACAAGTGGGGTTGCTCAAGGATCTGTACTGACAATAATATTGTTATTTTATATGACTTTCCAGGATGAATAACTGCGTGAATATGCTCGTAGATGATGCAAAAACCTTGGGTAAAATAAAGAGGAATGAGTACACACATCTACAAGGTAACCTGCATAAATAAAGCAAATGAAGTGATAGAAGGATAATGGAATTTTAATGCACATAAAGGTCATGCAAAGAAATAAGGAAAAAGTAAAATCAGACCACATGAAGAATGTGACAAAATATTGAAAACTTGAAAACAGAGAGAGAGAGGAGAAGAGAGAGAGAGAGAGACACGACACAGAGACGAGATGAGAGAGAGAGAGGAGAGAAGAGAGAGAGAGAGAGAGATCAAAGAGAGAGAGAGAGGAGAGGAGAGAGAGAGGAGAGAGAGAGAGAGAGAAGAGAGACACACAACAGAGGAGACACGAAGAACAGAGAAAGAGAGAGAGAGGAGAGGAGAGAGAGAGAGAGAAGAGAGAGGACACACACGACAGAGAACAGAGAGAGGGGAGAGAGAGGAGGGAGAGGAGAGAGAGAGAGAGAGAGAGAGAGAGAGAGAGAGAGAGAGAATTCTTCGTGGAAAACAGTAACAGGAATATCATTGTAAGACACCAGTGCTACACTAGAGTATTATACAAGTGGTTTCAAATATATGGGTGACGAAATATTAAGAAAAAAAAAGTGACGTACAACAGAAATTAAAAGCTTTTATATGCAGCTGTTTCGTGCCCCCCCCCCACACACACACATACACACAGAGTAGAGAGAGGATCTAGTAGCGATCAGTGAAGAGGCTGGGCCAGGAGCCGAGTCTTGACCCCTGCAACCACAATTAGGTGAGTACACACACAAAATAGAAATGTTTGAAGAAATACAAAGAATTATCGAAATGACTATATAATAGTTACTAAAGATAAGTTATGGTAATCCCCCTTATGTATGCTGGGAGGCAGTTGAACAGTCTTGGGCCCCTGACACTTGTGTTGCCTTGAAATTGCTGACCTAGATAATGTACAGAGAACCTTCACGGGACGCATAACGGAGATAAATCACCTCAATTACTGGGAGCACTTGAAGTTCCTGAACCTGTACTCCCTAGAACGCAGGCGAGAGAGATACATGATTATATACACCTGGAAAATCCTAGAGGGACTAGTACCGAACTTGTACACGAAAATCACTCACAACGAAAGCAAAAGACTTGGCAGACGATACAACATCTTCCCAATAAAAAGCAGGGATGCCACTAGCACGTTAAGAGACAACACAAGTGTCAGGGGCCCAAAACTGTTCAACTGCCTCCCAGCATACATAAGATGGATTACCAATAGACTCCTGGCTGTTTTCAAGCAGACACTGGACAAGCACCTAAAGTCGGTACCTGACCAGCCGGGCTGTGGCTCGTACGTTGGATTGCGTGCAGCCAGCAGTAACAGCCTGGTTGATCAGGCCCTGATCCACCATGAGGCCTGGTCAGAGACCGGGCCGCGGGGGCGTTGAACCCCGGAACTCTCTCCAGGTAAACTCCAGGCAAGGTTGAAACACTAACGATGGCTACACTGGCTGATGGAGACATAACACAAAAGGTCATGAAAGAATAAAGAAAATGTGTAGTACCTACAACAGGGATAACAAGACGCCATAGTTGTAAACTGATGGGAAAGTGGAGCTGAAGGGATGCTAGAAATATTTTCCTAACACTGGGAACATAACTCTGCTCGAGTAGCTGATAACAGTGAATACTAGGAGGTAGACTGTCTGCGTTTCCGTGTTTGTGTGTGTCTGTCTCTGTCTGTCTCTGTCTGTCTCTCTCTCTCTCTCTCTGTCCGTCTAAGCGTACTCATCTAATTGTGGTTGCAGGGATCGAGTCATAGCTCCTGGCCCTGCCCCTTCACTAGTCGTCGCTAGGTCCACTCTCTCCCTGCTACATGAACTTTATCATACCTCTTCTTAAAGCTATGTATGATACCTGCCTCCACTACCTCACTTTCCAGACTATTCCACTTCCTGACAACTCTATGACTGAAGAAATACTTCTTAACATCCCTGTGATTCATCTGAGTCTTCAGCTTCCAATTGTAGCTCCTTGTTGCTGTGTCCCATCTCTGGAACATCCTGTCTGTCCATCTTGTCGATTCCTCTCAGCAGTTTATGTCATTATCATGTCTCCCCTATCCCTCCTGTCCTCTAGTGTCGTCAGGCAGTTTCCTTAACCTCTCCTCGTAGGACATGCCCCTTAGTTCCGGTACTAGCCTCGTTGAAAACCTTTGCACTTTCTCTAATTTCCTGACGTGCTTGACCAGGTGTGGGTTCCAAACTGTTGCTGCATACTCCAATATGGGCCTGACGTACACGGTGTACAGGGTCCGGAGAGACTCCGTACTAAGGTGCCATAATGCTAATATTAGGTTCGCTAGTCGCCTATATGCTGCAGCAGTTATTTGGTTCATGTGTGCCTCAGGAGACGTGCTCGGTATTATACACACAACAAGATCCTTTTCCTTGAGTGAGGTTTGCAGTCTTTGGCCCTCTAGATTGTACTCTGCGGTCTTCTTTGCCCTCCCCGATCTTCATGACTCTGCACTTGGTGGGGTTGAACTCCAGGAGCCAGTTGCTGGACCAGGCTTGCAGCCTGTCCAGATCCCTCTGCAGTCCTGCCTTCTCCTCCGATTGAATTCTCATTAACTTCACATCATCTGCAAACAGTGACACATCGGAGTCTATTCCTTCCGTCATGTCGTTCACAAATACCAGAAACAGCACCGGTCCTACTACTGACCCTTGTGGAACCCCGCTCGTCACAGGCACCCACTCCGACACCTCATCATGAGTCGCTGATGTCTTCCCGTCAGATTTTTTCTGATCCATTGCAGTGCCTTCCCCATTATCCCTGTCTGGTCCTCCAGCTTTTGCACTAATCTCGTGTGTCGAACTGTGTCACAAACCTTCTTACATTCCAAGAAAATGCAATCTACTCACCCCTCTCTTTTTTCATACTTTTGTCACCTTGTCATAGAACTCTAGTAGGTTTGGTGGCACAGGATTTCCCATCTCTGAATCCGTGCTGGTTGTCGTTTAGAGGCTCATTCCTTTGTAGGTGGTCTACCTCTCTTCTTCTAATATTCTTCATAACTCTGCATATATGTCAGTGACACTGGTCTGTAATGCAATGCTGCGTGTCTGTCTCCTTTTTTAAAAACTGGAACTACATTTGCTGTCTTCCATACCTCAGGTAGTCGCCCTGTTTCAATAGATGTGTTGACTGTTGTTACTGGTACACAAAGCCTTCTCTCAGGATCCATGGAGAGATGTTATCCGGCTCCATCGCCTTTGAGATCTAGTTTGCTTAGCAGCCTCTTCACCTCCTCCTCGGTTGTATCATGTCAAGAACTTGTTTGTGTATTCCACCTCTTCGTCTTTCCGGAGTCCTTTCTGTCTCCACTGAATACTTTGAATCTCGTGTTGAGCTCCTCATATACTTCAAGGTCGTTTCTTGTGATCTCCCTTCCTTCCTTCCTCAGCCTGATTACCTGGTCTTTGACTGTCGTTTTCCTCCTGATCTGGCTGTACAACAGCTTCGGGTCAGACTTGGCTTTCGCTGCTATGTCATTTTCGTATTGCTGCTGGGCCTCCCTCCTTACCTCTGTCTCTGTGTCTGTCTATATGTGTGTCTATGCGTGTGTCTATACTTCTGTGTGTCTGTCTGTGTTCGTGTGTGTCTATGTGTCTCTGTGTGCCTGTCTCTGTGTGCCTGTCTCTGTGTGCCTGTCTCTGTGTGCCTGTCTGTGTGTGCCTGTCTCTGTTTGTGTCTGTCTTTGTGTCTGTCTCTCTCTGTCTGTGTTAGTTACCATTTTGTCCTATGCACATGTCGATCAGACACTAGGCCTGGTCTGTGTCTGTGTGACTGTCTGTGTGCGTGTGTGTCTGTGCGCCTGCCTCTCTCTCTCTCTCTCTTTCTCTCCTCTCTCCTCTCTCTCTCCTCTCTCTCCTCTCTCTCCTCTCTCTCTCCTCTCTCTCTCCTCTCTCTCCTCTCTCTCTCCTCTCTCACTCACACAAAGTTTCGTCATCGCGGGAGAAACATCTGCAGCTAGACCAAGTTCTGAGCTGAGGATTATCTGGAAAACACTCCTTCGTTAGTGATGAGGTGATGGAAGCCGTGATGGAGACACTGATGACGGAGATGATGGTGAAGGCTCTGTTAATGCTGATGGAGACGTTGGTGATAGAAGCAGAGATGAAGATGCTGATGGAGATGGTTGTGATAGAAGCTGTGGTGGAGATGGAAGCTGTGATGAAAATGATGATGGAAGCTGTTGTGAAATTTACCATTACACGTATGAAACTATTTGGATGTTGTATTGCAATAAACAGCGCGATGAGCCGATGTAAATAAAGGGCGGGGGAGATGGTCTTTTTTTTTTTAAGATGCGGCAGTAATCACAAATTAGAATGGGCACTTAGGTGATTTATCTTTAGAAAACCCAGAGAAGGTTTTCAGTTTAGCACTCGTGAAACATCTGTAGATATTAAAATATGTGACGTTGAAAATAATAATTAACAAATTATTTACAGGCATAGGCTTCTGGGGTTTCTTATCGATTTAAATACATATTAGGCTAAAGCCGTAGTCTATGACTCTCTTGTAGGTAGATGACTTCGTAAGATTTAGATTGGATTTTGCCGCCGAAGTGGCTGGTTTATTGTGCACTCCATATACATCCTGTGGAGGGTAGCGTAAGATCATATGGATACAAAAAAGGCCCAGGAACTGGGCTCCAAAATGGTTGACAGGGGAATGTCCAGAGTGATATCTACAATTGACTTATTTTTTGAAAGCAAATTTAGGAAATCTGCTTAATATGTTTGGTATTTTATTTTCCTTACGATATTTTGACATGTCACATAGGTTATTATACTGTCTCTATATTCTTAAGTGGACAATTAAGCACAATGTTCACGATAGTGACCATAGGATTGGCCCTTCCCCCTTACTTTGCATTTGGTTTGATCATATATGTGTGTGTGTGTGTGTGTGTGTGTCAAACTGCCAGAAGTACTTGTAACAAACCTAAGCCTGATTACTACATCAGTCTGTTACACTGCAAGTTGATCCATAAACGTACTTATCTATGTTCATGTTATCAACTCAGGCTTCTAACAGCATTCCTATAAGATTGTTTCATTATTTACTTCTCTCCTGATATAATTCCTAATGCTAGACACACACACTCCACAGTTAAATTCTACATTCTCCTTCAGAGTACTTTCCTTGGCTAACTGGGCACTTAAACTAATTTTCGTACATGCACTTATTCTGGCTTGTGTGTATATTTACTATTTCGATGGTAATTAAAAATTATGTATAAAACATCCATAGATAAAATATTATAAAAAATATGTCGGTAACTGTAATGGGAATTGGAGGAGATAAAGGTTTATATAGGATTTTACATAGAGTGGACGTCGTAGGCTCTGTAGTGTTGGGGTTATGGAGGGTGAGAGGGAAGAAGCATCAAAATGGGGAGGTGGTGTTTCTGAATGGCTCTGTCTAGGTATTATTTTGTTACCAGAAAAACAATTGTGCTGACCTGGGGTGCCGACTGAGAAGTGTAGTGTGTTCATAGGTGCATGTATGTATATTTTAATGTAGCAGTTTTAAAATTATGCTGTTTAATGTTTCTAGTGTTTTGCTGCATCCATATATTCGTCAGATGTCTTTCTGTTTATTCATTTATAATCGTTCACGATTATAAATGAATAAGAACTTAAAATCGACTTCATAGACTATGGCTTTGAAGGAGTGAAGATACATTTACCGTAAAGGTTGATGGAGCTCTGGGAAAGACAGTTGGATCACAGGTAGTGAGTCTGACGCAGACAGTATACCGAGTTAGACCTGTAGCATCATGGTGGGTAGTGAACTGTAGCCAGACACTGTAGTCCAGTTAAAAGTCCATCTGACCATCGATCCAGAGTGATGTAGAAGTGGAAGTGAGTAATGTATTTCACGTTGAAATGTATGAGGTGTGCAAGGGATACCGCCTCTGTCCCCTTTTGTTGTAGGAAACTTTTGTTTTCCTGAAGTCTGCGTGAAGGTTGTTCCAGGAATCAACGCCCCCGGGGCCTGGTCCATGACCACGCCTCGCGGTGGATCAGGGCCTGATTAACCAGGATGTTCTGACACGGTGGTTGTGGTGGTAGTGATGGTGGCGGTGGTGGTGATGATGGTGGTGGTGATGATGATGGGTGTGGTAATAAAAGCTGTGATGAGTTATGCTACTGATGGCTGCTTATGGTGATGGTGTTTGTGATGGTGATGGTCGTATTGGTAAGGGTGATAGTATTGATGGCGGTGATAATGTTAGTGGTGGTAATGGTAGTATTGGTCATGGTAATATTGATGTTAGTGACAGTGATGCTAGTGATGGTGGTGACGAGTGTTTTACTGATGATAGCATTAATGGTGACACTGATAGTGGCGGTGTGTTAATTTTGATGATAGTTGTGCAAGAAAGGTATAAAATACCGACAATATGAAAGTTAAGACACATGTGCAACATCTACGAAACGTCTACAATAAAGATATCCAGATGTTGCACATGTGTCTTAACTTTCATATTGTCGGTATTTTATACCTTTCTTGCACAACTTGTCAGACACTGCAACATCATGGAATCTTGGTTCAGAGGACATCTACAAGACCTTCTTCACGGCTTCTGCAACTAACCCATCTCTTTGGGAAGGACCTACTTCCACTGGGGAATCCCGCCTACCAGTGACTGCCCTCGTCTGCTGCCCGTCCCTATCCACTGACGCGTATATAACCGCCAGTCTTCTTGCCTTTTCTCCAGATTCTCCTCCACCACGATGCTGTGAACACTAACTCCAAGGCCGAGGGACTGATTACCTCATCTTTTGTATATAGTTCTACTGTCTTCCTATTATGTCCTAGAATCTGTATTGATAAAGCCACTGGTTGGCGAAACGTCTACAATAAAGATATCCAGATGTTGCACATGTGTCTTAACTTTCAATTTGATGATAGTATTAGTGATGGTGATAGTATGAGTGGTAACATTGATGTTAGTCAAGAAAGTATTGTTGATGGTGAATATTTGACACCAATATCAACTTCAAGAGGAAAACACATACAGTGACACTTTCAGCAAAGAAACTTTCTAATAATGCAACGTTTCACCCACTGGAAGATTTATCTACTACCTGGAATACAGCGCCATATAGTCGACATGCATGAGACGAGCTGCGTCCAGGTCACGTCAAACGACGTTGGGTCAGGTCAGGTGCCCTTCCATGTGAGGTCTAGTAACACCAGGCAGAAGTGTGGTCAAGGGACGAGGGCTGTGGATTTATCACAGATATACATCCCCTGTTCTGCTCTATGGTGTTGCTGATGATGGAAACTGCCTCAACACTTGAGTTTATTACAACGCCGCACCTCACCTGTAACATCACATAACCTCTCCAAATAACTTTTCTCTCATAAGCGATACAAGCGATACAGACTTTACATAGCGTGAACAGCATTTCTGGTAGACGAACTTCTGGTAGAGTTGAACTTAATAGGGTTACTGAAGTCTGAACTTTTGGTAGGTTTAATGCCATGTTGCACAATCATGTGGTTGGGAAGGGTTGAAGCTGAGAAAGACCTATCAAGTATGGACAGTTATCATAATTTAAGGACCTGTTAAGGATGGACTGTTATCATAATTTTGATGCCATACATTGCCTACAAGATAATCACCTGTTGCAACACGTGGTCATCTTTACGACCGAAACATTTCGCCTGCGCAACAGGCTTCTTCAGGAAATTCAACTCTTGCTTAAGCTATATGCATGACCTACTAACACTAGTGGATTTTTGCACTGGCGACTCCGCCTCCTGCAGCTTCACCTCACCTCGGAACATATGCTGCACTCTTCGCAAGACTGATGGACTGAACACACCGACTCCAGGCTGAGGGACTGATTACCTCATGGACTGAAGAAGCCACTGGCTGGCGAAACGTTTTAGTAATAAAGGTTCCTAAGTGTCTCATCCTTCTTAAGTTTCCATTCTCATGCAAGTTATAAAAGAAATAGTTAAAATAACATAAGGTGAATTATATACTGGTGTATATTCCCCTCATGTCCATAAGTCAGACTCACGTACAACACTAAGCAATCATAACTCACGAAATCTTAATAGCACGAATGTAAACAAACCACGAAACGGGTGGGATTTGAACCCATGGCAATCGAGTCGTAAAACTCCAGGCCAGTGCATTAACCACTTTGACAGCTGCTACAATGAGATTCATCTAACTTTGTATATTTATACACCATAGGGAGGTTAGCATGGGCCGTCACTGTGACCACAAATGCAAATTTTTACACATGAATCTCCCGCCAGCGTGACAGTGACGAACTCTAGCTCAAATCTCCTCAAAGTTTTACGACTCATGTGCCATGGTTTCTAACCCCACCCGTACGGTGATTTACTTAGGAATCTTTATTGATGGAAGGTTTCGCTTGAGCTACAGGCTTCCTCAGTCCAATACAGTAATGAATCACATTCCAGGACACAGCGTTGGAGGAAGACGCTGACGTCTCCAGCAGTGTGATTCATCTCAGTACTCGACTGAAGAAGTCTGCAGCACAGACGAAAAGTTTCCTCAACACGTGCGTCTTAACTTTTTTATTCCATTATAATACTTCCAGTGAGCGAAACGTCGCATTAATAGGTGGTTTCTTTCATGGAAGTGTCGCGTTAATAAGCCTCCGTTAGTTCATAAAGTAGATTATAAACCCATACAATTATACACACAACATTAAAAGCATCAACGTAACACTAGGAAAATATAAACTAATAACACTAGGAAAATATAAACTAGTAACACTAGGAACAGGTAAACTAGTAACACTAGGAGCTGCAGCGACATTCCTAACAGGAGCAGCAATTAGCCTGGTAACAGCAGGATAAATATGACATAATTGTTGGTAAACACCTCTATTGAACAGTGTGTGTGTGTGTGTGTGTGTGTGTGTGTGTGTGTGTGTGTGTGTGTGTGTGTGTGTGTGTGTGTGTGTGTGTGTGTGTGTGTGTGTGTACTTACCTATACGTGGCTGCAAGGGTTAACTCTTACCTTCTGGCCCCGTCTCTCAACTTGTCAGATTCACTTCCTCTTAGCCTCGTACCTGTAGTTAAAACTATCATGAAATACTTACATCCCCATCACCCATCAGCATGTACAAGTTCCTGCTGTGCCTCCGTCTACCTCCGTCCAGCCTCTCAGTCTACCCCAGCTTAGTCTTGAGCATTTTGTATATTATTGCCTTGGTTCTTCTGTCCTTCAATGTTAAGCTCAGTTCCCCTCACCTTTGGAACTAACCTCACTGCATACCTATGCACATATTAAAATTTTTAGCATACTTTATGTTGTGGGTTCCATGCTGGCCTGACATGTGTTGTGGGTTCCATGCTGGCCTGACATGTGTTGTGGGTTCCATGCTGGCCTGACATGTGGGTTCCATGCTGGCCTGACATGTGTGTGTGGTTCCATGCTGGCCTGACATGTATGAAGGGTTCCATGCTGGCCTGACATGTATGAAGGGTTCCATGCTGGCATGACACGTATGAAGGGTTCCATGCTGGCCTGACATGTGTTGTAATTTCCGTGCTAGTCTGACATGTGTTGCATAAAGTGCAATATCTCCTTGTTGCTACTCCTGATAAGTTGCTATTAGATTTGCCGAACGATCAGTGGCTGCAGAGGTTATTCAGCTGATGTTAACCTCTTTTGATATATTAGGTACTATGCCCACCCCAGAGATTTTTCTCTGAGGTCTGCTGCCTCTGTCCCCAGAGTCTATGCTTATGTCCAGTTCTTTTACTCCTTCCCTAATATTACAAACACGGGTGTAGAATGGCCTGAGCACCTTGTCGTAATGGAATAAATTGTGTAGCAAGTAAAGAAGAACAGAAGTTATATGACTTATTTCTTTCACCAAATAAGCAAGCTGGTATTTACAATACATTCAGTAATGTAAGAGCAAGTGTACAACACGGTGATCAAAGGAGGCAAATTACAAGAGCCAGACAAGACGCCGTGAAAGGCCAGCAGCTGAGGCAAATCTGCCAAAACTCGCGTCACAAGTGAACCACATCACTTCACAGCTTAGGCAGCCTTGTCTGTGATTAGCCGATGAACCGAGGTACTGATATAGCGACTGAGCCCCTACTGATCGTTAAATCCTTAGCACCTGGTTCTCTGGTCGGGAGGCAGCCTATATGGGAGTGTGACACGCCGAATAAGGTGTAACGTACTCGTACCATGATACACCTTTCAAAACAGTGCACTTGCTAGGGATGAATAAGACCAACCACTAATCTGACCAATCTTGCAGCGTGTCCATATCCATTTGTAATCTCTCTGTTCTCAGTGGATTTTATTTTCCTCGTTAATTTTGCATCACTAAACAGAGATTCAATTTATGCATCTGGAATGTGCTGATTACCAGATGCACAAATTGCCGGCATTATTTAAAATGATTTTAGGGTGGTTCTGTCAAAAGCAACAACAGGTAAACAAATACAAAAACAAAAAATAAACAACAAAAACAGAAACATATATAAAAATATAAAAGCAAAAACAACAAAATAATTTAACTACATCTGCGAGGGTCGTACATCACTGTGGGAAGGGACGTGCGAAGTTGAAATGCATGAAGGGCAGAAGTGAAGGGTAGTAGTGTACGAGGATGTTAGTGAAGGAGAGAGTTAGTGCAGGAGTAAAACTTATATGTCGTGCAATAAGTTAGTTCCTTCAGGATATCAAATAATACGTCAAATGTGGGACTTTCAGTGAGGAGGTCAGAGTGCGTTGAGGTGATGTTCAAAGTGAATTCTGTGGGCATGCTGATGGACAGGACAATCTATTAAAATATGCTGGATTGACAGTGCTACCTTACAGTCCTTACAGAGCGGCGGTATCCGTGAGTGAGTTGTGTGTGTCTGATACATCAGCGTGAGAACTGTCTCCCAACTCTGCAGCGGCGGGAGGAATGGCCAGAATCCTAAACGCGGTTTGAGAGAAGAGAATATGGGATCGAAAGTGGACTAACGTTGTTGCCAGGGTTGTTGCAATGAAAAATAGTCTAGGAAAGGAACACCCGTGTGGAAAATCGGGAAGTCATGAATGACAGACAGAACGGCTTCTTCAGTGCCCTGAACACCAGCGGGTCAAGGACCCCCCCCCCCCCCCCAAAAAAAAAAAAAAAAAAAAAAAAGAGGACTGTCGTGTGTTGACTGGTAATGCAATATAACCAGGGTTCGATGCGACAGACGATGAAATGAGGGAGTTGAGTTTCTGGAGAGGTTGTAACGCAATTTGGGAGTCCAGAGTAGCTAAAAGTGACAAGGTAAACACGGTCACGATGTGTATGATAGCAAAGAGTCTCATATAACATTGCTGTGAAAAACAATTGGCCGATTGTAGTAAAGGACCTTGTATTATTATTTCAGGAAAAAAACAGCTGCATATCCGAGACCATCGGGAGATTGAGAACCCTCAGTGAACACCACAACAGCACGAGACAAACTGGCATTGTTCAAAAGTGAGCGTAAAGCTACAGTAGGAAATTGTGCAAATGGATGTGGGGAGAAGCAAACATGTAGCGTCGGAATTTCCCAAGTACGGAAGGAGGGAGGAAGATGCAGGGTGAATGTAAAGGAGAGGGAAATTAAGTTAAACCGTTAGTGAATGCGGAGAGTAAATAGGCTTAATAAATGGGGACGGGCGATGATTAAATACATCACCCTCACTAATATCTATTACCGCTCTATACGTGGAAGGATCGTAAAGGTCATGAAAGCGGAGAAACTAACAGATAAGCATCGGGTACATTTTGCAAAGACGGATCGTTTGTTTCTGTACAGACTCAAACGGGTAATACCGTAAAGCCCGAGACACAGACATAACCCTTGATAAATGGGATAAAGTTCAGAAAGAGTAGCGTGGGAAACTGAAGAATATATCTGGTTATCGTAGTCTAATTTTGATAAGATTAAAACTGAATGAAGGCGAAGGAAAGTGTGTATCAGTCCCCCAAAAAGATCGGCTAGAATTTTAACACTTATCGAGCTCTCTGTGTACTCATCATCGCTTCCATGCTTTTCACCAGGTGCATCTTGCACCGTCTGTCATGTCTCTGGCGTCATGTCGTCATGTGTAGTCACGCCAGTATGCAGGTTTGGGACCAATCTCTGCAATTTTCCGGGTGTAAATTATGATGCAGCTTTCTCGCCTGCGTTCTAAGAAGCATACTTTGAGAGACTAAGTGCTCCCGGTAATTTAGGAGATGGACTAAGTTCACACGAACTGCAAAGGTTCTCTGTATATTTTCCACGTCTGTAATTTCACCTGACTTGAAGGGGGTCGTTAGTACACAAAATAATTGCAATATACATAGAGAAAGAATAACCTGAAGTGCCATCATTAGCTTAGTATTTGTTTTGAAAGTTCTAGTTATCCCACCTATTATTTTGCTTGTAATTACGAAAGCAACATCCTAGTGCTCCTTGAACGTGAGATCCTCTGACATCACTCGCAGGTTTCTCACATTAAACTTACTATTACGTGATCTGAATTTGTATTGTACTCCGATCTTTCTTTAATTTCCTCAGTCCTACAGGAAATTTGTAAATGACATTTGTCCTCACTGAACATCATACTGTTGTCAACAGTTCACTAAAAGACTTTGCTGATATCAGAGAAAATTTTCCCTCAGCGAGCTTCAGATGGATGCAAATGTGATAAATTAATTTTGTCCACCTGTTGCGTGAAGCAGATTGGAATTATTCCAAGTGCAGAGGTTGGAATGGTTCACAGCGCAAAGGTTGGAATTAATTCCAGTGCAGAGGTTGGAGACCATGACACCAGCCACCTACCTGGAGACCATTCTCTGGGTGTACCACAGACCCATGACACCAGCCAGGTTGAAAGTGCCTCTTATATTCCATATACGCAGAGCAATACGCACTTAGTGCTGCCTTCCACACTAATGCCACACATGCGTACGCACCTGTTGTGTGTTGTGCTACGCTCCTCACTGTCCGACACACCACCCTACACATCACACACTATAGACACATCACACAGAAGACACTACAGACAACACACTACACATCATAGGTTAAGGACCCTGGAAGAGCTAGAGACCCAGGTTATCATAAACCCCTCACAGAAAACTGACCACAAGTGAGGCTCCAGCTCTGGGTCCTCATAACACAAGGCACCGTCCACCTGGCGGATGAAAAACTGAAAGTTTGCGATGTGTTTTCATTATCAGGCGATAGTTTGTACAAGTGATCAAAGGCAATGTTTTCCTCTATCCCTTCACCAGTCTCTGATGCTTTTTGATGCAGGGAGCTTTGATGCTCTTTTTTTTTACTCTACGACACACACACACACACACACACACACACACACACACACACACATTTTAGGAAGTATTTCTTCAGTCATAGAGAAGTCAGGAAGTGGAATAGCCTAGCAAGTGATGTAGTGGAGGCAGGAACCATACATACCTTTAAGATGAGGTATGATAAAGCTCATGGAGCAGGGAGAGAAAATAGTAGCACTCAGTGAAGAGGCGGGGCCAGGAGCCGAGTTTCAACCCCTGCAACCACAATTAGGTAAGTACATTTAGGCGAGTAAACACACACACAAACACAGGAAGGGAGATCACAAGAAACGACAAAGTAGTACGTGAAGGCCTATCACGAGATTTAAGGAAGTATTTTCAGTGGAGACAGAGAGGACTCCAGCACAGCGTGATGATAGGGTACAACAGCAAGTGTTGGACACACACACAGCCAAAGAGGAGGTGAAGGGTCTCCTATACGAACTAGATACCTCAAAGGCGGTGGGACCGGACATCTCTACGTGAATCCTGAGAGGAAGCAGAGGCACTGTGTGTACCACTAACAACAGTCTTGAACACTTCTATCGAAACAGGGAGACTACCCGAAGTGTGGAAGACAGCAAATGTAGTCTCAGTTCTTAAGAAAGGAGACAGACACGCAACATTAACTACAGACCAGTGTCACTGACATGTATAGTATGCTAAGTCATGGAGAAGATTATCAGAAGAGTGGTGGAACACCTAGAAAGGAACGAATTTACGCATGATAGCCTGATAGTTTTAAGGAGGGAAAATCATCCTGTGTCACAAACCTCACCTCCGCTAGTGCAAAACTCTTCACAACCTCCCTCCCCTCCAGATCCCGCTTTCCCCTGCGCCCCAACCTCTTCATCCACCAGTCATCTGCATCCACGATCCTGACTCCTCCCAGCCCAAGAAACCAACCCCAACTGCCCCTCACCCTTACCCTTAAATCCCCTACCACCCCTCTGACCCGTGTTTAAGGACCAAGCAATCAAGAACCCGAGAAAAAAGAACAAATACAGATGGAGCAACAGCTAAGAGTGAAGAATAGAACGAAATCACAGAGACAAAGCTCACAGAAATAACATGTGATTTTTTCCTGCTGGAAGGACGAAGGGAGCAGAGTAGTAGCGCTGCTAGTCAGAAACCAGTGGAACTTTGCGATGAGAGGAATAAACAAAGGAGAAGCAAATGATTACATAATACACTCAAGACAGGGAATGTACATCCCTCCACTAAACAACAAGACAAGAATATGACAGCAGAGCGATGGTGGACACATTAGTGAAGGTGGCCAGAAGAACACACATGAGCAATGCAAAGTACTAATCATGAAAAACTTACCACAAGGATATTGGCTGGGAGAACCTGGAGCTGCATGGGTAACCAGAAACGTGGAGGGTTAAACTAACTTAGAGAGAAAGAGGGAGAGAGAAAGAGAGAGCGCAGGAAGGACGTGGGAAGCCCTACTTCAAAAGAGGAGACAACGCAGGCAGGAGGCAATTCTAGAATGAGGTGCAGTGGGAAAGGGGAATTTGGAAGGGAAGACAGCGAATAAGATGGAGTATATAGCTGGAAATTGCTGGGGAGTCGAGGAAAAAAAATATACAAAGACGCAAAAGCAGCAACGAAAATCCACAGAACGACCCCATGGTCCACCCTGAGGTGCAACGGTCAAAAGTTAAAATGGACAGAGCATGGCCAGAATAGAGAAGGCAAAAAACGAAGAAAAAGAAGTAAACAAGCCAGAAACAAATATGACTGGGTAGGAAGAGAGGCTTAACGACATATCAAGCCTAATCCGACCCACAGTTGCTATACAGCCATGTCAGGAGAAAGACGACAGTAAAGGACCAGGTAATCACGCTGAAGAGGGAAGGAGAACTCACAGATAATGAACAAGTCAGCGAAAAGCTTACCAAGAAATTTAAGGAGGTATTCTCAGAAGAAATAGGGATGATACCAGAGAGCCAAGGAGGTAGTATGTACCAGCTAGTGGACACAATACATGTGGCAGTAGTAGTAGTAGTGGTAATAATCTACTGTGTGAGTTAGATAACCCAAAGGCATTGTGACCAGATAATCTCTCTATGGGTCCTGAGAGAGGGAGGGGAAGCAGTGTAAGCCACTAGCCACAGTCAGTTATCGTCATAGGATAAGTACCAGAAATGTGAGACAGAATGTAGTCCCAGTATTTAAGAAAGGTGACAATAACTGCGTTAAACTACAGACCAGTGTCACTAACATGCGTAGTATGTAAAGTTATGAAGAGGATTATCAGTGGGGGAGGGGGTAAAGGAGGTTTTGTGTGCGAGGGGCTTGGGCTTCCAGCAAGCATGCGTGAGCGTGTTAGATAGGAGCGAATGGTTTTTAGGACTTGACGTGCTGTTGGAGTGTGAGCAAGGTAACATTTATGAAGGGATTCAGGGAAACTGGCAGGCCGGACTTGAGTCCTGGAGATGGGAAAAGCATGTTTCTGGCAAGACAGTGATGGAGTGAATGATGAAAGTTTTTCTCTTTCGGGCCACCCTGCCTTGGTGGGAGACGGCCGATGTGTTAATAAATTAATAAAAAAGTGGTTGAGCACCTACAAAAGAGTAGGTTCATAAACGACAACTAGTAGGGTTTTAGGTATGGGTAGATCGTATATTTTTCGACATTGAAACGGCGTCTGACATTTACCCCACTAGAGACAGGGATAAAAGGTAGAGGAACAGACAGGAATAATTGGAAAGACACTGCAATAAATGAAGGAACAAGTGATTATCCGGGAAGAGGTGCTCGAATGTGCGCATATAACAAGTAGAGTTCCACAATCAGTACTAGGACTGGTACTATTTCTTGTTTATGTGAACATGACAAAAGGGACAGAGTCAGAAGAATCCCTGTTTGCAGATGTGAAACTAATGAAAATACGAACAGATGAGAATCAGGAGACTTCAAATGGACCCAGACAGCCTACATGTACGTATGGTCTAACAAGCGACTGCTAGAATTCAACCCCAGCAAACACAAAGTTATGAAGGTTTGGGCAAATACCACAGGAGTACAAGGTCGCCAGACAAAGGATGCAAACCTCATTCAAGGAGAGCGACCCAAGGTATTTCACCCAACACATCACCTGAGGCGCACATTAACCGGATAATTACTTGCAGAAAATGCGTTTTTTGCAAGTCAAAGATTATCCTTCAGGAACCTAAGCAAGTAGTCATTAACGACACTGTATTCAACATGTGCCAGGACTGTTGTGGAATACTGAGCCAACATCTCTAAGCATCTTAACTGGAAAATGTAGAGAGCTAAGAAGGTATGTACTGTGATGAGAGGTTTTGAGAAACTAAACCTGATGACATTGTGAGGAAAGAACTATGATTATAACGTACACATTACTGAGTGGGATTGATAAGGTTGACAAGAGAATGTCCGTGAGGCGGGAAACAGGAACACGAGGGCACAGTTGGATGTTGATGATACAGAAGAGTTGCAGGGATATGAGGAACTGTGTCTTCACCTTTAGAATAATTAGGAAGTGGTCAGTGAAATGATAGAGGCAACATCCATACGCAGCATTAAGAAGAGGTACGATGAGGTTCTCGAATCCAGGAAAGAAGCAGCCCAGTAGCAGCCAACGAAGAGGCGAGGCCAGGAGCTAAGACTCGCCCTCCTACAATTATATAAGTGAATACACACACACACACACACACACACATAAGGAATCGTTCAAGACACTGTACACTGTGTATGTTAGGCCCATACTGGAGTATGCAGCACCAGTCTGGAACCCACACCTGGTCAAGCACGTCAGGAAGTTAGAGAAAGTACAAAGGTTTGCAACAAGGCTAGTCCCAGAGCTCAAGGGAATGTCGTACGAGGAAAGGTTAAGGGAAATCGGACTGACGACACTGGAGGACAGAAGGGTCAGGGGAGACATGATAACGACATACAAGATACTGGGGGGAATAGACAAGGTGGACAGAGATAGGATGTTCCAGAGAGGGGACACGGGGACAAGGGGTCACATCTGGAAGCTGAAGACTCGGACGAGTCACAGGACGTTTAAGGAAGTATTTCTTCAGTCATAGAGTTGTCAGCAAGGGGAAAATAGCCTAGCAAGTGAAGTAGTGGAGGCAGGGAACCATACATAGTTTTAAGAAGAGGTATGACAAAGCTCAGGAAGCAGGAGAGAGAGAGAGGATCCAGTAGCGATCAGTGAAGGGGCGGGGCCAGGAGCTGAGTCTCGACCCCTGCAACCACAATTAGGTGAGTACAATTAGGTGAGTACACACACACCCCACACCCCACACAAAACACATACACATCACATACACATACATACACACACACACCACACAACATACATACATCACACACCACACACACACACACAACACACACACACACACACACACACACACACACACACACACACACACACACACACACAGGAGAAGTTGAAGCAATGTTCCACAAAGATAAATTAGGAGTCACATTAGGCAGCGAATGATTGTCTCAGTAACGTGTGGATGAAAATACAAAGATCATCCCAGAGTTTGATGAAAGAAGAGAATTACGAGGGAAGTGGATGTAGTGGAGTACTTAGTGGATGTAGTGGAGTACTTAGTGGATGTAGTGGAGTACTTAGTGGATGTAGGGGAAAGTACTTAGTGGATGTAGTGGAGTACTTAGTGGATGTAGTGGAGTCTTAGTGGATGTGTGGAGTATTTAGTGGATGTAGTGGAGTACTTAGTGGATGTAGTGGAGACTTAGTGGATGTAGTGGAGTACTTAGTGGATGTAGTGGAGTACTTAGTGGATGTAGTGGAGTACTTAGTGGATGTAGTGGAGTACTTAGTGGATGTAGTGGAGTACTTAGGGATGTAGTGGAGTACTTGTGGATGTAGTGGAGGATTTTAGTGGATGTAGTGGAGTCTTAGTGGATGTAGGGGAGTACTTAGTGGATGTAGTGGAGTACTTAGTGGATGTAGGGGAGTACTTAGTGGATGAAGTGGAGTACTTAGTGGATGTAGTGGAGTATTAGTGGATGTAGTGGAGTACTTTAGTGGATGTAGTGGAGTACTTAGTGGATGTAGTGGAGTACTTAGTGGATGTAGTGGAGAAACTTGTGGATGTAGTGGAGTTACTTAGTGGATGTAGTAGAGTACTTAGTGGATGTAGTGGAGGAGTTAGTGGATGTAGTGGAGTACTTAGTGGATGTAGTGGAGTACTTAGTGGATGTAGTGGAGTACTTAGTGGATGTAGTGGAGTACTTAGTGGATGTAGTGGAGTACTTAGTGGATGTAGTGGAGTACTTAGTGGATGTAGTGGAGTACTTAGTGGATGTAGTGGAGTACTTAGTGGATGTAGTGGAGTACTTAGTGGATGTAGTGGAGTACTTAGTGGATGTAGTGGAGGAGTTAGTGGATGTAGTGGAGGAGTTAGTGGATGTAGTGGAGGAGTTAGTGGATGTAGTGGAGTACTTAGTGGATGTAGTGGGGGAGTTAGTGGATGTAGTGGAGTTAAGTGGATGTAGTGGAGTACTTAGTGGATGTAGTGGAGGGTGACGTAGGGGAAATGGAGTGGAGGGTGACGTAGGGGATGGGTGGAGAGTGAGGTAGTAGATGGAGTGGGGGGTGAGGTAGTAGGAGTGGAGGGTGAGGTAGTAGATGGAGTGGAGGGTGAGGTAGTAGATGGAGTGGAGGGTGAGGTAGTAGATGGAGTGGAGGGTGAGGAGTAGATGGAGTGGAGGTTGAGGTAGTGGATGGAGTGGAGGGTGACGTAGGGGATGGAGTGGAGGGTGACGTAGGGGATGGAGTAAAGGGGTGACGTAGGGGATGGAGTGAAGGGTGGGTAGTAGATGGAGTGGAGGTTGAGGTAGTGGATGGAGTGGAGGTTGAGGTAGTGGATAGAGTGGAGGTTGAGGTAGTGGATGGAGTGGAGGTTGAGGTAGTGGATAGAGTGGAGGTTGAGGTAGTGGAAGGAACGCGAGTATTTATAGTCAGGTTCAGAGTGCTGAGGTCAGGGGGAGAATGCTGCATCTGATGATGTACCGAGTGGGGTTTATAGAGTCTAAAATCTTGGGTAGCTTGGAAAGGAGATTGGACAAGTTTGTGAGCAGACCTTCTACAGTGTTCTTATGTGGGATAGCGATGAAGAAGCTTCTTGGCAAGTGGTTCAGCTATGTTATAGAAGCCACTATTCTGGTTGAAGTTTGTCGGATATAGAAATAAGTGATGATTCCAGGATTCTTCGGTATTGAGTGTTTTTCTTCTGTGGCGATAAGTCTTGAGTTTCTGTAGTTTATCAAGTGGTTGTGTGAATTACGGTGTTGTACGCAGGCATTCCTAGTGTCGTCAGACCTGCTTGCGTATTGGTGTTCTGAAATACGTGTTTGGAGGTCCCTTGATGTTTCGCCAACGTATAACTTGTTGCAGTCATTACAAGGGATTATGTATACCCCTGCAGAGGGTGGAAGCTTGTCCTGTCTATCACTGGTAATGTCCTTGATGGTCGTGGTTGTGGAGGTAGATACTTGAAATGAGGTATTGGAAAAGATGTTGGAAACGTGTTTGGCAATGGAGTTGGTGGGGAGGACTATGTATCTCTTCCTGCGTGCACTCAGAATCTGCAGCAATGAGTTTCTTGAAGAAGAATGCACGATGATTGAACAAGTATTTTCCAAATTTCACTATCCTCGTCACTTCATCAGAGACTGCAGACGACGGGCATTAAACATCTTCAACACACCCAGAGAAGACACTGCCGAGAAGAGATGCATAGTCCTCCCCACCAACTCCATTGCCAAACACGTTTCCAACATCTTTTCCAATACCTCATTTCAAGTATCTACCTCCACAACCACGACCATCAAGGACATTACCAGTGATAGACAGGACAAGCTTCCACCCTCTGCAGGGGTATACATAATCCCTTGTAATGACTGCAACAAGTTATACGTTGGCGAAACATCAAGGGACCTCCAAACACGTATTTCAGAACACCAATACGCAAGCAGGTCTGACGACACTAGGAATGCCTGCGTACAACACCGTAATTCACACAACCACTTGATAAACTACAGAAACTCAAGACTTATCGCCACAGAAGACAACACTCAATACCGAAGAATCCTGGAATCATCACTTATTTCTATATCCGACAACTTCAACCAGAATAGTGGCTTCTATAACATAGCTGAACCACTTGCCAAGAAGCTTCTTCATCGCTATCCCACATAAGAACACTGTAGAAGGTCTGCTCACAAACTTGTCCAATCTCCTTTCCAAGCTACCCAAGATTTTAGACTATAACCCCACTCGGTACATCATCAGATGCAGCATTCTCCACCTGACCTCAGCACTCTGAACCTGACTATAAATACTCGCGTTCCTTCCACCCCAGGTAGTTCTGTTTGTGACTTGAAAAAGCCCACTGTGTGGGCGAAACGTAGTCAATAAAGGATCACATTATACTGCATATGTGTTTATATTTCCATTGTGTCGGTATTTTATACCATTTATTTCCATGGAGGCTGAGGTAGTGGATGGAGTGGAGGTTGAGGTAGTGGATGGAGTGGAGGCTGAGGTAGTGGATGGAGTGGAGGTTGAGGTAGTGGATGGAATGGAGGTTGAGGTAGTGGATGGAATGGAGGTTGAGGTAGTGGATGGAATGGAGGTTGAGTAGTGGATGGAGTGGAGGTTGAGGTAGTGGATGGAATGGACGCTGAGGTAGTGGATGGAGTGGAGGTTGAGGTAGTGGATGGAATGGAGGTTGAGGTAGTGGATGGAATGGAGGTTGAGGTAGTGGATGGAATGGACGCTGAGGTAGTGGATGGAGTGGAGGTTGAGGTAGTGGATGGAATGGAGGTTGAGGTAGTGGATGGAATGGAGGTTGAGGTAGTGGATGGAATGGAGGTTGAGGTAGTGGATGGAGTGGAGGTTGAGGTAGTGGATGGAGTGGAGGTTGAGGTAGTGGATGGAGTGGATGTTGAGGTAGTGGATGGAGTGGATGTTGAGGTAGTGGATGGAGTGGATGTTGAGGTAGTGGATGGAGTGGATGTTGATGTAGTGGATGAAGTGGAGGTTGATGTAGTGGATGAAGTGGAGGTTGATGTAGTGGATGAAGTGGAGGTTGAGGTAGTGGATGGTGTGGAGGTTGAGGTAGTGGATGGAGTGGAGGTTGAGGTAGTGGATGGAGTGGAGGTTGAGGTAGTGGATGGAGTGGAGGTTGAGGTAGTGGATGGTGTGGAGGTTGAGGTAGTGGATGGAGTGGAGGTTGAGGTAGTGGATGGAGTGGAGGTAGTGGATGGAGTGGAGGTTGAGGTAGTGAATGGTGTGGAGGTTGAGGTAGTGGATGGAGTGGAGGTTGAGGTAGTGGATGGAGTGGAGGTTGAGGTAGTGGATGGAGTGGAGGTTGAGGTAGTGGATGGAGTGGAGGTTGAGGTAGTGGATGGTGTGGAGGTTGAGGTAGTGGATGGAGTGGAGGTTGAGGTAGTGGATGGAGTGGAGGTTGAGGTAGTGGATGGAGCGGAGGTTGAGGTAGTGGATGGTGTGGAGGTTGAGGTAGTGGATGGTGTGGAGGTTGAGGTAGTGGATGGAGTGGAGGTTGAGGTAGTGGATGGAGTGGAGGTTGAGGTAGTGGATGGAGTGGAGGTTGAGGTAGTGGATGGAGTGGAGGTTGAGGTAGTGGATGGAGTGGTGGGACCGGACGTAGATGAGGGATTCCTGGAGGTGGAAGGTTGATGCAGGGAAAAGGAAAGAAGGAATAAACTAATGAAGAAACTGAAAGAAATTGAGGAAGAGAAGACAACTTTTGAGGAAAACAACTTTGCAAAAAACTCAGGAAAGACAAACAAAAAAAAATAAGGGAAAAGGACAAATACTAAAGAAGACAAAAGCAGAGAGAGAAGAGGAGGCGCAAGTTCAAGCACGGACCTCATCCTGCTGTTCTTTCTTCAAAGCTAGCCCCCCCTTTCAGAGCTAGCCCCCCCTTTCAGAGCTAGCCCCCCTTTCAGAGCTAGCCCCCCTTTCAAAGCTAGCCCCCCTTTCAGAGCTAGCCCCCCTTTCAGAGCTAGCCCCCCCTTTCAAAGCTAGCCCCCCCTTTCAGAGCTAGCCCCCCTTTCAGAGCTAGCCCCCCTTTCAGAGCTAGCCCCCCCTTTCAGAGCTAGCCCCCCTTTCAGAGCTAGCCCCCCCTTTCAAAGCTAGCCCCCCCTTTCAGAGCTAGCCCCCCCTTTCAAAGCTAGCCCCCCTTTCAGAGCTAGCCCCCCTTTCAGAGCTAGCCCCCCTTTCAGAGCTAGCCCCCCTTTCAGAGCTAGCCCCCCCTTTCAGAGCTAGCCCCCCTTTCAAAGCTAGCCCCCCTTTCAGAGCTAGCCCCCCCTTTCAAAGCTAGCCCCCCTTTCAGAGCTAGCCCCCCTTTCAGGAGCTAGCCCCCCCTTTCAGAGCTAGCCCCCCCTTTCAGAGCTAGCCCCCCTTTCAGAGCTAGCCCCCCTTTCAGAGCTAGCCCCCCCTTTCAGAGCTAGCCCCCCTTTCAGAGCTAGCCCCCCTTTCAGAGCTAGCCCCCCCTTTCAGAGCTAGCTCTCTTTCAGAGCTAGCCCTCTTTCAGAGCTAGCCCCTTTCAGAGCTAGCCCCCCTTTCAGAGCTAGCCCCCTTTCAGAGCTAGCCCCCCCTTTCAGAGCTAGCCCCCCCTTTCAGAGCTAGCCCCCCCTTTCAGAGCAAGCCCCCCCTTTCAGAGCTAGCCCCCCTTTCAGAGCAAGCCCCCCTTTCAGAGCTAGCCCCCCTTTCAGAGCTAGCCCCCCTTTCAGAGCTAGCCCCCTTTCAGAGCTAGCCCCCCCTTTCAGAGCTAGCCCCCTTTCAGAGCTAGCCCCTTTTCAGAGCTAGCCCCCCTTTCAGAGCTAGCCCCCCTTTCAGAGCTAGCCCCCCTTTCAGAGCTAGCCCCCTTTCAAAGCTAGCCTCTTTCAAAGCTAGCCTCTTTCAAAGCTAGCCCCCTTTCAGAGCTAGCCCCCCTTTCAGAGCTAGCCCCCCTTTCAGAGCTAGCCCCCCCTTTCAGAGCTAGCCCCCCTTTCAGAGCTAGCCCCTTTCAGAGCTAGCCCCCCCTTTCAGAGCTAGCCCCCCTTTCAGAGCTAGCCCCCTTTCAGAGCTAGCCCCCCTTTCAGAGCTAGCCCCCCCTTTCAGAGCTAGCCCCCCTTTCAGAGCTAGCCCCTTTTCAGAGCTAGCCCCCCTTTCAGAGCTAGCCCCCCTTTCAGAGCTAGCCCCCCTTTCAGAGCTAGCCCCCTTTCAAAGCTAGCCTCTTTCAAAGCTAGCCTCTTTCAAAGCTAGCCCCCTTTCAGAGCTAGCCCCCCTTTCAGAGCTAGCCCCCCCTTTCAGAGCTAGCCCCCTTTCAGAGCTAGCCCCTTTCAGAGCTAGCCCCCCCTTTCAGAGCTAGCCCCCTTTCAACGCTAGCCCCTTTCAGAGCTAGCCCTCTTCAAAGCTAGCCCCTTTCAGACCTAGCCCCTTTCAAGGCTAGCCCCTTTCAAAACTAGCCCCCTTCAAAGCTAGCCCCCTTTCAAAGCTAGCCCCCTTTAAAAGCTAGCCCCTTTCAAAGCTAGCATCTTCACTGTCTCACAATGTCTTAAAGCCATGAAAATATATCACCACTTACAAAGACACACAACACTGCACAGTGTAACATACACAACACTGCACAGTGTAACATACACAACACTGCACAGTGTAACATACACAACACTGCACAGTGTAACATACACAACACTGCACAGTGTAACATACACAACACTGCACAGTGTAACTTACACAACACTGCACAGTGTAACTTACACAACACTGCACAGTGTAACTTACACAACACTGCACAGTGTAACATACACAACACTGCACAGTGTAACATACACAACACTGCACAGTGTAACATACACAACACTGCACAGTGTAACATACACAACACTGCACAGTGTAACATACACAACACTGCACAGTGTAACATACACAACACTGCACAGTGTAACATACACAACACTGCACAGTGTAACATACACAACACTGCACAGTGTAACATACACAACACTGCACAGTGTAACATACACAACACTGCACAGTGTAACATACACAACACTGCACAGTGTAACATACACAACACTGCACAGTGTAACATACACAACACTGCACAGTGTAACATACACAACACTGCACGTGTAACATACACAACACTGCACAGTGTAACATACACAACACTGCACAGTGTAACATACACAACACTGCACAGTGTAACATACACAACACTGCACAGTGTAACATACACAACACTGCACAGTGTAACATACACAACACTGCACAGTGTAACATACACAACACTGCACAGTGTAACTTACACAACACTACACAGTGTAACTTACACAACACTGCACAGTGTAACTTACACAACACTACACAGTGTAACTTACACAACACTACACAGTGTAACTTACACAAAAACTGCACAGTGTAACTTACACAACACTGCACAGTGTAACATACACAACACTGCACAGTGTAACTTACACAACACTGCACAGTGTAACTTACACAACACTGCACAGTGTAACTTACACAACACTGCACAGTGTAACATACACAACACTGCACAGTGTAACTTACACAACACTGCACAGTGTAACTTACACAACACTGCACAGTGTAACTTACACAACACTATGTATATACAGGATACACACACCTGGGTATATACAGGAGATATATACCTGGTATATATACCTGGTGAGAAGCAGCTGGAAGGATTCTACACTTCAGTATTCCAACACTGTATAGTGTGTGTGGGCGAGCAAGGAAAAATTACGCAGCATTTTTATACTGATACGAACAGCGACACACAAGGAGGGAGAGGAAGTGTGAGGGAGAGGATGAGGGAGAAGAAGTGTGGAGTGGGCGAGGGAGATGAAGAGTGACGGAGAGGTAGGACGAGGGAGAGGAACAGTGAATGAGACCAAGGTTTACGGAGAGGAAGGATAAGGGAGGGGAAGGGGAGAAGACAAGAGAGTGGGTTGGTGGAAGCTGAGAGAAAGACGATGAAAGGGAGACTGAGGAGACGAGGAGAGAGAGAGAGAGAGAGAGAGAGAGAGAGAGAGAGA
>NC_069437.1:34528150-34556744 GCF_026875155.1 Cherax quadricarinatus
GGGTCACTCAATGCAGGTAGTGGAGGATTGATCCTCCTTCCCTTGAGGGTCACTTAATGCAGGTAGTGGAGGATTGATCCTCCTTCCCTTGAGGGTCACTCAATGCAGGTAGTGGAGGATTGATCTTCCTTCCCTTGAGGGTCACTCAATGCAGGTAGTGGAGGGTTCATCCTCCTTCCCTCGAGGGTCAATCAACGCAGGTAGTAATGAGGGCTCGTTCCTGCCATTCTCTATTAGGATGGCGGCAGCTTCCAGACACATCCTCCTGGCCCTCTCATCTTCTGGAAAGTCAGACCTAGTCCTCCCCATTTTTTAACATACAATCGTTTACGAACAAAAATTTGTTCGTAACAACTTGTATAGTTAATTTTAATATTTTTCCCAAAGGTCGACGTAAAATACTGCCTCTGCTACTGGAACCCTCAGTTAGAAGGCGAAATCACAGCCCTCCTAAATTTTCCCCGTTTCTGTCCCCACTTGGACTACGAGTGATGCGCAGCAGTGCGGGAGGAAAAGGACATTTACAGGGCGGGTTTCATTAGCATCGTTTCGCTCCGTTTAAAACTATCAATCTAAAAGATCGATATGTCTCAAAAAAGCCAGCCTCAAAGTTGCCCTTTTTCACCACTGGCCCCTTTTTTTTCATTTACATACCAAGACAAACGTACTTTTCCCCCAAAATCCGCCTTCGCGAGGGCCTTGAGGGGTTGTTTACCTCCTTTTCCCGGACCACTGTCAAGTCACTCGGGGGGAGAAGACACAATACATAGGGAGGCGGGGGGGGGAATATAGCGTATTTTGTAGTAGTAGTAGTATGGGGGTGGTGGTAGCAGTGTGGTGGGGGCGTAGAGTGGGGTGGTGATCTATTTATGGTGGGGTGAGAAGGGGGGTGGTTTTGTAAAGGGTGGGGGTAGAAGTATGGTGGTAAGTGGGGGTGGGATAGTGTGGTGGTGTAGTATGGTTGTTGTGGTAGAGGTGGATTATGTGGTGTAGTGGTGGTTAAAGTTGGGGGGTTATGGTGGTAGTAGAAGGGTGGTAGTGTGTGTTGGTGTGGTAGTAGTGGGGGTGGGGTAGTATGGTGGTGGTGGGGAAAATTGGGGTGGTGTGTAGTGGTGGGGAGTGGTGTAGGGTGGTGGGGAGTGAGTAGTGGTGGGGTGGTGGCATAGTGGTTGTGGTGGTGGTGTAGGGGGGTGGGGGGGGTATAGTGGTGGTGGTGTAGTGGGGGTGGTATGTGTAGTAGTGGGGTAGTATTTGGTGTGGTGGTGGGGTGTAGTTGGTGGTAGTAGTAGTATGGGGGTGGGGGTGTGGAGGGGTTTATGGGAGAGCCCGGTGGTGGTGGATGGGGGCAGTAGGGGGCATGTAGTGTGGCAGTATTGGTGGTAGATGGGGGGTGGTAACAGTGGGGGTGGTGGTGGTAACAGTGGTGGGACATGGGTGGTGTGGGAACAGTGGGGGTGGTGGGGGTGGCGGCGGGGGCAGAGTATGGGGGGTGGGTGGTTGATACGGTGGGGTGAGTAGTATGGTGGTATAAGTGTGGCAGATGGGGGTAGAAATGGGGCAGAGTAGTGGTAGTAAGTGGGGCAGTAGTAGTGGGCGTAGTAGTGGGGGGGTGGTGGTGTGGTGGTGGGGTAGTATGGTTAGTAGTGGTGGTGGTAGTAGGGGGGTGGTGGTGGGGGGTGGGGTGGAGATAGGGGCGTAGTAGTGGGTTTGTGGTGGGGTAGGGTCGTAGTGGGGCATATGGGTACGAGAGGGGTGGTATAGTGGCAGTTGGGGGGTGGGGTTTGTTGGTCGTAGTTGGGGGCAGTGGCAGGGAGTGGGGAAGTGGCTAGTTGGGTTTATAGAGGGGTAATGTAGGGGGGTATAGTAGTGGAAAAAGAGTGGGTGGTATTGGTAAAAGAAATGGTGGTGGTAGTGGTTGGAAAAGAACTGTAGTGAGTGGGGGTGGTAGTAGTGGTGGGATAGTGGGGGGGATAGTGGGGGGGTGGGAGTAGTGGTGTGGGGGTGGAAGTGAGTGGTGGTGGGATAGTATAGTGGGGGTGGTGTAGGGGGGTGGGTGGTGGTGGAATAGTGGGGGGTGTAGTAGTAGTAGTGGGAGAGTGGAGTGGTAGGTCGTAGGGTGGCAGTAGTGGTGGTCGTAGTAGTGGTGTAGTAGTGCAGTATGGGTGTGGTAGTAGTGTCGTAGTAGGGTGCATGGCAGTAGTTATGGTGAAGTGGCAGTAGTGTGTGTATAGTAGTTTGTGGTAATAGGGTGGTGTAGAAGTAAGTGGTAATAGTATGGTGGTGGTATAGTGGGCCAGCACAGTTAAGTACAGAAGTAGTATGCAGCACAGTAGTACTAAGGTAGTAGCAGCAGTAGTGGCAGCACAGTAGTACTGAAGGTAGTAGTGGCAGCACAGTAGTACTGAAGGTAGTAGTGGCAGCACAGTAGTACTGAAGGTAGTAGTGGCAGCACAGTAGTACTGAAGGTATAAGTGACAGCACAGTATACTGAAGTAGTATGGAGCACAGTATTACTGAAGGTAGAGGGGCAAGCCAGTAGTACTTAGGTAGTAGTGGCAGCACAGTAGTACTGAAGGTAGTAGTGGCAGCACAGTAGTACTGAAGGTAGTAGTGGCAGCACAGTAGTACTGAAGGTAGTAGTGGCAGCACAGTAGTACTGAAGGTAGTAGTGGCAGCACAGTAGTACTGAGGTATAGAGCACCACATATTACTGAAGGGTAGTAGTGGAGCACAGTAGTACTGAAGGTAGTATTGGCCAGCACAGTATACGAAGGTAGTAAGAGGCAGCACAGTAATTACATGGAGAGTATTAGTGGTAGCACATGTAGTACTGAAGGTAGTAGTGCAGCAACAAGTAGTACTGAAGGTAGTATGGCAGCACAGAGTACTGTAGGTAGTAGTGGCAGCACAGTAGTACTGAAGGTAATAGTGGCAGCACAGTAGTACTGAAGGTAGTAGCAGCAGTAGTGGCAGCACAGTAGTACTAAGATAGTAGTGGCAGCACAGTAGTACTGAAGGTAGTAGTAGTAGTAGTGGCAGCACAGTAGTACTGAAGGTAGTAGTGGCAGTAGTGGCAGCACAGTAGTACTGAAGGTAGTACTGGCAGTAGTGGCAGCACAGTAGTCCAGAAGGTGTACTGGCAGTAGTGGCATGCACAGTAGTAACGAAGGAAGAACTGGCAGTAAGTGGCAGCACAGTAGTAACTGAAGTTAATAGTGGAAGACACAGTAGTACTGAAGTATATGGCGAACAGTAGTACTGAAAGGTAGTAGTGTCAAACAGTAGTACTGAAGGTAGTAGTGGCAGAACAGTAGTACTGAAGGTAGTAGTGGCAGAACAGTAGTACTGAAGGTAGTAGTGGCAGAACAGTAGTACTGAAGGTAGTAGTGGCAGAACAGTAGTACTGAAGGTAGTAGGCAGAACAGAAGTAACTGAGGAAGTAGTGGCAGAACAGTAGATCTGAAGTAGTAGTGGCAGAAAAATAGTACTGAAGGTAGTAGTGCAGAACAGTAAGTACTGAAGGGTAGTAGCATCAGAATGGCAGCTCAGTACAACTAAGGTAGTAGTGGGCAGACATAGTTACGAAGGTAGTTAAAAAAAAAAAAAAAAGCCATCAGTAGTGGCAAACACAGTAGTACTGAAGGTAGTATGCAGCAGTAGTGGCAACACAGTAGATATACTGAAGGTATAGCAGCAGGAGTGCAATCACAGTAGTACTGAAGTAGTCAGCAGCAGTAGATGCAACACAAGTAGACTGAAGGTAGTACAGCAGTAGTGTCAACCAGTAGAACTGACGGTAGTAGCAGCATAGTGTCAACACAGAATACTGAAGGAGTAGCAGCAGTAGTGTCAACACAGTAGTACTGAAGGTATAGCAGCAGTAGTGGCAACACAGTAGTACTGAAGGTAGTAGCAGCAGTAGTGGCAACACAGTAGTACGGAAGTAGCAGCACAGTAGTAGCAGCACAGTAATACTGAAGGTAGTAGCAGCAGTAGTGGCAGCACAGTAGTACTGAAGGTAGTAGCAGCAGTAGTGGCAACACAGTAGTACTGAAGGTAGTAGTGGCAACACAGTAGTACTGAAGGTAGTAGCAGCAGTAGTGGCAACACAGTAGTACTGAAGGTAGTAGCAGCAGTAGTGGCAACACAGTAGTACTGAAGGTAGTAGTGGCAACGCAGTATACTGAAGGAGTAGCAGTAAGTTGCAACGCAGTATACGGAGGTAGTACAGCAGGTAGTGCAACTTAGTAGTACTGAAGGTAGTGGCAACGTAAGGGAGTAGTACTGAGGTAGTAGCATCAGCAGTAGTGGTGGCAACACAGTAGTACTGAAGTAGATGTAACCCAGTATTACTGAAGGTAGTTAGCAGTAGTGCAACGCAGTAGTACTGATAGGTAGTAGCAGCAGTAGAGGCAACTTAGTTTTGTACTGAAGGTAGTTGCAACGCAGTAGTACTGAAGGTAGTAGCAGCAGTAGTGGTGGCAACACAGTAGTACTGAAGGTAGTAGTGGTAACACAGTAGTACTGAAGGTAGTAGCAGTAGTGGCAACACAGTAGTACTGAAGGTAGTAGCAGCAGTAGTGGCAACTTAGTTGTACTGAAGGTAGTGGCAACGCAGTAGTACTGAAGGTAGTAGCAGCAGTAGTGGTGGCAACACAGTAGTACTGAAGGTAGTCGTGGTAACACAGTAGTACTGAAGTAGTAGCAGTATTGTAACCCAGTAGTACGAAGGTAGAAGCAGTAGTGGCAACACATGTAGTACTGAAGGTAGTAGCACATAATTGGCGAACTTAAGTTGTACTGAAAGTAGAGGCCAGCACAGTAGTACAGAAGGTAGTAAGCAGCAGTAGTGGTACCACAGTAGTAACTGAAAGTAGTACAGCCAGTAAGTGGCCAACACAGTTAATTACTGAGGTAGTATCAGCACATAAGTACTGAAGGTAGCAGCAGCAGTAGTGGCAACAGTAAGTACTGAATGTTAGCAGCAAGCAAAAGGTGCAGCACAGTAGTACAGAAGGTAGTCGTCAGCAGTAGTACAGTAGTACTACAGGTAGCAGCAGCAGTAGGACTACAGGTAACAGCAGCAGAAGCAGTACAGTAGGTACACAGTAGCAGCAGCAGTACATATAGTAGTACTACAGGTACAGCAGTAGTACAGTAGTACTACAGGTATCAGCATTTAGTACAGAAGTACACAGGGTAGCAGCATTAGTACCGTAGTACTACAGAAGCAGCCAGTAGTACAGTAGTACTACAGGTTAGCAGCAGTAGTACAGTAGGTACAACAGGTAGCAGCAGTAGTACATGTATACAAAACAGGTAGCAGCAGAATACAGTAGTACTACAGGTAGCAGCAGTAGAACATAGAACTACAGGTAGCAGCAGTAGTACAGTAGTACTACAGGTAGCACAGTAGTACAGATTACCTACAGGTAGCAGCAGTAGTAACATTAGTACTACAGGTAGCACAGTAGTAACAGTTAGTACACAGTAGCAGCAGTAGTACAGTAGTACTACAGTAGCAGCAGTAGTACATAAGTACTACAGGTAGCAGGCAGTAGTACAGTATTAACGTACATGAGCAGGCATTAAAGTACAGTAGTACTACAGGTAGCAGCAGTAGTACAGTAGTACACAGTAGCAGCAGTAGAAACATAGTACTAACAGGTAGCAGCAAGTAGTACAGTAGTACTACAGGACAGCAGTAGTACAGTAGTACTACTGGTAGCACAGTAGTACAGTTAAGTACTTACCAGAGCAGACAGTAGTACAGTAGTACTACAGTAGCGAGCAAATAACAGTAGTAGAATACAGGTAGCAGTAAACAGTAGTACAGTAGTTACTACATGTACAGCATTAGTACAGTATACTACAGGAGTAGCGCAGTAAGTACAGTAGTACTACAGTTAAGCAGAAGTACATAGTTACTACAGTAGCAGCAGTAGTACAGTATACAACAGGTAGCAGCAGTAGAACAGATAGTACTACATGAAGCCGCATAAGTACTGTAGTACTACAGGTGTAGCAGCAGTAGTACAGAAGTAACAACAGGTAGCAGCATTAGAAAGTAGTACTACAGGAAGCAGCATAGTACAGTAGTACTACGTAGCACATTAGTACAGTAGTACTACAGAAGCATCAGTAGAACAGTAGTACTACAGGTTAGCAGCATTAGTACAGCATACTACAAGGTACAGCAGTATTACAGTAGTACTACAGTAGCATCAGTAAGTACTGTAGTACTACAGGTAGCAAGGCAGTAGTAACAGTAGTACAACAGGTAGCACAGTAGTAAGTATTACTACCGGCGCAGCAGTATACAGTAGTCCTACTGGTAGCAGCAGGTAAGAACATTAGTACTTACAGGAAGCAGCAGTAGTACAGGAGTACTACAGGTACAGCAGTAGTAACAGTATGTATGACAGGTACAGCAGAAGTACAGTAGTACTACAGGTAGCAGCATAGTACAGTAGTCTACAGGTAAGCAAGCAGGTAGTACGTAGTACTACAGTAGCAGCAGTAGTACAGTAGTACTACTAGTAGCAGCAGTAGTACAGTAGTACACCGTAGCAAGCGAGTAGTACAGTAGTACTACATGTATCCCCCCCCCCCCCGCCAGTATACAGTAGTATTACAGGAAGCATCAGTATTACATAAGTACACAGGTAGCCAGTAAGTACAGTATACTACAGTAGCAGCAAGTAAGTACAGTATAACACAGTAGCAGCAGTAGTACAGTAGTACTACAGGTAGCACATAGTACAGTAGTTAACCTACAGGTAGCAGCAGTAGTACAGTAGTACTACAGGTAGCAGCAGTAGTACAGTAGTACTACAGGTAGCAGCAGTAGTACAGTAGTACTACAGGTAGCAGCAGTAGTACAGTAGTACTACAGGTAGCAGCATGTAGTACAGTTACTACAGGTAGCAGCATTAGTACAGTAGTACTACAGGTAGTCAGCATAAAACAGTAGTACAGTATTACTACAGGAACAGCAGTAGTACAGTAGTTACTAACAGGTAGCATCAGTAGTACAGTGGTACTACAGGTACAGCAGTAGAACAGTATTACTACAGGTAGCAGCATAGTACAGATATACACAGGTAGACCGCAGTAGTACAGTAGTACTACAGGTAGCAGCAGTAGTACAGTAGTACTACAGGTAGCAGCAGTAGTACAGTAGTACTACAGGTAGCAGCAGTAGTACAGTAGTACTACAGGTAGCAGCAGTAGTACAGTAGTACTACAGGTAGCATCAAAGTACAGTAGTACTGACAGGCGCACATTAGTACAGTAGTACTACAGGTAGCAGCAGTAGTACAGAAGTACTACAGTTAGCAGCAGTAGTACAAGTAGTACAACATGTAAGCAGCAGATTCAGTACAGTAGTACTACAGGTAGCAGCAGTAGTACAGTAGTACTACAGGTAGCAGCAGTAGTACAGTAGTACTACAGGTAGCAGCAGTAGTACAGTAGTACTACAGGTAGCAGCAGTATTCCAGTAGGTACACAGTAGCAGCAGTAGTACAGTATACTACAGGTATCAGCAGTAGTACAGTTACAACAGGTACAGCAGTATTACAGTAGACTACAGGTAGCATAGTAGTACAGTAGTAACTACAAGGTAGCGAGCAGTAGTACAGTATAACTACAGGTAGCAGCAGAAGAACAGTTAAAGTATACAGGTAGCAGCAGTAGAACAGTAGTACTACGGTAGCAGTAGTACTACAGGATCAGCATTAGTACAACAGTAGCAGCAGTAGTTCAGTAGTACTACAGGTAGCACAGTAAGTACAGTAGTACTCCAGGTTAGCAGTAGTAGTACAGTATTACTACAGTCGCAGCAGTAGTACAGTAGTACTACGGTAGCAGCAGTAGTACAGTAGACAACAGCTAGTCAGCAGCAGTAGTACAGTATACTACAGGTAGCAGACAGTAGTACGATGTACTACAGGTAGCACAGCAGTAAGTACAGTAATTACTACAGTAGCAGTATAGTACAGTAGTACTACAGTAGCATCGTAACAGTAGTACTACAGGTACAGTTAGTAGTAACAGTAGTATTACAGGTAGCAGTAGTATACAGTAGTTATACAGGTAAGCAGCAGTAGTACAGTAGTATTAACATTGGCAGCAGTAGTACATTAAGTCTACAGTAGCAGCAGTAGTACAGTAGTACTACAGTAGCAGCAGTAGTACAGTAGTACTACAGGTAGCAGCAGCAGCAGTAGTACAGTAGTACTACAGGTAGCAGCAGCAGTAGTACAGTAGTACTACAGGTAGCAGTAGTAGTACAGTAGTACTACAGGTAGCAGTAGTAGTACAGTAGTACTACAGGTAGCAGCAGTAGTACAGTAGTACTACAGTAGCAGCAGCAAGTAGTTACCGTAGTACTACAGGTAGCAGTAGTAAAAAAGTACAGTAGTACTACATGTTAGCATTAGTATACAGAGTACTACAGGTAGCAGAAAGTAAGTACCAGTAGTACAACAGGTAGCAGTATAGACGTAGTACTACAGGTAGCAGTAGTAGACAGTAGTACTACAGTAGCAGTATACAGTAGTTACGACAGGTAGCAGTAAGTAGTACAGAGTACTACAGGTAGCACAGTAGTAACAGTATACTAAAGTTAGCAGCAGTAGACAGTATTACTACAGTAGCAGCAGTAGTTACAGTAGTAACTACAGGTAGCAGCAGTAGTACAGTAGACTACAGGTAGACAGCAGTAGTACAGTAGTCTACAGGTAGCACAGTAGTACAGATAGTACTACTGGTATTCAGCAGTCGTACAGTATTACTACAGGTTAGCAGCAGTAGTAACAGTAGTACTACAGTAGCAGCAGTAGTACATAGTACTACAGGAAGCAGCAGTAGTACAGTAGTAACTACAGGTAGCAGCAAGTAGTACATTAGTACTACAGTAGCGAGCCAGTAGTAAAGTATAACTCCAGGTAGCCAGCAGTATACAGTAAGTACTACAGGTAGCAGCAGTAGTACAGTAGTACTACAGGTAGCAGCAGTAGTACAGTAGTACTACAGGTAGCAGCAGTAGTACAGTAGTACAACAGAAGGCAGTAGTACATGTAGTACTACAGGTCGGCAGTAGTACAGTAGTACACAGGTAGCAGCAGCAGGCAGTAGTACAGTGAGTAAAAACTAACAGTTTAGCAGCAGTAGTCAGTAGTACTACAGGTAGCAGCATAGTACAAGTAGTACTACAGGTACAGCAGTATACAGTAAACGTACGGTAGCACAGTATACAGTATACTACATGGTAGCAGCATAGTACAGTAGTAACAACAGGTAAGGCCGCAGTAGTACAAGTAGTACTAACAGTTCAGCAGTAGTACAGTAGTACTACAGGTAGCAGCAGTAGTACAGTAGTACTACAGGTAGCAGCAGTAGTACAGTAGTACTACAGGTAGCAGCAGCAGTAGTACAGTAGTACTACAGGTAGCAGCAGTATACAGTATTGAACTAACAGGTAGCAGCAGAGTACAGTAGTACTACAGTAGCAGCAGTAAGTACAGTAGTACTACAGGTAGCAGTAGTACAGTAGTACTACAGGTAGCAGTAGTACAGTAGTACTACAGGTAGCAGTAGTACAGTAGTACTACAGGTAGCAGCAGCAGCAGTAGTACAGTAGAACGACATTAGCAGCCATTAGTAACAGTAGTACTACAGTTACAGTAGAAGTACAGTAGTACTACAGGACGCAGCTAGTAGTAACAGTAGTACTACAGGTAGCAGCAGTAGTACAGTAGTACTACAGGTAGCAGCAGTAGTACAGTAGTACTACAGGTAGCAGCAGTAGTACAGTAGTACTACAGGTCGCAGCGTAGTACATTGTACAACTACAGGTACAGCAGTAGTACAGTAGTACTACATTTAGCAGCAGTATAGCAGTAGTACGACAGGTAGTCAGCAGTAGTAATCAGTAGTACTACAGGTAGCAGCAGTAGTACAGTAGTACTACAGGTAGCAGCAGCAGCAGTAGTATAGTAGTACTACAGGTAGCAGCAGCAGTAGTACAGTAGTACTACAGGTAGCAGCAGCAGTAGTACAGTAGTACTACAGGTAGCAGCATTAGTGACAGTAGTGACTACATGTAGCAGCAGTATACAGTAGTACTACTACAGGTAGCATTCAGTCAGTACAGTATAACTACAGGTAGCAGCAGCAGCAGTAGTACAGAAGATACTACAGGTAGCAGCAGCATAGTATACAGTAGTACTACAGTAGCAGAGCATAGTACAGTAGTACTAACAATAACAGCAGCAGTATTATACAGGTAGCAAACGTTAGAACTACAGAACCGGCGGCGCGCGTCGGCGGCGGCGGCGGCGCGGAGGCGACGGCAGCAGCGGCAGCAGCAGCAGCAGCATGTCAGCAATGAGTGCAAAAGTCAAACAGTAAGAGCGCAACTTTTGCTGAAAGAAGAAATATAACTGACTCATTTTCTTGACAGTAACTCATCTCGGAATGTTATCATACAGCAGTTTTACAGCAGTGGTATAGCCAGTACAAGCAGTGGTAAAGACAGATACTGCAGTGGTATAATAGGTTAATGTCATGACAGCATGCAGGTTTGCTACATTCCTGATTTGGGTGATATAACTTAGTAAAAGGATGGTTGATGTAGCCATGTTCTGGATGATGCTAGACGGTACTGGATGATGCTAGCCAGTACTGGTTGATGCTAGCAGTACTGGATGATGCTAGCTATTACTGGAATGATGCTTAGCCAGTACCCTGCGATGATGCTTAGACAGTACTGGATGATGCTAGACAGTACGGATGATGCTAGAAAGTACTAGATGATGCTAGACAAGTTCTAGATGATGCTATCTATTACGAATGATCGCTAGCCAAAGTAATGGATGATAGACTAGCCAGTACTGGTTGGATGCTAGCTATTACTGAATGTGCTAGCCACTACTGGAGGATGCTAGCCAGTACGGAGGATGACTAGCTATTTCTGAATGATGCTAGCCAGTACTGGATGATGATGCTAGACAGTACTGGGGATGATGCTAGCCAGTACTGGTGATGACTAGCTATTACTGATTGATGTAGCCGTACTGGATGATGCTTTAGACAGTACTGGATGATGCTAGACAGTTACTGGATGTGCTAAGCCAGTAATGGATGATGCTAGCCCTGTACTGGATGATGCTAGCCAGTTTGGATGATGCTAGGCCAGTACTGGATGATGCTAGCACAGTACGGGATTGATGATAGCCAGTATGGATGCTTGCTAGTCAGTCACTGGATGTTGCTAGCCGTACTGGATGTTGCTAGCACGTAATGGATGGATGATAGACAAGTACTGGGATGATGCTATCCAGTATGGATGTTGCTAGCCAGTACGGATGATGCTAGACTGTACTGGTTGTGATGCTTAGACAGGTACTGGTTGATAGACTAGCCAGTACTGGATGATGCGAGCCATTAACTGGATGATGCTAGACAGTACTGGAATGATGCTTGCTATTACTGAAATGATGCTTTAGCCGTACTGGATGATGATAGCCTGTTCGGGATGATGCTAGCCAGTACTGGATGATGCTAGCCAGTACTGGATGATGCTAGCCAGTACTGGATGATGCTAGCCAGTACTGGATGATGCTAGCCAGTACTAGATGATGCTAGACAGTACTAGATGATGCTAGCTATTACTGAATGATGCTAGCTAGTACTGGATGATGCTAGCCAGTACCGGATGATGCTAGCCAGTACTGGATGATGCTAGACAGTACTTGTTGATGCTAGTCAGTAAGGATGATTGCTAGCCATTACGGGATGATGCTAGCAGTACTGGATGATGATAGGCCACTGTACTGGATGATGCTAGCCAGTACTGGATGATGCTAGCCAGTACTGGATGATGCTAGCCAGTACTGGATGATGCTAGACAGTACTGGATGACTGCTAGCCAGTTGGATGATGCTAGCCTGTAAGGATGAATGCAGACAAGTACTGGATGATGCTAGCCAGTACTGGATGATGCTAGCCAGTACTGGATGATGCTAGCCAGTACTGGATGATGCTAGACAGTACTGGATGATGCTAGCTCAGTACTGGTTGATGCTAGCCACGTATGGATGATGTAGCAGTACTGGATGATGTAGACAGATACTGGGATGATGTAGTATTTAATGAATGTTGCTAGACTGTACTGGTATGATTGCTAGCCCAGTACGGTGTTGCTAGCCAGTACCGGGATGTTGTTGCCAGTACCTGGATGATTGCTAGCCAGTACTGGATGATGCTAGACTGTACTGGTTGATGCAGCCAGTACTAGATGTTCTAGAAGTACTAGATGATGCTAGCTATTACTGAATGATGCTAGCTAGTACTGGATGATGCTAGCCAGTACCGGATGATGCTAGCCAGTACCGGATGATGCTAGCCAGTACTGGGTGATGCTAGCCAGTACTGGATGATGCTAGCCAGTACTGGATGATGCTAGCCAGTACTAGATGATGCTAGCTATTACTGAATGATGCTAGCCAGTACTGGATGATGCTAGCCAGTACTAGATGATGCTAGCTATTACTGAATGATGCTAGCCAGTACTGGATGATGCTAGCCAGTACTGGATGATGCTAGCCAGTACTGGATGATGCTAGCCAGTACTGGATGATGCTAGCCAGTACTAGATGATGCTAGACAGTACTGAATGATGCTAGATAGGTAGGATGATGTTGCCAGTTACTGGATGTTGCTTAGCCAGTACTGGAGATGCTTAGCCATTACTAGATGATCGCTAAGATATTACTGAATGATGCTAGCCAGTTCTCGGATGATTGCTAGCCAGTACTGGATGATGCTAGCCAGTACTGGATGATGCTAGCCAGTACTGGATGATGCTAGCCAGTACTGGATGATGCTAGCCAGTACTGGATGATGCTAGCCAGTACCTGGTTTGATGCTAGCCGGCTACTGGATGATGCAGCCAGTACTGGATGTTGCTAGCCTGTACTGGATGTTGCTGACACAGTACTGGATGATGCTAGCCAGTACTGGATGATGCTAGCCAGTACTGGATGATGCTAGCCAGTACTGGATGATGCTAGCCAGTACTGGATGATGCTAGCCAGTACTGGATGTAAGCTAGGACAGTACTGGATGATGCTAGCCAGTACTGGTTGGATGCTTAGCAGTACTAGATGATGACTAGCTTTTACTGAATGATGCTATCTAGTATTACTTGAGGCTATCCGTTATGGATGATGGCTAGCCAGTTATGGATGATGCTAGCTAGTACTGGATGATGCTATCTAGATTGGATGATGCTAGCCAGTATCTGGATGATGTTAGCCAGATACTAGATGTTGTAGCCAGTAATGGATGAAATGTTAGCCAGTAAGTACTTGATATGTAGCACAGTACTGGATGATGTTTAGACAGTTCTAGTTGATAGCTAGCCAAGGACTGGATGTGCTAGCCATACTGGTGATGCTAGTCGGTGCTGGATGATGCTAATTACTGGCTGATGCTATGCCAGTTACTTTTGATGATAGCCAGTACTAGATGATGTAGTTGGTGCTTTATGATGCTAGCCAGTACCAAATGATGCTAGCTATTACTGAATGATGCTAGCCAGTACTGGATGATGCTAGCCAGTACTGGATGATGCTAGCTAGTACCGGATGATGCTATCAAATGCTGGATGATATAGCTAGTATGAACGCATGCTGCCGCTTCTGCAGGTGAAGTAAGAGTGAGCAGAGATTGTGCCGCGATCGGCGGAGAGGACGATCGAGCCTCCACAACACCTCACAATGTTGAATTTATTAATTCGTTGAGTGATAATGTTTCAGGGCGCAGCGAATCACCTGGGTAGTTGCAAAATAGCACCACCACTGTACTGTACATGTGAGTACACCACAGTGCACAACAGTGCACGACAGTGCAGACAGTGCACAACAGTACACAAACAGTACAAAACAGTGAAAAACGTACACACACAGTACACTACAGTACACACAGTGCACAACAGACACCTCAGTGCACATACAGTTACACCACAGTGCACAACAGTACACCACAGTGCACAACAGTACACCACAGTGCACAACAGTACACCACAGTGCACAACAGTACACCACAGTGCACAACAGTACACAACAGTGCAAAAACAGTTACACAACAGTGCACAACAGTACACCACAGTGCCCACAACAGTACCCACAGTTACACCACAGTGCACAACAGTCACCTCAGTAGCACAACTGTACCCCCACAGTACACACAGTGCACCATAGTACACCAAAGTGCACAACAGTACACCACAGTGCACAACAGTACACCACAGTGCACAACAGTACACAAAAGTGCAAACAAGCGCGTACGAGTACAAGGGAAAGCAAAAAAAAAACTTTTTTAATTCGTACTGCTAATATTTTCAGTAATATACGAGGGTTGTACCAACAGTAACTACAGGTTGGGTATGAGGGTGTAAACAGTAAACTAACAGGTGTGTATGAGGGTGTACAACAGTAAATACAGGTGTGTATGAGGGTGGAACAAACAGTAAACTACAGGTGTGTTATGAGGGTTGTACAACAAGTACTTACATGGTCGTGTTGTGGGTGTACAACAGTAACTACAGGTGTGTATGAGGGTGTACAACAGTAACTACAGGTGTGTATGAGGGTGTACAACAGTAACTACAGGTGTGTTGAGGGTTTTCAACAGTAATACAGGTTGTGTTTGAGGGTTGTACAACAGTAACTAACAGGTGTGTTATGAGGGTTGTACAACAGTAACTACAGGTGTGTATGAGGGTGGAAACAGTAACTTCAGGTGTGTATGAGGGTGATACAAACAGTAAACTCATGGTGGTATAGGGTGTACTACAGTAACTACAGTGTGTATGAGGGTGTACAACAGTAACTACAGGTGTGTATGAGGGTGTACAACAGTAACTACAGGTGTGTATGAGGGTGTACAACAGTAACTACAGGTGTTGTATGAGGGTGGTGTTACAACGTACACTACAGGTGTGTATGGGGTGTAAAAACAGCAGCTACAGGTGTGTTTGAGCGCTGTACAAAACAGTTAACTACAGGTGTGTATGAGGTGTACAACAACTACAGGTGTGTATGAGGTGTACAACATAACTACAGGTGTGTATGAGGTGTACAACAACTACAGGTGTGTATGACGTGTACAACAGTAACTACAGGTGTGTATGACGTGTACAACAGTAACTACAGGTGTGTATGGACGAGTACAACAGTAACTAACAGGTGTGTATGTCGTGTACAACTTACAGGTGTGTATGGACGTGTAAAAAAAGTAACTAACAGGTGTGTTATGGACGTGTACCAACAGTAACTACTGGTCGTGTATGACGGGACAACGTAAATGCAGGTGTGGTCATGGACGTTGTTACAACAGTAATATACAGGTGTGTATGACGTGTACAACAGTAACTACAGGTGTGTATGACGTGTACAACAGTAACTACAGGTGTGTATGACGTGTACAACAGTAACTACAGGTGTGTATGACGTGTACAACAGAAACTACAGGTGTATATGACGTGTACAACAGTAACTACAGGGGTGTATGAGTGTACAACAGTAACTACAGGGGTGTATGAGTGTACAACAGTAACTACAGGTGTGTATGAGTGTACAACAGTAACTACAAGTGATAGTAAAGTAGAAGGCTCTCCCCCCGCCCTCCGACACATGATACCATGAAACAGCAAATAATCAAGGACCTCGATTAAAAATTTTGTAAATAAAGGAAGTTGAATATTATCATGCTTTTGAACGCAGAGAAGAATGATAAAACAGAAGAGAAAGTAATAAGCGCAAATTACCACATACGAACTGGACATTATTGTGTGTGGATACAAACTGGAAATGCTGGTGTGTGTGGATACAAACATGGACATGGCTGGTGTGTGGATTACAAATGGTCATGCTGAGTGTGTGGATACAATTGGAACTTGATGGTGTGTGGATACAAAAATGGAACATGCTGGTGTGTGGATACAAACTGGACATGCTGGTGTGTGTGGATACAAATGGGACTTGTAGGGTGTGTGGATACAAAATGGACTGCTTGTGGTGTGTGGGACACAAACTGGACATGCTGGTGTGGGACTACAAACTGGACATGCTGGTGTGTGGATACAAATGGAACATGCTGGTTGTGTGGGATTCAAACAGGACATGCTGGGGTGTGGATACAAAATGGGCTGCTGGTGTGTAGGACACAAAATGGACATGCTGGCGTTGTGGACACAAAATGGACATGCTGGCGTGTGGACACAAACTGGACATGCTGGGCGTTATGTGGACACAAAAATGGACATGCTGGAGTTGTGGTGGACACAAAACTGGACATGCTGGCGTTGTGGACACAAACTGGACTTGCTGGGTGTGGACACAAAACTGGGAACATGTGGTGTGTGGACACAAACTGGACATGCTGGTGTGTGGACACAAATGGACATGCTGGTGGTGGGACACAAACTGGACATGCTGGTGTGTGGACACAAACTGGACATGGTGTGTGGACACCAAACTGGAATGCTGGTGTGTGGACCACAAACTGGACATGCTGGTGTGTGGACACACACTGGAACATGCTGGTGTGTGGTACAACTGGACATGCTGGTGTGTGGGACACAAACTGGACATGCGGGTTGTGGACACAAAATGGACTTGCTGGTGTGTGGACACAAACTGGACATGCTGGTGTGCTGGACACTAAACTGGACATGCTGTAGTGTGTGGACACAAAACTGGGGACATGCTGGTGTGTGGACACAAACTGGACATGCTGGTGTGTGGACACAAACTTTACTGAGTGTGGACACAAACTGGGTACAGCTCACAGTGCTGAAGAAAACGTTTTGAAGAGGAAGTTTTAATTTTGACAACCTCATGTTCTTTACAGAGCTTTTACAAGTCATGAGAGTGTGCGATACGTTGCGTCAGTAAACCCCCACCCATTTTGTGTGTGTGTGGTGTGTGTGTAGTCGTGTGTGTGTGTGTGTGTGTGTGTGTGTTTGTGTGTGTCTGTGTAGTAGGAAGTGCTGACAGCACAATATGAGCAACATGCGCGACTTTATGCCAAGTGACAGACAAGATAGTCAAAAACTTTATGCAGGGAAAATTAAACTCTAAGTTGAGTCTGGAACCAAGTATCGAACAAGCATAGAAAAATTTGCATGGAATGGGTGGGTGGGGTTTTCGTCGGTCTTACATCAAACATCTCTGTGTTTACCCCTTCCCAACTCACTCACTCACTCACTCTATCTCTCTCTCTCTCTCTCTCTCCTCATTATATTCTGGAAACAAATAAATACGGAAACACGAGAAGTTGGGTGCAAGCTGTGAGCCAGAGATTTCATTGAGTAATTGAGATAATTTATTAATGGTTTGTATGTTTTTCATATATGATCAGACTCGAGTCATTATAGGGAATGAATGATCTCAGATGAAGTGAAGTTCTCGACCTTGTACAGCCAGAGTTGTAGTTCTGTTGCCGTCTTGTTGTTAGTAGTAGTAGTAGTAGTCAGTAGTTGTAGTATAGTAGAAGAGTCGGGAGGGGAGGCGTAGACAACCATAGAAGTGGTGCATAATGAAGGTGAGAGAGTTACACTGTGCCCTCGTACAGTTTTGCAGCATCTGATGTCGGCAGGTACGAGATATGCCTTTATTCTGAGTGTATAGCACAGAGCCAGAGACTAATTGCTGGAACAGTTTTGTTTAAGAGAGCCTGGTGCCATTGTCAGTCGATGGCTTCAGAAATGTCCAGTACTACACTCAGCTGAACCTTCAATCATCAGTGGACCGCTGCTAACTAATGGAGAGGTTTAATGGTCAGCGCAGGTAATCCTTTTCTTGAAAACCATATTGGCGGTCATAAAATAACCTGGGCTAATAATAAATTAATTTTATTTTCTGCCAGTGATTGACACCAGGTTGACACTGCTAATTATCGCTCGGACTTCATAAATTAAGTATCCGCACAGAAGGTAATTTACTAGTCTCTTCCTTCACCTCTGTTATTTACCCATCCCTCCTTGGGTTTCATAAATTGTCACTCAGGTAACGAGTCATGCAACACTGTCGTTCCTGTTCTAGTCACAGAGCTCTTACCTTAGCCTAAACCGAGGAAAACTCTGGCGTGACTGGAGCAGCAAGCCAGTACTTGTTGCCAAGCTTCATGGACCATTTTGATACGTACCAGCGGCTCCCCTAGGACGCAACTGGTCACCCTGGGCAAGTGCGGACCACGTGTTGCCAACACACCTCTAACAGAGTAGCGTGGCCGTTGCGTCTTGCAATCTTCTCGTTCCTCCTGTTGTACACAAAACATAAAGAGTGTGAAGAAAAACGTTAATATTTCACGGGGGAAGGTTAAACCTTATATACTTTCATCACAAAAGGAATGGAGGATGCTTGGATCGTCTCTTCATGAGACAGTGTTAATTATACTGACCTACTTCAGCGAGCCTTTAAATAGCAGAACAAAGAAAGAGTAAACGAGCGGAATTGGAATAAAAGGAAGACAAAGGTATTTATTTTTATTATTGTTGTACTAATTCCACGTCATTTTTGAGAGGAGGTTGTGCTGTACTTTTGAAAAAAAAAAATTCCAGGATTCTCCAGAAAGTCGGATAAACGGCACTACTGAAAGCAACAAGGTAATCTTGAGAAAATAGCAGTGTTCCTCCCTCAGTATGATCGACGAGGACATTCGAGCACTCCAGGAAGATTTGAATAGACTGATGCAGTGGTCGGAGAAGTGGTAGATGCAGTTTAATATAGACAAATGCAAAGTTCTAAATGTTGGACAGGACAATAACCATGCCACATATAAACTAAATAATGTAGATCTTAATATTACGGATTGCGAAAAAGGTTTAGGAGTTCTGGTTAGCAGTAATCTGCAAAACCAACACAACAGTGTTTAAGTGTTCGCAATAATGCTTAATAGAATCCTTGGCTTCATATTCAGAAGAATAAATAATAGGAGTCCTTCAGGTTGTTCTTCAACTTATACATACCTTGGTTAGGCATAATTTAGATTATGCTGCACATTTTGGTTCACCTTATTACAGAATGGATATAAATTCTCTGGAAATGTACAAAGGAGGATGAAAAGTTGTCCATGTATCAGAAACTTCCACCTATGAGGATAGCTTAGGGACCTGAAAATCCTTGCACTCTCTCTAGGAAGACGTAGAATTAGGGGAGGATATGATTGAGGTGTATAATTGGTAGACAGGAATAAATAAAGGGGATGTAAATAGTGTGCGGAAATAAAAAAAATATCTAGCCTAGACAGGACTCGCAGCAATGGGTTTAAGTTCGGGAAAATATTCAGATTCAGGAAGGATATAGGGAAAGTCTGGTTTGGTTAATAGAGTTGTGGATGAGTGGAACTAAACTCCCAAAGTACCGTTATAGGGCCAGAACGTTGTGTAGCATTTAAAATTGGTTGGATAAATACATGAGTGATGTGGGGGGTGTGTGTCTAGACATGATAGCTGTGCTACCAGGCGGTTGCCGTGTTCTCCTTATGTCAATGTGACCTGACCTGTCTAGGTTGGGTGCATTGGCTTAAGCCGGTAGGAGACTTGGACCTGCCTTTCGCATGGGCCAGTAGGACTTGCGGCAGTGTTCCTTCGTTATTATGTTCTTATGTTCTTATAACGACATTTTCAGTGACAATCCTAGAATTTTCTCGAACTTTGTTTGGAAAAATATGTATATACTAGATTCAATATTAGCAATATATTAATATATATATATATGTGTGTGTTGTGTGTGTCGTGCCGAATAGGCAGCAGGAACTTGCGATCTTGGATTAAAATAGCAACGCTCATTTGCCATATAGGACAAGTGAAAATTTGTGCTATGCAATAATTTCGCCCTAATTCATTCTGTAACCTATACGAAAATATATATTTGATTGTGTTTGTTTACTATTTAAATTATTGTAAACAAAATCTACAAATCTAAAATATATTTGTTGGGTTAGGACTAAAATTAAATTGTTCTTGTTATTAATAACGGTTAGGTAAGTTTTCTAAGTTCCTTTTGGTGCAAAAATTAAAATTTTTTACATAACTTTAATCAAAAAAAATACATCTTTAAAACGTATATAGAGAAAATTTTAGAAAGGATTTAATTTTTAATGGTTATTGCTACATTTTTTTTTTTTCGACCAGTTTTACATATTCGGCACGACAATTAATATAAATTTATATATATATATATTTATATAATAATATATATATAAAATGTGTGTGTGTGGGTGTGTTGTATGTGTCTGCACGAATAGGTAAAACTTGTAGATTTGGATTAAATAGCAAAGCTCTCTTCTTGCTGAATAAGGCAAGGGAAAAATTTGTGTATTCGTAATTTCACAAAAAAAAAAAAAAAAAAAAAAAAAAAAAAAAAAAAAAAAAAAATAAAAAAAAAAAAAAAAAAATCTGACCTATAACGAAAAACTATAATTTCATGCTTATTATTAAAATTTTTGTAAAAACTTTTCTAAAATACTTTTAGTTGGATTACTTCTTCTTAGGGACCAGAGCTTTGTGTGATGGGTTAAGGAAGAAGGATGGGTAAGGATGGAAATATTGGTAAAAGGGTGGGAGGGGGGGGGAGAGGTAGGATATAAAGGGAAGTGGACCCATCCACTTTGGTTGACATTTCTTAAAGTGTATGTGAAAATGATAAGATGTTTCTTAAAGGGGTATATTACTCAACCCTTCACAGAGTCACATAGATATAATAGTATATAAGTTACATGACTCTGAATTGGTTGTATAATTATAAAGTTGCCAATGTTTTTTTTTTTTCGTCGATTGCACAACGGATATTTATGCGACAAAGGAAGGCAATAATTTTTTGGCCAGTTTAAATATTTCGTGACAATGGCTTCTTACTAGGTGGTGTCCAGCCATAGTTTAATGGCATAATTTTTACATTAGATAGTTATATAAGTTGTCTCCCTAATTGGGGGAGATGTTTTTCTCAGATTTACATAGAAGTGGTTCTCTGGTGGTATCCAATCTTCATTCATCAGGGAGGTTGCTCAATATCATGGGTCGAGGGTTATTGCATCTTTTGAAATAAAACGACGGACCCTCGTTGGGAGTCTTTCTTTGAGGTCCGGTGAGGCGGAGTTTTGATGGTATTAATCTGTGGATTTACCACTTGTATAGGATGTCCCTTCTCTATTCTGGCTGTTAGTTCTTGAATTGTATAAAGTTGTTTCTTTTTTAGGGTGTCAAGGCGTACATTTTGGCAGTAGTTATATCTGGTTGTATGTGTAAATCTGCAATTTTAACTATGTACTCTCCTCGGTATCGTAATAAGCGAGGTATATTCTGGACCCTTTGTAGCCGTTAAGCATGTTAGGTTTTGTCGTAATGACATTGGGAACAAGGTATTCGAGGTATAGTCTTTTTATCATTTTAATACAGATGTTTTTTGACATGATTGAGGGGCTTGATTGAATCGATTTAGACTGCTCAAGGACCTGTCTTTGGCTATATTGATCCTTTTTAATTACATGAGATGTTGGTGGAGCAGCCTGTCTATTTCATATCCCAAGATCTTGTTAGAACTGTTTCTAATGGCTACAGGTGTACATCTGATGGAGATACCTCCTTTATATTCGATGGTTGAATGCAAAACATACTATCGTGCTAACAAGGACCTTGTCAGGGTTAGTCGTTAATCCTCAATTTCTTTTCCAATTTAGATGTTTCTACGAGTTCAATATTCATTTTTTCTAGGACTCTTCATTCTTGTATTTTCATGTTAATGGAGCTGATGAGACGACATGAATTACATCATCTGCAAACTGTGTCACAATGTGTATTCATTAAACTTGGTTGAGGAAGGTAATTCACTATATGTTGAAACGGAATTGGACTTATGACCAAGAACCTTGGTGGGGACAACAGCTGTGTAGCTGTTGGTTTAAAAGGATCTGTCGAAATTGCCATGAAGGTGGAATGATTTTTCTTTGAGTTAAGAAATTTTTTATTAATCAGAGAAGTAATGTCCAGTTATGGGACTGGTAGGTCAATGAGTTTGTTTATAAGGACATCTTTGCCATAAGCTTCAAAAGCTTATGAAAAATATCTGGTAGGCCTTAGGGCTAGATGCCCTGATGTTTATAGACTTGCTACCAGTTATCAAAAATAACATTTATTGCATGATTGGTACCTCTGTGTGTTCCTATTGCAAAATTGTTTTTCAGTAAAAAAGTGAACTTAAACTCCATATAGTAGTTCAATATGTTGGAAATAACTTTCTCTGAACTTTTCAGTGACTTCAAGTTTTTAATAAAAAAAAAAAAAGGATTAGGTCTATAGTTCAAGGTTGGTGGATGTCTTTAATGAGCGTAGCAAGATAGATCATCCTAGCAGTCTTTAAACAAATGGGAAAATGTCTGAGGCCAATGAGGGAATTAAAGTATTTACCAAAGAACTGTTTGCAATTTCTAGGTGGTACTTTATTTGCTTTCTTTATTATTCCAGAGAGGTCCTGGGGCTCTATTTCTCATTCTTCCAATAACCTGGACTTATCTATAGTAATGTAATAGGTCATAGTAAGCGGGTGGGTATCTTCAGAGTTGAAAGTATAGATGGGAAGGTTGTGGGTAGATCATCACAAGTTCTCATCTATCCATTAATGACAAACTGATAATGATTATTATAATTGACGACCTGTTATTGTGGGAGAGAAATTTTATCCCATTCATCACCCATCAAATTGCCTGGTCCTGTGGTTCGTCACAGTTTAATTTCAACATCTTCATTCATCCTCCTCATCAGTGAAGGTATGATCTAGGTAGTTAGGTACCTTGTGCTTTTGCCCTAATAGTTGTCGGATCTTACTCCAACATTTTGCTTGTTCACGTTGTTACTGATTAGCCTGAAGAAGAACTAGAAAGAAATTTCCATATTGTCCCGTTCGTTTGTGAGACTAATCTTGTAATTAATTCTTGCCTTAATAGGTGCGTGATTGCTGCTGGTGGTTGTCGCGTTTTGAAGAAGCCTTCGACATTCTGCTTGATAATTCTAAAATTGTCTCTAATTTCCTAGTAGGGGGTTTATATTGTTGGTATATCATTGTGGAAGCTAATTGGCAAGCTTGTATTTGTAGCTGCAATAATTCGATTATGAAGGGACCTGTTTTGCATCATCAATTGCACTGGAAGGTAGATTTTCCAATGGACACAATTTCATCGTCACCAGAAAGAAATGCCCTGAAGGGGGTTCAAATCCTAGGGTGTTAAGATTGGGTTTAGGAGTTACTGGTATTCTAAATGGAGATGTTGTAGTGTATTAAAACAGGGATATGGTCAGATCCTACATTTCCACCGGGAGATATTACGACAGTGAAAGATGTCACAGTCTCTGTTTTGTCTGGACTATTGTGGTGTCCCTGGTTGAGGTCCAATGTACGATTTAAAGAATGGGCCTTGAAATGACAAGTTTCTAGCTGTCATAGATATTAAAGAGAATGATTTTCCTTTTAAGATCACCCTGTGGATTACAAGCTCCACAGTTGAAGAGGGCAGGGTGATGAGCGTTAAAATCTCCCGTCTGAATTGTTGGAATATTTCTGATTATATCCTATGTTAGAGGAATTGACTCGATATATGTTGTCTCGGGGGGGAAAATATCCAGTTCCTATTCTAGTTGTACAGGGAGGACGTTGTTAGTTCTATTGCAAGATTGTTATCTTCATCAACATGATATTTTTAAATAGTATAGGCCTAATTTAACCAAGATGGCTACACCACTAAAGGGGTCCTCTCGATTTCTCCACAGTAATAGTGTATCCTCGTAAATTTAATAGTGATCAAAACTCTTGCAGATGTTTCGTTAAAAGTATACATCGGGTTGTAGAACTTATGTAGTTCAACCTCCAAGAAGGTAACGGTTATTAAAGAAATGTTGAACATTAAGTTGGAAAATTGTACATCCCCATATTTTCTTGCACCTTCGTCGTTGTACTGTCGTTGTACGCCTGCAAGTAAAAGTTCACGTGTGTATCCACTCTAATCCTGCTGGACTCGTCAAGGGGAGGAGCGGAACGGGGAAACTTTTGCGTGGGTGTTGCTTGCTACTATATTAAAATTTGCCATCATCCACTTAGAGGTAGTAATATTAACAGACTAATTAGGAATCGGTAGAGTCATCATCAGAAAACTGAGGTATGCTATTCCAGTACTGGAAGCAGAGGCTCGTGAGTGTTAATGGGAGACTGTGGAGGTCAAACGGGATTAGTAAGCTAAATTATAATTGGCGATTGTTTATTAAGATGGGTCAGGGTAAGTTTTCCTATGGACGTTCTTTGCCACAAAATTATTAATTCTTACATTAACATTAATGATAAAAATAAAAATTTTTTAATCGTATAACGAGGAAAATGTTTAGAATTTTAACGAGTTATGCTACATAACATGTTTTTAACTATTCGGCACGATGTATATAATTTTATTTTATATATATATTATATATTATATATATATATATTTTATATATATACTATATATATATATATATATATAATTTGTCGTGCGAATAGTCGCCCTGAAATTTGCGATCTTGGTCTTAAAATAGCACCGGCTCATCTTGCCATATAGGACATGTGAAAATTTGTGTATGCAATAATTTCGCCAAAATCATTCTGAACCTAACGAAAAAAATATATTTGATCGTGTTTGATTAGTATTAAATTATTATAAACGTACTTAAAATATATTTAGTTGGGTTAGGCTAAAATAAATTGCTCTTATCATAATAAGGTTAGGTAAGTTTTCTAAGATTCTTTTGGTGCAAAATTAAAATTTTTTTACATTAACATTAATGAAAAAAATATATCTTTAAACGTATAAGAGAAAATTTCAGAAAGGATTTAATTTTAAACGAGTTCTTGCTAATTGACCAGTTTTACATTCGGCACGACATATATATATATTTATATATTATATATAATATATATATATTATATAATATATATATTACAGCATATGCAAATACGTTACTTACACATGAGATAAGTGAAGCGTAGTGGCATTAGATTACAAGAAGACAAGAGGAGAGAGTACTGCAGTAGTGTACTGACTCAGAGATAAAAATTACCTCCGCTACTCAGTGTGTACACTCTATTATTGCCAAAGTAATACTTCCTCATACTTTTTTCGACTGGTAATTTATTCAAGTTAAATTTATCACGCTTGGATCCACTTCGAGGACAGCGTGAAGCAAGCTTTTATGCCACAAGACGGGCAGAAAGCAGCAACTTCACTCTGGCTGTACCCTTCTCCAGAACATCACTCCATCTGAGATCATACATACCCAGGATGACTCGAGTATGAAACACATTCGTACAGGATAATGATGTCAACGAGATAAAGTCAGTTGATCAAATGAAAATGCTGGCCCACAGATGGCTCCAACTTCATCCTGTTCCCTACTTGTATGTCTCATAACAATAGAAATGCTTTCAAATGAGCTGATGTAGGTAACAGCTCTTAGTTTGTCAATAAAGTTAGGAATCCTTAACCTGTAAATAGCTTGTCAATAAAGCTAGGGATCCTTAACCTTGTCAAACCATGTGTAAAAAAAAAACAGAGAAAGAGACGGAATGAGCATTTAAGAAACCTCTCAGACTTGCTTTTTATTTGGTCAACTGTCTTCATTAAAAGCTAATCAAATTTAAGAAGAAACGCGTTGAACAGAGGCTGGACGTTCTTTTTTAGGTTACTGCTACGGCATCATCTCTGGTGATTCCCTGACCTTCCTCTGGATGGTCAAACGTCTACAAGACGCCCAGATGCCTGCAAATGTGTCTGATTCATATTGTCTTTATTATATACCGCTGATGTACAAGATGGTGCCACAACCCATCAATACTTCGGTATCAATGAAATTAATTCTATGGTTTTTTCTACGTACGCGTATGTGCGTACGTACGTGTGTGTGAGAGAGAGAGTAGAGTTTGTGTGCATGTACGTTTGCGTGCGTGTACACTGCTGACACTCTTCAAGGGACATACATTGCCTGATGAAGGGAAGTTAACCAGGTTTGATCAAAGAAATGGGAGTCTAAGGCAACTCCAGTTCCTTGAATCAGAAGACCTGAACTCCCATTCAGTTCCTTTCCCCCCTCCCCTCAGAAGATGGTGGAAAGGGAAGAGGGTAGTTAAATGGATTAATGGGAGATGACAGAGAAATTAACGATGAGGGGAATTAAATGAGAGGAGAGTAAATACAGTGGTAGGAGGGTAATGGAAAGATGATGGGGAAGAGATGACCAAAGCGGTGATGATGAGGGAAGGTGGAGGGAGAGTAGAGAGAAGAGTGAAAGAGAAAAGACTAGAGTGAAGCTGGAAGAAGGGACTGTACACAGAAAATAATAGAGTATGGGAAGATAAAAGATAAAACAGTGATATTAGGAGAGACGAGAGCTTGTATCACCTCACTCACCAACTTCCTTATGTCCAATATTTGACGAGGTATATGTGGTGCTACAGTGTGATATATGTGGTGCTACAGTGTGATATATGTGGTGCTACAGTGTGGTATATGTGGTGCTACAGTGTGGTATATGTGGTGCTACAGTGTGGTATATGGGTGCATACAGTGTGTATATGTGGTGCTACAGTGTGGTATAGTGGTGCTACAGTGTGGTATATGTGGTGCTACAGTGTGTATATGTGGTGCTACAGTGTGGTATATGTGGTGCTACAGTGTGGTATATGTGGTGCTACAGTGTGGTATATGTGGTGCTACAGTGTGGTATATGTGGTGCTACAGTGTGGTATATGTGGTGTTACAGTGTGGTATATGTGGTGCTACAGTGTGGTATATGTGGTGCTACAGTGTGGTATATGTGGTGCTACAGTGTGGTGTATGTGGTGCTACAGTGTGGTATATGTGGTGCTACAGTGTGGTATATGTGGTGCTACAGTGTGGTATATGTGGTGCTACAGTGTGGTATATGTGGTGCTACAGTGTGGTGTATGTGGTGCTACAGTGTGGTACATGTGCTACAGTGTGTGGTCTTGTGGTGCTACAGTGTGGTATATGTGGTGGCTACAGTGTGGTGATATGTAGGTGCTACGTGGTATAGTGTGTACAGTGGGTGTTGTGTGCTACAGTGTGGTACATGTGGTGCTACAGTGTGGTACATGTGGTGCTACAGTGTGGTACATGTGGTGCTACAGTGTGGTACATGTGGTGCTACAGTGTGGTATATGTGGTGCTACAGTGTGGTATTGTGTGCTACAGTTGTGGTATGTGGTGCTACGTGTGGTATATGTGGTGCTACAGTGTGGTACATGTGGTGCTACAGTGTGGTACATGTGTGCTACAGTGTGGTACATGTGGTGCTACAGTGTGGTGCTATGTGGTGCTACAGATGTGGTATATGTGGTGCTACAGTGTGGTACATGTGGTGCTACAGTGTGGTACATGTGGTGCTACAGTGTGGTATATGTGGTGCTACAGTGTGGTATATGTGGTGCTACAGTGTGGTACATGTGGTGCTACAGTGTGGTACATGTGGTGCTACAGTGTGGTACATGTGGTGCTACAGTGTGGTACATGTGGTGCTACAGTGTGGTACATGTGGTGCTACATGCTGTATAGTGTGCTACAGTGTGGTATGTGGCTTCAGTGGTTGTACATGTGGTGCTACAGTGTGCTATATGTGGTGCTACAGTGTTGACATGTGGTGCTACAGTGTGGTACATGTGGTGCTACAGTGTTGGTAATGTGGTGTCAGTGTGGTACGATGTGGTGCTACAGTGTGGTACATGTGGTGTCGTGTGGTTAAGTGGTGCTACGTGTGGGTATTTTGGGGGCTAAGTTGGTTATGTGGGTTCTGCAGGTTTGTTAAAGTGGTGGGGTCAGTGTGGTCAGTGGTCCGTGTGGTGTATGTGGGCTACAGTGTGGTGTATGGGTGCCGGTGGGTTTAATTGGTGTACGTGGTTGGTAAAAGTGGTGCTACATGTGGTTTAAAGTGGTGCTAGGTGTGGTACTGTGTGTAAGTGTGTAATTTTGGTGCTCGTGTGGGGAATGGGTGTCGTGTGGTACATGTGGTGTACATTTTTGGTCTGGTTCAGTGTGGTAATTTTTTTACATGTGGTAAAAGTGGTTAATGTGGGGACATGTGGTGCTAAGTGTGGTCTTGGGGCTACGGTGGTATATTGGTTACAGTGTGGTACATTGGGGTACAGTGTGGTCATGTGGTATGTGGGTTCTGGGGCTTTGTGTAATTGGTTACAGTGTGGTACATTGGGTCTACAGTGTGGTACATTGGTGCTACATGTGGTACATTGGTGTACGGGTGGTACATTTTGGGGACGGGTGGTACATGTGGGGTCAGGGGGGGAATTGGTGCTACAGTGTGGAAAATGTTCTTCAGTGTGGACTGTGGGTTTCACAGGGGGACATGTGGGTACGTGTGGTAATTTTGGGTGTTGGTATTTGTGGTGCTGGGTGTACGTGGTGTTTTAAGGGGGGGTAATGTGGTGTAAAGGGTGGTAATGTGGGTAAAAAGGTGGAAGGGGTTTTTTAC
>NC_069437.1:34557244-34569744 GCF_026875155.1 Cherax quadricarinatus
GTATAATAGAAATTTTAAAAGGACTTAATTTTAAATGAGTTCTTGCTAATTGACCAGTTTTACATATTTGGCAAGATATATATATATATATATATATATATATATATATATATATATATATATATATATATATATATATATATATATATATTTTATATATATATATATATATATATTGCATATTATTGAATGCTTTATATACATATTTTTTCCAAACAAGGTCGAGAAAATTCTATGGATATGTCACTGAAAATTTCGTTATGTACACGTTGATCATACTGAGGGAGGAACACTGCTATTTTCTCAAGATTACCTTGTTGCTCTCAGTAGTGTCCTTTATCCGATTTTTCAGTACTGTTGTTTATCCGATTTTTCAGTACTGTTGTTTATCCGATTTTTCAGTACTGTTGTTTATCCGATTTTTCAGTACTGTTGTTTATCCGATTTTTCAGTAGTGCCGTTTATCCGACTTTCTGGAGAATCCTGGAAATGTTTTTTTTTTTTTTCAAAAGTACAGCACAACCTCCTCTTAAAAATGACGTGGAATCAGTACAACAATAATAATAATAATAATACCTTTGTTTCCTCCGCTCGTTGTGCTCTTCTTTGTGTCTGCTATTAAAGGCTCGCTGAAGTAGGTCAGTATAAGTAAACACTGTCTCCATGAAGAGACGATCCAGCATCCGCCATTCCTTGTGATGAATGGTATATATGGGTTTAACCTTTCCCGTGAATATATTAACTGTTGATTCACATTCTTATGTTTGTGTACACAGGAGGAATCGAGAAGATTGCAAGACAGGAACGGCCACGCTACTCTGTTAGAGGTGTGGTTGGCAACACGTGGTCCGCACTGCCCTGGGTGACCAGGTGCGTCTAGGGAGCGCTGGTGACGTATTCAAAATGGTCCAGGAAGCTTGGCAACAAGTACTGCTGCTCCACTCAGCGCTGAGTTTCCTCGGTGGAGGCTAAGGTTAGGAAGCTCTGGTCTACAACAGGAACGACGGTGTTGCTTGACTCAGTTACCTGAGGACAATTTATGAAACCCTAGGATGGGATGGGTAAAGAAAAGAGAGATGAAGGAAGAGACTAGTAAATTACCTTCTGTGCGGATAATAAGTTATGTAGTCCCGAGCGATAATTAGCAGTGTCACTGGTGTCAATCACTGGCAAAGTAAAATTATTTTATTATTACCAGGTTATTTATGACCGCCAATATGGTTTCAGAAAAGGATTTCCTGCAGCTGACCATTAAACCTCTCCATTAGGTAGCAGCTGTCACTGGGTGATTTAAAGTTCAGCTGTGTTGTAGTACTGGACATTTCTGAAGCCTTCGACTGACTATGGCACCAGGCAATTAGTCTCTGGCTCTGTGCTACACTCAGAATAAAGGCATATCTCGTACCTGCTCGACATCAGAGGCTGCAAAACTGTACGAGGCACAGGTACTCTCTCACCTTCAGTATGCACCACTTCTATGGGTTGTCTGCGCTCCCCTCCCGTCTCTACTACTATACTACTACTACTACTACAACAAGACGGGCAACAGACTACACTCTGGCTGTACTATGGTCGTGAACTTCACTTCATCTGAGATCATTCATTCCTATAATGACTCGAGTCTGGATCATATATGAAAAACATACAAACATTAATAAAGTACTCAATTAACGCAATGAAATCTCTGGCTCACAGCTGGCTCCAACTTCATCGTGTTCCGTATTTATTTGTTTCCAGAATATAATGAGGGAGAGAGAGTGAGTGAGTTGGGGAAGGGGGAAAACAGAGATGTGGGAGGGAGACCGACCGAAAACCCACCCACCCATTCCATGTATTTTTCTTGCTTGGTCGATACTTGGTTCCAGACTCAACTGAGAGTTTAATTTCCCTGCAGATGTTTTTTGACTATCTTGTCTGTCACTTGCATAAAGCGCGCATGTTGCTTATAATGTGGCTGTCAGCACTTTCCTACGTACACACACACAAACACACACACACACACAAAATGGGGTGGGGGTTTACTGACGCAACGTATCGCTCACTCATGACTTGGTAAAGCTCTGTAAAGAACAAGACGTTGTCAAAATTAAAACTTCCTCTTCAACGTTTCTTCAGCACTGTGAGCTGTACCCAGTTTATATCCACACTCAGTAAAGTTTGTGTCCACACTCAGTAAAGTTTGTGTCCACACTCAGTAAAGTTTGTGTCCACACTCAGTAAAGTTTGTGTCCACACTCAGTAAAGTTTGTGTCCACACTCAGTAAAGTTTGTGTCCACACTCAGTAAAGTTTGTGTCCACACTCAGTAAAGTTTGTGTCCACACTCAGTAAAGTTTGTGTCCACACTCAGTAAAGTTTGTGTCCACACTCAGTAAAGTTTGTGTCCACACTCAGTAAAGTTTGTGTCCACACTCAGTAAAGTTTGTGTCCACACACCATAATGTCCAGTTTGTATCCACACACCAGCATGTCCAGTTTGTGTCCACACACCAGCATGTCCAGTTTGTGTCCACACACCAGCATGTCCAGTTTGTGTCCACACACCAGCATGTCCAGTTTGTGTCCACACACCAGCATGTCCAGTTTGTATCCACACACCAGCATGTCCAGTTTGTGTCCACACACCAGCATGTCCAGTTTGTGTCCACACACCAGCATGTCCAGTTTGTGTCCACACACCAGCATGTCCAGTTTGTGTCCACACACCAGCATGTCCAGTTTGTATCCACACACCAGCATGTCCAGTTTGTGTCCACACACCAGCATGTCCAGTTTTGTGTCCACACACCAGCATGTCCAGTTTGTGTCCACACGCCAGCATGTCCAGTTTGTGTCCACACGCCAGCATGTCCAGTTTGTGTCCACACGCCAGCATGTCCAGTTTGTGTCCACACACCAGCATGCCCCGTTTGTGTCCACACCCCCGATGTCCTTTTGTACCCACACCCAGCTGTCTTTTGGTCCACACACCAGATGTCCAGTTTGGTCCCACACCAGTGTCCAGTTTGTGTCCACACACCAGATGTCCGTTTGTGTCCAACACGCATGTATTTTGTGTCCACCACCAGCATGTCCATTTTGTGTCCCAACGCATGTCTTTTGTGTCACACACCGCATGTCCATTTTGTGTCCACCCCGCTGTCCATTTTGTGTACAAAACGCGCCCCAGTTTTTTCCCAACCCCCGCTGTCCAGTTTGTGTCCACACCCAGCTTTCCCAGTTTGTGCCAAACCCCGCATGCGTTTGTACCCACAACCATAAGTCCGTTTGTACCCAAAAACCCATAATGCCCAGTTTGATCCACACCTAATGCCCGTTGTGTCCACCCCCAGCATGCCCAGTTTGGTCCAAACCGATCCCCCTTTTGTGCCCACACCAGCTGCAGTTGTGTAAAACCACCAGCTGCCCAGTTTGTGCCCACACCCAGATGTCATTTTTTGGTCCCACCCAGATGTCCAGTTTGTGCCCACCCCAGCTGTCCAGTTTGTGTCACACCCCAGCATGCCCAGTTTGTGTCCACACCCAGTTTTCCCGTTTGGCCCCAAAAACCGCATGCCCCGTTGTTCACACCCAGCTGTCGTTTTTGTCAACACCATAATGTCAGTTTGTACCCCACCACCGCAGTCCAGTTTGTGTCCACACCCAGCATGTCCGTTTGGTCCACACCCAGATGCCCAGTTTGTGTCAACCACCAAAATGTCCAGTTTGTACCACAACCATAATGTCCAGTTTGTATCCCCCCCTAATGTCCAGTTTGTATCCCACCCAAAATGTCCGTTGTATGTGGAAATTTTCCCTTATTATTTCCTTCTGTTTTTTCTTTTCTCTGCGTTCAAAAGATGAAAATATTCAATTTTCCCTTTATTTACAAATTTTTAATCGGGCCCTTGATTATTTGTGTTTCATGGTTATGTGTCGGAGGGGGGGGGGGGCCCTTTACTTTACTATCACTTGTAGTTATGTTGTACACTCATAACCCCCGTTTTTGTTGTACATATAAAACCCCTGTAGTTACTGTTGTAACGTCATACACCCCTGTAGTTATGTTGTAAACGTCATACACCCCTGTAGTTACTGTTGTAAGTCATAACAGTAGTTACTGTTGAAACACGTATACAAGTAGTTTGTTGAAAACCCTTACCAAAACGTTACTTTGACGTCATACCCCCTGTGTTATGTTGTACACGTCTAACATGTAGTTCTGTTGTACACATACACATGTAGTTAGTTGTACACGTCATACAAATGTAGTTACTTTTGTACCGAAATACACCCCTGTAGTTATGTTGTACCCCCCTAACCCCTGTTTTATTTTGTACACTATACACCGTAGTTATGTTTACACCCTCCACCTGTGTTATGTTGTAACCATACCCCCTGAAGTTACGGTTACACACCCATAACCCCTGTAGTTCTGTTGTCCCCCTCATAACCCTTTTGTTAGTTGAAACCCCCAATGCACCTGTAATTCTTTTTTTTTAAACCCCAAAAACCCCTTTTGGTTACGTTGTATACCCTCATACAACCTGTTTTTTTCTGTTGTAACGTCTTTCAACCTTTTAGTTACGTTGTAAAAAGTCATAACACTTAGTTACTGTTGTCCCGTATAAACCTGTAGTTATGTTTAACCCCTACACCTGTGTTTGTTGTCCCCCCAATCAACCTGGTTAGTTGTATACCTATACACACTGAAAGTTACTGGTTAACCCTCATAACCCTGGGTTTGTTGTATACCCTCTACACCCTGAGTTACTGTTGTATCCCCTCACCCCAAAGTAGTTTGTTGAACCCTCATAACCCTGTGTTAGTTGTATCCCTATACACCTGAGTTATGGTGTTCCCCTATACACACCTGGTTTGTATACCCTCAACCCATTGTTGTATACCCTCTACAACCTGTAGTTACTGTTGCCCCCTTTTACACCCCTGTAGTTAGCTGTATACCCTCATACAACTGTAGTTACTGTGTTCCCCTCATACACCCCTTGTGTTCGTTGTTACCTCATACACCCCCGTAGTTATGTTGTATCCCCTTTAAACCCCTGTAGTTATGTTGTATACCTCCACCCCGGAGTTCTGTTTATACCCTCTCCCACACTGTAGTTACTGTTGTATCCTTACACACCTGTTTTTACTGTTTATACCCCCCATACATTTGTATTTGTGCCGTCATAAAACCTGTGTTATGTTGTACACGTCAACACACTGTGTTATGTTGTACCTATACCACCTGTAGTTATGTTGTACACGTTACACACCTGTAGTTACTTTTTGAAACCCATACACACGTAGTTATTTTTTTACACCCATAAAACCCCTGTAGTTATGTTGCCCGTCAAACACCTGTAGTTATGTTGTCCCCGTATAAACCGTATTTATGTTGTACACGTCTAAAACCCCGTAGTTATGTTGTACACGTCAACAACCGTAGTTACTGTTGTACCCCCCTAACCCCTGTAGTTACTTTTGTATACCCTCATACACACCTGTTTTATGTTGTTACCTCATACACCCTGTTTATTTTGTTACCCTATAACCTGTTTTACTTTGTATCCCTCACAACCGTAGTTACTGTGTATACCCTCTCACCCCTTTTAGTTACGTTGTATCCCCTCTACACCCCTGTGTTACTGTTGTATACCTTACAACGTTTTCGTTGAACGTTTACCCCCTGTAGTTATGTGTAAGTCATCAACCTGTGGGTTATGTTGTACAGTCTAACCCTGTGTTCGTTGTACCCCCAAAAACCAGTAGTTACTTTTTGTACACCCATACACACCTGTAGTTACTTTTTGTAACCTCATAACACCTGTAGTTACTTTTTACACCTCATAAAACCCTGTGTTATGTTGAAACCCCTCATAACCCCCTGTATTTTACTGTTTACTATAACACCTGTGTTATGTTACACCCTCTCACACCTGTAGTTACTGTTTTGTCACCCCTTACACACCTTTAGTGCTTTTGTAACCTATAACCCCTGTATTTATGTTGTACCGTCATAAACACCTGTAGTTACTGTTGTACACGCATACACACCTTTTGTTACTGGTAAAGCCCTAAACCCTGTGTTCTTTTTGTACAGTCATAACACCTGAGTTACTGGTACACCTATAACCCCTGAAAATTATGTTGTACCCCTCATAACACCTGTAGTTACTTTTTGAAACCCCTCATACAACTGGTTACTGTTGATCTCATACACCCCCTGTAGTTTCTGTTGTATCCCCTCATCACCCCTGTGTTATGTTGTACCCCCATAACACTGTAGTTAGTTGTATCCCTCAAAACCTGTATTTTACTGGTGTATACCTTTACAACCTGTATTTAGTTGTATCCCTCATAACCTGTGTTAGTTGTATCCCCCTCATACACACCTGTAGTTATGTTGTACTCCTATACCACTGTAGTTAGCTGATCCCCTCATAAACTGTGTTATGTTGTTCCCCATACAACCGTAGTTATGTTGTATCCCCATACAACCTTTTGTTATGTTGTATCCCCTCATAACCCTGTAGTTTGTTGTATACCTCATACACCCTTAGTTATTTTGATCCCCTCATCCCCCTGTAGTTACTGTTGTATCCCCATCCCCTGTAGTTACTGTTGTTATCTACACACCTGTAGTTATGTTGTATACCCTTAACATTAGTTATTTTGGGTATCCCCTCATCACATGTAGTTATGTTGTATACCCTTTACAAACCTGTAGTTATGTTGTATCCCCTTGCCCCCTGTAGTTTGTTGTATGCCTATGCCCCCTGTGTTACTTTGTATGCCCTCATACAATTTTTGTTACGTTGTACCCCCTCATACCCCCTGTGTTATGTTGTACCCCCTCATACACCCCTTTTGTTACGTTGTACCCCCTCTACAATGTAGTTAGTTGTCCCCCTTCACAATGTAGTTATGTTGAAACCCCATCCCGTAGTTACTTTTGTCCCCTCATAAAACCCGAGCTAGTTGTAACCCTCATACGTAGCACGTTGACCCCCTCATACCCCCTGAGCTATGTTGAAACCACCTGTAGTTACGTTTCACCCTCATACACACCTGTGTTATGTTGTACACCTCATACACACCTGTAGTTACGTTGAAACCGTCTTAACACCGTAGTTTTGTTGTAACTTTTACACACTGTAGTTCTTTGTCAGTCATACACCCGTGTTATTTTGTACACGTCATACCACCTGTATTTAGTTGTAAGTCATAAAACCCCTGTAGTTTATGTTGTACCCCTTTTTAACACACCTGTATTTAAATGTTGTACAGTCATACACCTGTAGTTACTGTTGACACGTCAACACACTGTAGTTACTGTTGTACCCTATAAACCCTGTAGTTACTTTGAAACCCGTCATAAACCCCTGTAGTTCTGTTGTACACCTCAAAACCCCCTGTAGTTATTTTGTACACGTATACACACTTGTTATGTTGTACACGTCTACACACCTGTAGTTATGTTGTAACCCCTCATACACATCTACGTAGCACATTTAATAGCTACATATCCAGTATGGCTAGCACATCCAGTCTGGTAGCACATCCAGATGGCTAGCATCATAGTATGTCAGCATCACCCAGTATGTCTCATCACAGTACTGGCTGCATCATCCAGTATGTCTAGATCACCCAGTATGGCTAGCTCATCAGTTTGGCTAGTCACCCAGTATGGCTAGCATCTCCAGTTTGTCTAGCATCATTCAGAAATAGTAGATCATCTTACTGTTTTTGATCATCGTTGGTAGCATCATTCAGTATTAGCTAGCTTATCCATTTGGTAGTCATCAGTTGCGCATCATCCGTACTGTTGCATCATTCGAATGCTGTATCCAGATGTCTGCTCTTCTAGTAGGGCTAGCATACCCGCTTTGGCTAGCATCATCAGATGGCTAGATCATTCGTAAAGCTAGCATCACCCTTTTCTGTCTGACTTCCAGTTGGTACATCATTCAGAAATGCTAGATTCCAGTTTTTCTAGTATCCAGTACTGGCTAGCATCTTTCCCGTACTGGCTAGCATCTTCAGAAAATTGTTAGCTCTTGTACGTTAGCTTCCAGTACTGTCTGCATCATCCAGAGGGTAGCTTTCACCCGTACTGGCTGCATCTTTCCCGTAATAGCTAGATACCCAGTATGTTAGCATCTCCGTATTTTCTAGCATCATCCAGTACTGGCTGGCATTCAGTACGGCTAGCATCATTCGTTTTTGTAGCATCTCCAGTACTGGCTAGATATCCGTATGGCTAGCATACCCCGTATGGCTGTATCCAGTCTGGCTGCATCACCCAGTACGGGCTAGCATCTTTAGAAGCTGCATCATTTGTATGGCTAGCATACCAGTACTGGTAGCATATCCAGTATGGCTAGCATCTTTCAGAAATGCTAGCATCATCTGTACTTTTCTACATCATCCAGTACTGTCTAATCACTAGTACTGTCAGATCCCCAGTCTGGCAGCTTTCCAGTATGGCTGCTTCTTCAGTAATAGCTAGCTTCATCTGTATGTTAGATCATCCAGTCTGTTAGCATCATCCAGTACTGGTGCATACCCAGTACTGGTGCTCTCCGTATGGTGATCTTTAAAATAGCTAGTCATTAGTACTGTCTAGTTTCCCCAGTACTGGCTAGCATCATCCGTCGGCTAGCTCAACCATCTTAGCTAAGTTTTTTAAAACCCAAATTGGAAGTGCTACCTGCAGCTGTTGACATTACCATTATACCACTGCTGTATCTGTCTGTACACTGCTGTACCTGGCATCCCATGCTGTGCAACTGCTGTGTAAATCACCATTCCGGATGAGTACCCGTCAAAAAAAATGAGTCAAATTATAATTCTCTTCAAAAAAAAAGATGCGCATCTTACTGTTGAACTTTTGCCTCATTGTGTGTGCTGCTGTGCTGTGCTGTGTGCTGTGCTTTGCCCCGCCGCCCGCCGGCCGCCGCCCCCGCCGCCGCCGTGCTCTGCCGCCGCCGCCGCCGCCCCCTGTGTATACTGTATGTACCTGTAGTATATATGCTACTGCTACCTGTAGTACACTTTATATGCTGCTACCCGTAGTATACTGTCTATGGCTGCTACCTGTAGTACTTTGTACTATTTCTGCTGCTACCCGTGTTAGGGCTGCTACCTGTATACTTTTTATACTGTGCTCTACTGTAGTATAAATGAATGCTGTGCTGTCCCGTAGTATACGTACTACTGTGCCCTGTTATACTGAATGTGCGCTGCTACTGTAGTACTACTGACTACTGCGCTACCTGTGTACTATGTGCTGCTGTGCTGCTACTGAGTCTACGCGTGCTGCTGCTGTACCCGTTTACTATGAATGCTGTTTTGCTTCCTGTGTATACTGTGCTGCTACCCGTGTACTATGTACTCGCGTGCTCCCGTAGTACAGTACTACTGCGCTGTGCTACCGTATATACGTATATGTACCCGTGCACTATGTACTATGTACCTGTAGTACTAGTCTATGCTCTGTGTTTACTGTACTAGCTACCTGTAATACTGTACTATGCTACCTTTGTATAGTCTACTGTACCTGTAGTATCTGTCTATGCTATGTAGTATATTACTCTGCTCTGGTTTACTGTATATGCTGTGTACCTGTGACTACTGAAATACTGCTGCTGCTACCTGTAGTTAGGGATTGTATTAGAAAATTTAAAAAATTTTGTAGGTACTCTGATACTGTACCCTTTGACTTCTGTATCTGCTACCCGTAGTACACTGTTCTTTTCTGGTTTTCTGTAATTTTGTACTGTTTGATACTGTACATGTATTTCTTATATGCTCCCGTATACTCTGTACTCTGCTCCTGTAGTATACTGTACTACTGTTCTGCTACCTGGTAGGGACTACTGATTTTGCACCTGTAGTCTACTTACTACTGTACCTGTAGTATACTTACTACTGTACCTGTGTATCTGCTACTGCTGCGCTATGTGTATTTTGTACTACTGTGCTGCGCTACCCGTGTATACGTACTATGCTACCTGTTGTACACTGTTACTGTGCCCGCTACCGTAGTATACTGAAATACTGCTGCTGCTCCTGAGTACTACGTCTACTGTCTGCTGCTACCGTAGTATACTGTAAATCGTACCCGTGTATATTTACTATGTCTGCTACTTAGTTTCTATTATATCTGTGCTACCCGTGTATCTGTACTATGTCGCGTACCTTTTTTTACTACGTATATGCTTTTGTAGTACTACTGTATTGCTCGTAGTACTATTTTATACTGTACTCTGCTACCGTGTATACTGTACTACTGCTACTGTAGTATACTGTCTACTGCTGCTGCTGTACCTGTGTTTCTATGTATACTGTAAATGTAGTATATGTACTTTGCTCCTGTAGTATCTTACACTGACGTAGTACTACTGTACTATGCTACCTGTAGTATACTGTACTACTGCTACTGTAGTACTACTGTTTACTGTTCCCGTTGTACTACGATATGCTACGTAGTTACTGTATAGCTACCTGTAGTATACTGTACACTGCTCGGGTAGTACTCGTATACTGCTACCCGTGTACTATGTACTACTGCTACCCGTAGTACTACTGTATACTGTACCCGTGTACTACTGTACTACTCCTTTAGTATACTGTACTACTGCTACCTGTGTACTACTGTACTCTGGTACCTGTATACTATGTACTACTGCTACCCGTAGTATATGTACTACTGCTACCGAGTACTAAAAGTACTATGTACTGTAGTAATACTGTATACTGTACCTGTTTTTTGTATACTTACCTGTAGTACTACGTACTAGTATGTAGTCTCTGAAATTGTGTGCTACCGTAGTACTACTGTACTACTGCTCTGTAGTAATTGTTAGCTACGTGTTACTTATATGCTACCTGTATACTACTTACTATGTACGTGATACTGTTTCTACTGTACCTTAGATACGTACTACTGCTACCCGTAGTAAATAAATGTCTCTGTACCTGTAGTACTACTGTACTACTGTGTTGTACCTGAGTATTTTTTCTCTGCAGTACCTGTAGTACTAGTTATGTGTGCTACTGTATACGTGTCTACTGGCCTTTGTACGTGTATATGTATACTTCCTGTAGCCCTTTTCTGTATATGCTACTGTAGTACTACTGTCTCTGTATTAGTATACTGTACTAGTTCTGTATACTATGTTCTACTGTACCTGTTTGTCTATGTACTATGCTCCCCGTGTCTACTGTATATGCTACTGTAGTACTAGCTACTGTGCTCTACCTGTGTACTACTTATATCTACGGAACCCGTTTCTATGCACCTGTAGTACTACTGTACCTGTGTACTACTGTTTTACCTGTAGTTTTGTACTACTGCTACCCGTGTATATGTACTATGCTCTGTAGTTCTTACTTTACCTTTTGATTATACTGTATACTGCTCCTGTGTACTATGCTACCTGTGTACTATGTACTATCTCCTGTGTACTCTGTACGTAGTATACCCACTTTTAAAATTTTTCTCCCGTGTACTACGCGACCTGTAGTTACAAGCGCTGAGTAACCCCGTATACTGCGACGTAGTACTCTGTATACTGCGACCTGTTGTAATGTCTCTGCACTGTTATACTGCTACCCGGGTTCGTCTACTGCTTTCCCGTGTCTCTTTGCGACCGGTAAAGTATACCCCTTAAGGTTACTTATCTGCGACCTGTGTATACTTATTTTGGACCGTAGACTTACTGTTTTGTTATTATAACTTATATTACCTGTTTGTATACTGTACTGTGCTATGTAGTACTACTGATAATGCTACTGCTACCTGTAGTACTACTTCCTGCTATGTACCTGTAGTACTCTATACTGTTACTGCTACATGTTGTATACTATATGCTACTGCTGCTGCTACCTGTATTACTTTACTGCTACTGCTGCTGACTACCTGTAGTACTATACTGCTACTGCTGCTGCTACCTGTAGTACTACTGTACTGCTGCTGCTGCTACTGTCAGTACTACTGTACTATTGCTGCTGATACCTGTTTGTACTACTTTATATTGCTGTGCCTACCTGTAGTACTACTGTACTATTGCTGCTGCTACCGGTTGTATACTGTTACTACTGCTGCTGCTACCTGTTGTACTACTGTACTACTGCTGCTGCTACCTGTAGTCAGATGTACTACTGCTGCTACTACTTCAGTACTTCTGTGTTGCACTATGCTGCTACTCTTCTCAGTACTACTGGGTGCTTCTACTGCGACTACCTACCTTAGTACTATGTGCTGAACCATACCTTCTGTATATTGTGCTGCCACTACTGCATCCACTACCTTCAGTATACTACTGTGAATGCCACTACCTTCAGTATACTGTGCTGCACAATCTACTGCTTGTATTCCTTCAGTACTACTGTGCTGCCCTCTACTTCAGTACTACTGTGCTTGCCACTACCTTCAGTAATACTGTGCTGCCACTACCTCAGTACTACTGTGTGCTGCCACTACCTTCATGTACTACTGTGCTGCCTCTAATG
>NC_069437.1:34574744-34601475 GCF_026875155.1 Cherax quadricarinatus
CCTCACCACCTTTCACCACCTTCCCTCCCTCCATCCTTCCATCAGCACCTCCTTCCTCCATCCTTCCATCATCACCCGCACCTCCCTCCCTCCATCCTTCCATCCTCACCTCCTTCCTCCCTCCCATCCTCCATCATCACCACCTTCCCTCCCTCCATCCTTCCATCATCATCACCTCCTTCCTCTCCCATCCTTCCATCAAACACCACCTTCACCCCTCCATCCTTCCATCATCACCTCCTTGCCTCCCGCCATCCTCCATCATCACCTCCTTCCCTCCCTCCATCCTTCCACATCACCACCTTCCCATCCCTCCATCCTTCCATCATCACCTCCTTCCCTCCATCCTCCATCATCACCTCCTTCCCTCCCTCCATCCTTCCATCATCACCGTACCGTATTTTCCTTCCCTCCCATCATCCATCATCACCGACCTTCACCTCCCTCCATCCTTCCATCATCACCACCTTCCCTCCCTCCATCCTTCCATAATCACCTCCTTCCCTCCCCTCCATCCTTCCATCATCACCACCTTTCCCTCCCTCCATCCTTCCATCCATCACCTGTCCATCCCTCCTCCTTCCATCATCACCACCTTCCGCTCCCTCCACCTTCCATCATCACCGACCTTCCCTCCTCCATCCTTCCATCATCACCACCTTCCCATCCCTCCATCCTTCCATCATCACCACCATTCCCTCCCTCCATCCTTTCCATCATCACCGACCATACCCTCCATCCTTCCATCATCACCACATTCCCTCCCTCCATCCTCCATCATCGACCTCCTTCCCTCCCTCCCATCCTCCAATTCATCACCACCTTGCCCTCCCTCCATCCTTCCATCATTCACCACCTTCCCTCCCTCCATCCTTTCATCATCACCTCCTTCCCACCATCCTCCATCATCACCTCCTCTTCCCCTCCCTCCATCCTTCCATCATCACCACCTCCCTCCCTCCCATCCTTCACATCATCACCTCCTTCCCTCCCTCCATCCTCCATCTTCACCACGCTCCCTCCTCCTCCTTCCATCATCACCTCACTTCCCCCACCCTCCATCCTTCCATCATCACCTCCTTCCCTCCCTCCATCTTCCATCATCACCTCCTTCCTTTCCCTCCCTCCATCCTTCCATCATCACCCTACCTTCCTCCCTCCATCCTCCATCATCACCTCCTTCCCTCCATCCTTCCATCATCACCTCCTTCCCTCCCTCCAACCTTCCATCAACACCTCCTCCTCCCTCCATCCTTCCATCATCACCCCAACCTTTCCCCCCTCCATCCTTCCCATCATCACACCTTCCCTCCCTCCATTCCTTCCATCAACCACCTCCTTCCCTCCTCCATCCTTCCATCTCACAACCTTCCCCTCCCTCCATCCTTCCATCATCACCTCCTTCCCACCATCCTTCCATCATACCACCTTCCCTCCCTCCATCTTCAGCACACCACCTTCCCTCCCTCCATCCTTCCATCAATCACCACCTCCCTCCCTCCAACCTCCATCATCACCACCTTCCCTCCCCCATCCTTCCATCACCCCCTCCTTCCCACCATCCCTTCCATCATCACCAACCTTCCCTCCCTCCATCCTTCCATCATCACCTCCTTCCCTCCCTCCATCCTTCCATCATCACACAGTTCCCACCCTCCATCCTTCCATCATCACCACCTTCCCTCCCTCCATCCATCATCATCACCTCCTTCCCTCATCCTTCCAGTCATCCTCACCTCCTTCCCTCCCTCCATCCTTCCATTCATCACACCTTCCCTCCCTCCATCCTTCCATCATCACCACCTTTCCCTCCTCCATTTCCTTCCATCATCACCATCCTTCCCTCCCTCACCCATCCTTCCATCATCACCTACCTTCCCTCCTCCATCCATCCCATCATGCAACCACCTTTCCCTCCCTCCATCCTTCCAAATTTCCCATCACCACCTTCCCTCCCTCCCTCCTTCCATCATCACCACCTTCCCTCCCGCCATCCTTCCATCAATCACCTCCTTCCCTCCCTCCATCCTTCCATCATCACCTCCTTCCCTCCTCCTTCCATCATCACCTCCTTCCTCCATCCTTTCCATCATCACCACCTTCCTCCCTCCATCCTTCCATCATCACCACCTTCCCTCCCTCCATCCTTCCATCATCACACCACCTTCCCTCCACCTTCATCAACACAGTCCTTCCCTCCTCCATCCATCCATCATCACCAACTTCCCTCCCTCATCCTTCCCAATCATCACCCTCCTTCCCTCCCTCCATCCTTCATCATCACCACCTTCCCCTCCCTCCATCCTTCCATCATCCACCACCTTCCTCCCTCCATCCTTCCATCATCACACCTCCTTCCCTCTCCTCCATCCTCCATCATCACCACTTCCTCCCTCCATCCTGGTCCTCATCACCACCTTCCCTCCCTCCATCCTTCCATCCATCACTCCTTCGCTCCCTCCCTCCATCCTTCCATACCCATCACCACCTTCCCTCCCTCCATCCCTTCCATCATCACCACTTCCCTCCCTCCATCCTTCCATCATCACCAACCTTCCCTCCCTCCATCCTTCCATCATCACCTCCATCCCCCCTCCCTCCACCTTCCATCATCACCACCTTACCTCGCCTCCATCCTTCCACATCACCTCCTTCCCACCCTCGCATCCTTCCATCACCCTACTTCCCTCCATCCTTCCATCATCACCTCCTTCCTCCCTCCATCCATCATCATCACCTCCTTCCCTCCATCCTTCCATCTTCACCACCTTTCCCTCCCTCCATCCTTCCATCATCACCACCTTCCCTCCCTCCATCCCTTCCATCATCACCACCTCCCCTCCCTCCATCCTTCCATCATCACCTCCTTCCCTCCATCCTTCCATCATCCCACCTTCCTCCCTCATCCTTCCATCATCACCGTCCTTTCCCTCCCTCCATCCATCCTCATATAATAAGGAAATAAAGAATGAAGGAATGATGATAATAGGAAAAATGGGCAGTAAAGATTTTTGGGAATAATATAGAATTTGAGATAAATAATAAGAAAAAAATGAAGGAATATATAAGAAGGAAAAAGAATGAAGAATATGATAAAAGAAGAAAGAATGAAGGAATATGATAAGAATGAAAGAAATAATGAAGGAAGATGATAATAATGAAAGAAAGAATGAAGTAATTATGATAATAATTAAAAAAGAATTAAGGAAAATAATAAAAACCTTCATAAATCCAAAGTAAATATTATAATAATTAATAAATACTTAATTAATAAACCAAACTTAAATAAATAATAATTCCATCATCACAACCTTCCCTCCATCATCCTTCATCATCACCACCTTCACTCCTCATCCTTCATCATCACCACCTTCCCCCCTCCATTCCTTCCATCATCCCCACCACCTTTCCCTCCATCCATCTTCCATCATCACAACCTCCCTCCCTCCATCCTTCCCATCCTCACCACCATCCCTCCCACCCAATCCTTACCATCATCACCTCCATCCCTCCACCTTTCCACATCACCACCTTCCCTCCCTCCATCCTTCCATCATCACCACCTCCACACCATCCACCAATCCAACATCAACACCACCTCCCTCCCTCCATCCTTCCCTCATCCACTCACCAACCCAACCCTCCCTCCAACCCACCACCACCCCAACCCACCAACCCACCAACCCACACACCCCCCAACCCACCCTCCCACACAACCCTCCACCCCCCCAACCACCAACCCAACCACCATCAACCCCCCCAACCCACCCACCACACCAACCCACCACCCCCCCAACCCACCCACCCACCAACCCACCACCACCCCCCCAACCCACCCACCCACCAACCCACCACACCCCAACCCACCCACCAACCAACCCCCACCCCCCACCCCCTCCCACCCACCAACCCACCCACCCACCAATCCACCCACCCACCAACCCACCACCCCACCAACCCACCCACCAACCACCACCCCACACCCACCCACCCACCAATCCCACCACCCCACCAACCCACCCACCAAAACCCACCACCCCCCCAACCCACCCACCCACCACCCACCACCCCCCCAACCACCCACCCACCAACCAACCACCCCCCCAACCACCCCCAACCCACCCCCCCACCAACCCACCCACCAACCCACCACCCCACCAAACCCACCACCACCCACCACCCCCTACCACCAACCCACCCACCCCACCAACCCCACCACCCCCCCAACCCCACCCACCAACCCACCACCCCACCAACCCACCCCACCAACCCACCACCCCGACCAACCACCCACCCACCACCCACCACCCCCCCAAGCCCACCCACCAACCCACTCACCCCCACCAACCACCCCCCAACCCACCACCCCCCCAACCCACCAACCAACCCCCACCACCCCACCAACCCACCCACCAACCCACCTACCCCCCCCAACCCACGCCACCCACCAACCCACCACCCCCCCAACCCACCCACCCACCAACCCACCACCCCCACCCAACCCACCCACCCACCAACCCACCACCCCCCCTATAAATATGCGCCCAAACACCCACCCACTCAACCCACCACCCCACCAACCCACCCACCCCACCAACCCACCACCACCAACCAAACCACCACCAACCCACCACCCCACCAACCACGCCACCCACCAACCCACCACCCCACCAACCTCACCCACCACCAACCCACCACCCCACCAACCCCACCCAACCCACAACCCACCACCCCTACCACCCCCATCCCACCAACCCCACCACCCCACCAACCCACCCACCCACCAACCCCACCACCCCCCAACCCACCCACCCACCAACCACCTCCCCACCCCAACCGACCACCCCACCAACTACCACCCACCCCACAACCCACCCACCCACCATCCATCCACCCCCTCCAACCCACTCCACCAAAACCTACGCACATCCACCCCCTACCCACCTACCCAAACCACCTCTCAACACCCACCAACCCACACCTCAACACACAACCCACCACCCCCCCAACCCCCACCCACCATCCATCCACCAGCACCACCAACCCCCACCCACCACCAACCAACAACACCCCCAACCACCCACCATCCATCTCATCAACACCACCAACCCTCCCTCCAACCTACCCCCCCTACCACACCACCACCAACCCATCCCACCAACCTACCCACAACCACCACCATTCCCACCCTCCATACCAACCATCCTCACCTCCAACCCAACGCAATCCAACCCCTCAAACCCCACCTAAGCCCTCCCACCAACGCTACCATCAACCCCACCAAACCCCACCCTCCGAACCTACCCACATCACCAACCAACCCACCCACCCACCAACCCCCCCCCACCAACCCTCCTCACCACCAACCATCCTCACCACCTGTCCAATCCTCCCCTCAAACCTTCCCACAACACCACCAACCCTGCCAATCCATTCCTCCAACCACACCACACATGCCCACCCACCAACCAATCCATCATCACCACACCTACCCCACCCACCATCCTATCCATCATCACACCATCGCCTTCCCTCCATCCTTCATCCTCACCACCTACCCTCCCTCCCTACCAACCTACTTGCCATCATCACCACCTTCACCTCCCTCCATCCTTCCATACATCACCACATCCCCCCACCAACCATCCAACATCACCACCATCCTCCCACCAACCATCCCAACAACACCAACCTTCCCTCCATCCAATTCCATCAACACCAACCTACCCTAATCCCATCCATCCTACCTCATCCCACCACCACCCACCCTCCATCCTCCATCATCACCTCCGTTCTCCCTCCCTCCTTCCCATCATCACCACCCTTCCTCCCCTCCATCCTTCCCATCAACAACCAACCAACCTCCCTCCAACCTACCCTCATCACCCCCACCGCTCCCTCCTTCCTTCATCATCACCACCATCCCTCCTTCTGTTGCCATGAATGATATTGCTCGAATTACATTGTTTTCGTATACGAGAAACATCCCTGGTGATTTCACCCTCTATCTCTCTCACTCACTCTCCCTCGTCTCCCTCAAGTCTCCCTTTCTCGTCTTCTCTCAGCTTCACCAACACTCACTTGTGTTCTCCCCTTCCCCTCACCTTAACCTTCCTATCCGTAAACCTTGGTCTCATTCACTGTTCCTCTCCCCCACGACCCTACCATCTCCGTCACACTTCATCCCCTCACCTCACTCCACACTTCTTCTCCCCACATCCTCACCCCTCACAACTTCCTCTCCTCCATTCGTGTGTCGCTGTTCTATCAGTAAAAAATGCTGCGAATTTTCCTGGCTCGCCCACACACATACTGTACAGTTTGAATACTGAAGTGTAGAATCCTTCCAGCTGCTTCTCTCACCAGGTATTATACCAGGTATATATCTCCTGTATATACCCAGGTGGTGTGTATGCGATATATACATAGGTTGTTTAATTTCACTGTGCAGTGTGTGTAAATACACTGTGCTGTTATTGTGTAAGTTACACTGTGCAGTGTTGTTTAAGTTACCACTGTGCAGTGTTGTGTAAGTTACACTTGCAGTGTTGTGTAAATACACTGTGCATTGTTGTGTAAGTTCTTTGTAAAGTGGTGATATATTTCAAGCTTAAAGACATTGTGAGCCAGTGAAGATGCTAGCTTTGAAAGGGGCTAGCTTTAAGGGCTAACTTTGACAGGGGCTAGCTTTGAAAGGGGCTAGCTTTTGAAAGGAGGGCTAGCTTTGAAAGGGGCCTAGCTTTGAAGGGGCTAGCTTTGAAGGGGGCTAGTTTTGAAAGGGGCTAGCCCTTGAAAGGTGCTAGGACTGACAGGGCTAGCTTTGAAGAGGGCTAGCTTTGAAGCAAGGCTAGCTTTGAATCACCTTCCCTCCAATCCTTCCATCATCACCTTCCCTCCATTCCTTCATCTCAACTCCTTCCCTCCATCCTTCCATCATCACCTTCCCTCCATCCTTCCAACAATCACCTTCCTCCATCCTTCCATCATCACCTTCGCCACCATCCTTCCATCATCACACCTTCCCTCCATCCTTCCATCATCACCTTTCCCTCCCATCCTTCCATCTCACCTCCTTCCCTCCATCCTTCCATCATCACCCTCCTTTCCCTTCCCACCATCCCTTCCATCATCTACCTTCCTTACCCTCCCTCCATCCTTGCCATCAACACCGTCGCCTCCATCCTTCCAACATCAACCTTCCCTCCATCCTTCCATCATCACCTTCCCACCATCCTTCATCATCACCTTCCCTCCATCCTTCCATCATCACCACCCCTTCCCTCCGATCTTCCAACATCACCTCCTTCCCTCCCTCCATCCTTCCATCATCACCACCTTCGTTCCCTCCCTCCATCCATCCATCATCACCACCTTCACTCCCTCCATCCTTCCATCATCACTCTCCATCCTCCCTCTCCATCCATCCATCAACACCTCCTTCCCTCCCTCCATCCATCCATCATCACCAACTTCCCCTCCCTCCTCCTTCCAACATCACCACCTTCCCTCCCTCCAGCCTTCCATCATCTACCTCCTCCCTCCCATCCTTCCATCTAACCACCTTCCCCTCCCTCCATCCTTCCATCACACCTCTTCCCCCTCCCTCCATTAAACCTTCCCATCATCACCACCTTCCTCCCTCCATCCATCCATCATCACCTCCTTCTCCCTCCCACCAACCTTACCATCATCACCTCCTTCCTCCCCTCCTCTTCTTTCCCATCATCACCTCCTTCCCTCCTCCATCCTTCCATCATCACCACGTTCCCTCCCACCATCCTTCCATCATCACCTCCATCCCTCCCTCCATCCTTCCCATCAATCACCACCTTCCCTCCCTCATCTCTTCCACATCAACACCTTCCCCCTCCATCCTTCCATCATCACCTCCTTCCTCACTCCAACCTTCCATCATCACCACCTTCCCTCCCTCCATCCTTCACATCACCTCCCTACCCTCCATCCATCGCATCATCACCACCTTCCCCCCTCCACCATCCTTCCATCATCCACCTCCTTCACTCCCTCCATCCTTTCCATCATCACCACCTTCCTCCCATCCATCCTTCAACATCACCTCCTCCCATCCATCACTTCCATCATCACCTCCTTCCCACCTCCATCCTTCCACATCACCACCTTCCCTCCCGTCCCATCCCTTCCATCATCACCTCCTTCCCTCCATCCTTCCATCATCACCTCCTTCCCTCCTCCAGTCCTTCCATCATCACCACCTTCCCTCCTCCATCCTTCCAATCATCACCACCATCCCTCCTCCAGTCCTCCATCACACCCCTTCCTCCCTTCCCTCCATCCTTCCATCATCACCACCCTACCCACCCTCCATCCTTCCATCAATCACCACCTTCCCTCCCTCCATCCATCCATCATCACCTCCTTCCCTCCCTCCATCCTTCCATCATCACCGCTCCTTCCCTCCATCCTTCCATCATCACCCCTTCCCCCCTCCATCCTTCCATCATCACCACACTTCCTCCCTCTCCTTCCATCATCACCACCTTCCCTCCTCCATCCTTCCATCACACCTCCTTCCTCCATCCTTCCATCATGCACAACCACCTTCCTCCCTCACATCCTTCCATCATCAACCACCTTCCCTCCCTCCATCCTACCATCATCACCACCTTCCCTCCCTCCATCCTTCATCATCAACTCCTCCTCCCATCCTTCCATCATCACCCCTTCCCTTCCCCCATCCTCCATCCAGCAGTCACCACCTTCCCTCACCTGCCATCCTTCCATCATCACCTACCTTCCCTCCCTCCATCCCCATCCATCATCACCACCTTCCCTCCCTCCATCCTTCCATCATCACCTTCCATCCCTATCCATGCCTTCCATCATCACCCGTCCTTCCCTCCATCCTTTCCATCATCACCACCTTACCCTCACCTCCATCCTTCCATCATCACCCTCCTTGCCCTCCATCCATCCATCATCACCACCTTCCCTCCCTCCATCCTTCCATCATCACCACCTCCCTCCCACCAACCTTCCCTCATCACCTCCTACCCTCCCCCATCCTTCCATCATCACACCTCCCCCCTCCATCCTCCATCATCACCACCTCCCCCCCACCCTCCATCTTCCATCAACACCTCCTACCCATCATCCTTCCACATCACCACCTTCCGCCCTCATCCTTCCATCATCACCACCTTCCCTCCCTCCATCCTTCCAACATCACGCACCTTCCCTCCCTCCATTCCATCCATCATCACCACCTTCCCTCCCTCCATCCTACCACATCACCACCTTCCTTCTATCCCTTCCATCATCACCTCTCTTTCCCGTCCCACCACCTTCCATCATCACACCATTCCCTCCCCCATCCTTCCATCATCACCTCCTTCCTCTCCACCTCCTTCCATCATCACCACCATCCCACCCTCCATTCCATCCATCCTCACCACCTTCCCCCCTCCATCCTTCCATCATCACCACCTTCCCTCCCTCCAACCTTCCATCCATCACCTCCTCCCTCCCTCCATCCCTTCCATCATCACTCCTTCCCTCCCTCCATCCTTCCATCAACACCTCCTTCCCTCCCTCCAATCCATCCTCATCACCCACCGTTCCCTCCCTCCATCCGTTCCATCACACCAGCTTCCCTCCCTCCCAACCTTCCATCATCACCCCTTCCCCTCCCTCCATCCTTCCATCATCACCTCCTTCCCTCCATCCTTCCATCAACACCGCCTTCCCCTCCCTCATCCATCCATCATCACCTCCCTACCCCTCCCTCCATCCTTCATCATCACCACCTACCCTCCCTCCATCCTTCCATCATCCCCTCCATCCCTCCTCCAACCATCCATCATCATAAAATCTAGGAACCGTCCTTCCCTCCCTCCATCCTTCCATCACACCAACTCCCTCCTCCATCCTTCCATCATCACCACCTTCCCTCCCTCCATCCTTCCATCAACACCTTCCTTCCCTCCTTCCATCCATCCATCATCACCACACTTCCCTCCCACCATCCTTCCATCATCACCTTCCTCCACCCCCAACCATCCATCATCACCACCATACCTCCTCCATCCTTCCATCATCACCTCCTACCCTCCCTCCATCCTTCCATCAACACCTCCTTATCCCATCCCTCCATCCTTCCATCATCACCTCCTCCTCCGCACCATCTTCCATCATCACCTCCTTCCTCCCTCCATCCACCCCATCATCACCTCCTTCCCTCCCTCCATCCTTCATCAACACCTCCTCCCTCCCTCCATCTTCCAAACATCACCTCCATCCACCCTCCATCCATCCATCATCACCTCCTTCCCTCCCTCCATCCTTCCATCATCACCACCTTCCCTCCTCCATCCTTCCATACATCACCTCCTTCCCTCCCCCATCCCTTCACATCATCACCACCTTCCCTCCCTCCATCCTTTCTCATCAATCACACCCTTCCGCCTCCCTCCATCCCTTCCATCATGCACCTCCTTCCCTCCCTCCATCCTACCATCATCCACCTCCTTCCCTCCCCCATCCTTCCATCATCACCTCCTTCCCCCCTCCATCCTTCCATCATCCACATCCTTCTCCCTCAACCTGTCCATCATCACCACCTTCCTTCCCTTCCATCCTCCATCATCACCTCCTTCCTCCCTCCATCCCTCCATCATCACCACCTTCCCTCCCCTCCATCCTTCCAATCATCACCACCTTCCCTCCCCTCCGATCCTTCCATCATCACCTCCTTCCCTCCCTCCATCCCTTCCATCATCACCTCCTTCCTCCCTCTCCATTCCTTCCATCATCACCACCTCCCTCCCTCCATCCTTCCATCATCACCTTCCTTCCCCCTCCATCCTTCCATCATCACCTCCTTCCCTCCTCCATCCTTCCATCATCACCTCCTTCCCTCCCTCCATCCTTCCATCATCACCCCTTCCCTCCCTCCTTCCTTCATCTCACCACCTTCCCTCCCTCCATCCTTCCATAATCACCACCTTCCCTCCTCCATCCCTTCCATCCTCACCCTCCTTCCTCCACCTTCATCATCACCACCTTTCCCTCCCCTGCCCAATCCATCCATCATCACCACCTTCCCTCCCTCCATCCTTCCATCATCACCTCCTTCCCTCCATCCTTCTATCATCACTTCCTTCGCCTCCCATCCTTCATCATCACCACCTTCCCCTCCCTCCACCTTCCATCATCCACCGTCCTTCCCTCCATCCTCCATCATCACCTCCTTCCTCCATCCTTCCATCATCACCACCTTTCCCTCCCTCCATCCTTCCATCATCACCTCCTTCCTCCCTCCTCCTTCCATCATCACCACCTTCGCCCTCCTCCCTCCATCCTTCCATCATCACCACTTCCCTCCCTCCATCCTTCCATCATCACCTCCTCCTCCATCCTTCCATCAACACCACCTTCCCCTCCCTCCATCCTTCCATCTCACCTCCTTCCCTCCCCCTCCATCCTTCCATCAACACCACCTTCCCTCCCTCCATCCTTCCATCATCACCTCCTCCCTCCCTCCATCCTTCCATCATCACCACCTTCCCGTCCCTCCATCCTTCCTCATCACCCACCTTCCTCCCCCATCCTCCATCATCACCACCTTCCCTCCCCTCCATCCTTCACATCATCACTCCTTCCCTCCCTCCATCCTTCCATCATCACCACCTTTCCCTCCCGCCAACCTTCCCATCATCACTTCCTTCCTCCATCCTTCCATCATCACCACCTTCCCTCCCTTCCATCTTCCATCATCACCACCTTCCCTCCTCCACCCATCCTTCCATCATCACCACCTTCCCTCCCTCCATCCTTCCATCATCACCTCCGTTCCCTCCATCTTCAATCATCACCAACCTTCCCTCCCTCCATCCTTCCATCATCACCTCCTTCCCTCCCTCCATCCTTCCATCATCACCAACCTTCCCTCCCTCCATCCTTCCATCATCACCTCCTTCCCTCCTCCATCTTCCATCACACCGACCTCCTCCCCTCCCATCCTTCCATCATCACCACCTTCCTCCCTCCATCCTTCCATCATCACCTCCTCCCTCCCATCCATCCGTCCACATCACCACCTTTCCCTCCCCTCCTCCTCCCATCATCACCTCCTTCCCTCCATCCTTCCATCATCACCACCTTCCCTCCCTCCATCCTTCCATCATCACCTCCTTCCCTCCCTCCATCCTTCCATCATCACCACCTTCCCCTCCTCCATACCTTCCATCATCACCTCCTTCCCTCTCTCCATCCTTCCTCATCACCACCTTCCCTCCCTCCATCCTTCCATCAACACCACCTTCCCGCCCTCCACAATCCTTCCATCATCACCACCTTCCCTCACTCCATCCTTCCATCAACACCTCCTTCCCTCCTCCATCCGTCCCATCATCAACACCTTCCCTCCTCCATCCTTCCACATCACCTCCCTTCCCTCCATCCTTCTCATCACCACCTTCCCTCCCTCCATCCTTCCATCATCCCTCCTTCCCTCGCCTCCATCCTTCCATCATCACCACCTTCCCTCCCTCCATCCTCCATCATCACCTCCTTCCGGTCCACCCTCCAACCTTCCATCATCACACCTTTCCCCTCCCTCCATCCTTCCATCATCACCACCTTTCACCTCCCTCCATCCTTCCATCTTTCACACCTTCTCCCTCCCTCATCCTTCCATCATCACCTCCTTCCTCTCCCTCCATCCTTCCATCATCACCGATCCTTCCCTCCCTCCAACCTTCTTCATCTTCACCCAACTTCCCTCCTCCATCCTTCCATCATTCACCACCTTCACCTCCCTCCATCTACATCATCACCACCTTCCACCCTCCATCGCTTCCATCATCACCTCCTTCCTCCCACCATCCCTTCCATCTCACACCTTCCGCCCCTCCCCTCCATCCTTCCATCATCACCACCTTCCCTCCCTCCATCCTTCCATCATCACCACCCTCCTCCCCTCCATCCTTCCACATCACCGACCTTTACCACTCCCTCCATCCTTCATCATCACCTCCTTCCTTCCATCCTTCCATCATCACCTCCTTCCCCTCCTCTCCATCCTTCCATCATCACCACCTTCCCTCCCTCCATCATTCCATCATCACCACCTTCCCCCTCCCTCCATCCTTCCATCATCACCGTCCTTCCCTCCATCCGTCCATCATCATCACCTCCTTCCTCCCTCCATCCTTCCATCATCACCACCTTCCCCCCCTCCATCCTTCCATCATCACCACATTCCCTCCCTTCCATCCTTCATCATCACAACACCTTCCCCCCTCCATCCTTCTATCATCACCACCTTCCCTCCTCCACCTTTCCATCATCACCACCTTCCCTCCCTCCATCCTCATCATCACCTCCTTCCCTCCCTCCATCCTACCATCACACCTCCTCCCTCCCTCCATCTTCCATCATCACCTCCTTCCCTCCCTCCATCCTTCCATCACACCACCTTCCCGTCCCTCCATCCTTCCATCATCACTCACCTTCCCTCCCTCCAACCTTCCATCATCACCTCCTCCCTCCCTCCATCCTTCCATCATCCTCACCACCTTCCCTCCCTCCATTCCTTCCATCATGCCACCACCTTCCCTCCCCCATCCTTCATCATCACCACCTTCCCTCCATTCCTTCCATCCATCACCCCTTCCCTCCATCATCCTTCCATCATCACACCTTCCCTCCCTCCCATCCTTCCATCATCACCTCCTTCCCCCTCCCTCCATCCTTCCATCATCACCACCTTCCGTCGCCCCCATCCTTCCATCATCACCTCCTTCCCTCCATCCTGCCATCATCACCTCCTCCTCCCTCCATCCTTCCAATCATCACCACCTTCCCTCCCTCCATCCTTCCATCATCACCTCCTTCTCCATCCTTCCATCATCACCCTTCCCTCTCCTCCAAATCCTTCATCATCACCACCGTTCCCTCCCTCCATCCTTCCATCATCACCATCCTTCCCTCCATCCTTCCATCATCACACCTCCTCCCCCCTCCATCCTTCCATCATCACCACCTCCCTCCCTCCATCCTTCCATCATCACCTCCTTCCCTCCATCCCATTTCCTTCCATCATCACCTCCTTCCCTCCCTCTCATCCTTCCATCATCACCCCCTCCCTCCGCCATCCTTCCATCAACACACCTCCCTCCCTCCATCCTTCCATCATCACCCACCTCCATCCTCCATCCTTCCATCATCACCACCTTCCCTCCCTCCATCCTTCCATCATCACCCACCTTCCCCCCTCCATCCTTCCATCATCACCACCTTCCCTCCCTCCATCCTTCTCATCACCACCTTCCCTCCCTCCATCCTTCCATCATCCCACCTTCCCTTCCTCCATCCTTCCATCACACCACTTCCCTCCCTCCATCCTTCTCATCATCACCTCCTCCCCTCCATCCTTCCATCTCATCAACTCCTTCCCTCCTCCATCCTTTCCATCATCACACCTTCCCTCCTCCCATCGCTTCCATCATCACCTCCTTCCCTCCATCCTTCCATCATCACCTCCTTCCTCCCTCCATCCCTTCCATCATCACCAACCTTTCCTCCCTCCCTCCATCCTTCCATCATCATCACCACCTTCCCTCCCTCCATCCTTCCATCATCCACCACCTCCCTCCCTCCATCCTTCCATCAACACCACCTTCCCTCCCTCCATCCTTCAACATCACCACCTTCCTCCCTCCATCCTTCTCCATCCATCATCACCACCTTCCTCCCTCCATCCTCCATCATCAATCACCTCCTTCCCTCCCTTCATCCTTCCATCATCACCTCCTTCCCTCCCTCCATCCTTCCATCATCACCTCCTTCCACCATCCTTCCAATCATCACCACCTTCCCTTCCCTCCATCCTTCCATCATCACCTCCTTCCCTCCCTCCATCCTTCCATCATCACCAACCTCCTCCCTCCATCCTTCCATCATCACCACCTTCCCCCCTCCTCCTTCATCACACCACCTCCCTCCCTCCATCCTTCCATCCATCAACCTCCTTCCCTCCATCCCTTCCATCATCCCTCCTTCCCTCCCTCCATCCTTCCATCATAACCACCTTCCCTCCCTCCATCCTTCCATCCATCACCTCCTTCCACTCCCTCCATCCTCATCAACACCACCTTCCCTCCCGCCATCCTCCATCATCACCTCCTTCCCTCCCTCCATCCTTCCATCATCTACCACCTCCCTCCTCCATCCTTCCATCATCACCTCCTTCCCTCCATCCTTTCCATCATCACCTCCTTCCTCCCTCCGTCCTTCCATCATCCACCACCTTCCCTCCCTCCCATCCTTCCATCTCACCTCCTTCCCTCCTCCATCCTTCCATCATCACCAACATTCCTCCCTCCAACTTCCATCATCACCTCCTTCCCTCCCTCCATCCTTCCATCATCACCTCCTTCTTCCCTCCCACCATCCTCCATCATCACCTCCTCCCTCCCCCAGCCTTCCATCGATCACCTCCTTCCCTCCATCCTTCCATCAACACCACCTTCCCTCCACATCCTTCCTTCATCAACTCCTTTCCCTCCCTCCATCCTTCATCACACCACCTTCTCCCTCCCTCCATCCTTCCATCATCACCTCCTACCCTCCATCCTTCGCATCATCACCTCCTCCCTCCCCTCCATCCTTCCATAATCACCACCTTCCTCCCTCCATCCTATCCATCATCACTCCTTCCTCCCTCCATCCTTCCATCATCACCACCTTTTTCCCATCCTCCATCCTTCCATCATCACCACCTTCCCTCCCCCATCCTTCCATCATCACCAACCTCCCTCCCTCCATCCTTCCTCATCACCTCCTTCCCTCCCTCCATCCTTCCATCATCACAACACTTACCCTCCCACCATCCCTTCCATCATGCACCTCCTTCCTCCATCCTTCCATCATCACCACCTTCCCCTCCCTCCTTCCTTCCATCATCACCGTCGTTCCCTCCCTCGCATCTACCATCATCACCACCTGCCCTCCCTCCATCCTTCATCATAACCTCCTTCCTCCATCCTTTTCCATCATCATCCACCTTCCCCCTCCACCTTCCATCATCACCTCCATCCCTCCCTCCATCCTTCCATCAACACCTCCTTCCCTCCCTCCATCCTTCCATCATCACCACCTTCCCTCCCTCCATCCTTCCATCATCCCTCCTTCCCTCCATCCTGCCATCATCACCACCTTCCCTCCCTCCATCCTCTTCCTCCATCATCACCTCCTTCCCTCCCTCCATCATTCCATCATCACACCTTCCCTCCCTCCATCCTCCATCATCACCACTTCCTCCCCTCCATCCCTTCCATCATCAACCACCTCCCTCCCTCCATCCTTCCATCATCACATCCTTTCCTCCTCCATCCTTCCATCCTCACCACCTTTCACCACCTTCCCTCCCTCCATCCTTCCATCAGCACCTCCTTCCTCCATCCTTCCATCATCACCCGCACCTCCCTCCCTCCATCCTTCCATCCTCACCTCCTTCCTCCCTCCCATCCTCCATCATCACCACCTTCCCTCCCTCCATCCTTCCATCATCATCACCTCCTTCCTCTCCCATCCTTCCATCAAACACCACCTTCACCCCTCCATCCTTCCATCATCACCTCCTTGCCTCCCGCCATCCTCCATCATCACCTCCTTCCCTCCCTCCATCCTTCCACATCACCACCTTCCCATCCCTCCATCCTTCCATCATCACCTCCTTCCCTCCATCCTCCATCATCACCTCCTTCCCTCCCTCCATCCTTCCATCATCACCGTACCGTATTTTCCTTCCCTCCCATCATCCATCATCACCGACCTTCACCTCCCTCCATCCTTCCATCATCACCACCTTCCCTCCCTCCATCCTTCCATAATCACCTCCTTCCCTCCCCTCCATCCTTCCATCATCACCACCTTTCCCTCCCTCCATCCTTCCATCCATCACCTGTCCATCCCTCCTCCTTCCATCATCACCACCTTCCGCTCCCTCCACCTTCCATCATCACCGACCTTCCCTCCTCCATCCTTCCATCATCACCACCTTCCCATCCCTCCATCCTTCCATCATCACCACCATTCCCTCCCTCCATCCTTTCCATCATCACCGACCATACCCTCCATCCTTCCATCATCACCACATTCCCTCCCTCCATCCTCCATCATCGACCTCCTTCCCTCCCTCCCATCCTCCAATTCATCACCACCTTGCCCTCCCTCCATCCTTCCATCATTCACCACCTTCCCTCCCTCCATCCTTTCATCATCACCTCCTTCCCACCATCCTCCATCATCACCTCCTCTTCCCCTCCCTCCATCCTTCCATCATCACCACCTCCCTCCCTCCCATCCTTCACATCATCACCTCCTTCCCTCCCTCCATCCTCCATCTTCACCACGCTCCCTCCTCCTCCTTCCATCATCACCTCACTTCCCCCACCCTCCATCCTTCCATCATCACCTCCTTCCCTCCCTCCATCTTCCATCATCACCTCCTTCCTTTCCCTCCCTCCATCCTTCCATCATCACCCTACCTTCCTCCCTCCATCCTCCATCATCACCTCCTTCCCTCCATCCTTCCATCATCACCTCCTTCCCTCCCTCCAACCTTCCATCAACACCTCCTCCTCCCTCCATCCTTCCATCATCACCCCAACCTTTCCCCCCTCCATCCTTCCCATCATCACACCTTCCCTCCCTCCATTCCTTCCATCAACCACCTCCTTCCCTCCTCCATCCTTCCATCTCACAACCTTCCCCTCCCTCCATCCTTCCATCATCACCTCCTTCCCACCATCCTTCCATCATACCACCTTCCCTCCCTCCATCTTCAGCACACCACCTTCCCTCCCTCCATCCTTCCATCAATCACCACCTCCCTCCCTCCAACCTCCATCATCACCACCTTCCCTCCCCCATCCTTCCATCACCCCCTCCTTCCCACCATCCCTTCCATCATCACCAACCTTCCCTCCCTCCATCCTTCCATCATCACCTCCTTCCCTCCCTCCATCCTTCCATCATCACACAGTTCCCACCCTCCATCCTTCCATCATCACCACCTTCCCTCCCTCCATCCATCATCATCACCTCCTTCCCTCATCCTTCCAGTCATCCTCACCTCCTTCCCTCCCTCCATCCTTCCATTCATCACACCTTCCCTCCCTCCATCCTTCCATCATCACCACCTTTCCCTCCTCCATTTCCTTCCATCATCACCATCCTTCCCTCCCTCACCCATCCTTCCATCATCACCTACCTTCCCTCCTCCATCCATCCCATCATGCAACCACCTTTCCCTCCCTCCATCCTTCCAAATTTCCCATCACCACCTTCCCTCCCTCCCTCCTTCCATCATCACCACCTTCCCTCCCGCCATCCTTCCATCAATCACCTCCTTCCCTCCCTCCATCCTTCCATCATCACCTCCTTCCCTCCTCCTTCCATCATCACCTCCTTCCTCCATCCTTTCCATCATCACCACCTTCCTCCCTCCATCCTTCCATCATCACCACCTTCCCTCCCTCCATCCTTCCATCATCACACCACCTTCCCTCCACCTTCATCAACACAGTCCTTCCCTCCTCCATCCATCCATCATCACCAACTTCCCTCCCTCATCCTTCCCAATCATCACCCTCCTTCCCTCCCTCCATCCTTCATCATCACCACCTTCCCCTCCCTCCATCCTTCCATCATCCACCACCTTCCTCCCTCCATCCTTCCATCATCACACCTCCTTCCCTCTCCTCCATCCTCCATCATCACCACTTCCTCCCTCCATCCTGGTCCTCATCACCACCTTCCCTCCCTCCATCCTTCCATCCATCACTCCTTCGCTCCCTCCCTCCATCCTTCCATACCCATCACCACCTTCCCTCCCTCCATCCCTTCCATCATCACCACTTCCCTCCCTCCATCCTTCCATCATCACCAACCTTCCCTCCCTCCATCCTTCCATCATCACCTCCATCCCCCCTCCCTCCACCTTCCATCATCACCACCTTACCTCGCCTCCATCCTTCCACATCACCTCCTTCCCACCCTCGCATCCTTCCATCACCCTACTTCCCTCCATCCTTCCATCATCACCTCCTTCCTCCCTCCATCCATCATCATCACCTCCTTCCCTCCATCCTTCCATCTTCACCACCTTTCCCTCCCTCCATCCTTCCATCATCACCACCTTCCCTCCCTCCATCCCTTCCATCATCACCACCTCCCCTCCCTCCATCCTTCCATCAACACCTCCTTCCCTCCATCCTTCCATCATCCCACCTTCCTCCCTCATCCTTCCATCATCACCGTCCTTTCCCTCCCTCCATCCATCCTCATATAATAAGGAAATAAAGAATGAAGGAATGATGATAATAGGAAAAATGGGCAGTAAAGATTTTTGGGAATAATATAGAATTTGAGATAAATAATAAGAAAAAAATGAAGGAATATATAAGAAGGAAAAAGAATGAAGAATATGATAAAAGAAGAAAGAATGAAGGAATATGATAAGAATGAAAGAAATAATGAAGGAAGATGATAATAATGAAAGAAAGAATGAAGTAATTATGATAATAATTAAAAAAGAATTAAGGAAAATAATAAAAACCTTCATAAATCCAAAGTAAATATTATAATAATTAATAAATACTTAATTAATAAACCAAACTTAAATAAATAATAATTCCATCATCACAACCTTCCCTCCATCATCCTTCATCATCACCACCTTCACTCCTCATCCTTCATCATCACCACCTTCCCCCCTCCATTCCTTCCATCATCCCCACCACCTTTCCCTCCATCCATCTTCCATCATCACAACCTCCCTCCCTCCATCCTTCCCATCCTCACCACCATCCCTCCCACCCAATCCTTACCATCATCACCTCCATCCCTCCACCTTTCCACATCACCACCTTCCCTCCCTCCATCCTTCCATCATCACCACCTCCACACCATCCACCAATCCAACATCAACACCACCTCCCTCCCTCCATCCTTCCCTCATCCACTCACCAACCCAACCCTCCCTCCAACCCACCACCACCCCAACCCACCAACCCACCAACCCACACACCCCCCAACCCACCCTCCCACACAACCCTCCACCCCCCCAACCACCAACCCAACCACCATCAACCCCCCCAACCCACCCACCACACCAACCCACCACCCCCCCAACCCACCCACCCACCAACCCACCACCACCCCCCCAACCCACCCACCCACCAACCCACCACACCCCAACCCACCCACCAACCAACCCCCACCCCCCACCCCCTCCCACCCACCAACCCACCCACCCACCAATCCACCCACCCACCAACCCACCACCCCACCAACCCACCCACCAACCACCACCCCACACCCACCCACCCACCAATCCCACCACCCCACCAACCCACCCACCAAAACCCACCACCCCCCCAACCCACCCACCCACCACCCACCACCCCCCCAACCACCCACCCACCAACCAACCACCCCCCCAACCACCCCCAACCCACCCCCCCACCAACCCACCCACCAACCCACCACCCCACCAAACCCACCACCACCCACCACCCCCTACCACCAACCCACCCACCCCACCAACCCCACCACCCCCCCAACCCCACCCACCAACCCACCACCCCACCAACCCACCCCACCAACCCACCACCCCGACCAACCACCCACCCACCACCCACCACCCCCCCAAGCCCACCCACCAACCCACTCACCCCCACCAACCACCCCCCAACCCACCACCCCCCCAACCCACCAACCAACCCCCACCACCCCACCAACCCACCCACCAACCCACCTACCCCCCCCAACCCACGCCACCCACCAACCCACCACCCCCCCAACCCACCCACCCACCAACCCACCACCCCCACCCAACCCACCCACCCACCAACCCACCACCCCCCCTATAAATATGCGCCCAAACACCCACCCACTCAACCCACCACCCCACCAACCCACCCACCCCACCAACCCACCACCACCAACCAAACCACCACCAACCCACCACCCCACCAACCACGCCACCCACCAACCCACCACCCCACCAACCTCACCCACCACCAACCCACCACCCCACCAACCCCACCCAACCCACAACCCACCACCCCTACCACCCCCATCCCACCAACCCCACCACCCCACCAACCCACCCACCCACCAACCCCACCACCCCCCAACCCACCCACCCACCAACCACCTCCCCACCCCAACCGACCACCCCACCAACTACCACCCACCCCACAACCCACCCACCCACCATCCATCCACCCCCTCCAACCCACTCCACCAAAACCTACGCACATCCACCCCCTACCCACCTACCCAAACCACCTCTCAACACCCACCAACCCACACCTCAACACACAACCCACCACCCCCCCAACCCCCACCCACCATCCATCCACCAGCACCACCAACCCCCACCCACCACCAACCAACAACACCCCCAACCACCCACCATCCATCTCATCAACACCACCAACCCTCCCTCCAACCTACCCCCCCTACCACACCACCACCAACCCATCCCACCAACCTACCCACAACCACCACCATTCCCACCCTCCATACCAACCATCCTCACCTCCAACCCAACGCAATCCAACCCCTCAAACCCCACCTAAGCCCTCCCACCAACGCTACCATCAACCCCACCAAACCCCACCCTCCGAACCTACCCACATCACCAACCAACCCACCCACCCACCAACCCCCCCCCACCAACCCTCCTCACCACCAACCATCCTCACCACCTGTCCAATCCTCCCCTCAAACCTTCCCACAACACCACCAACCCTGCCAATCCATTCCTCCAACCACACCACACATGCCCACCCACCAACCAATCCATCATCACCACACCTACCCCACCCACCATCCTATCCATCATCACACCATCGCCTTCCCTCCATCCTTCATCCTCACCACCTACCCTCCCTCCCTACCAACCTACTTGCCATCATCACCACCTTCACCTCCCTCCATCCTTCCATACATCACCACATCCCCCCACCAACCATCCAACATCACCACCATCCTCCCACCAACCATCCCAACAACACCAACCTTCCCTCCATCCAATTCCATCAACACCAACCTACCCTAATCCCATCCATCCTACCTCATCCCACCACCACCCACCCTCCATCCTCCATCATCACCTCCGTTCTCCCTCCCTCCTTCCCATCATCACCACCCTTCCTCCCCTCCATCCTTCCCATCAACAACCAACCAACCTCCCTCCAACCTACCCTCATCACCCCCACCGCTCCCTCCTTCCTTCATCATCACCACCATCCCTCCTTCTGTTGCCATGAATGATATTGCTCGAATTACATTGTTTTCGTATACGAGAAACATCCCTGGTGATTTCACCCTCTATCTCTCTCACTCACTCTCCCTCGTCTCCCTCAAGTCTCCCTTTCTCGTCTTCTCTCAGCTTCACCAACACTCACTTGTGTTCTCCCCTTCCCCTCACCTTAACCTTCCTATCCGTAAACCTTGGTCTCATTCACTGTTCCTCTCCCCCACGACCCTACCATCTCCGTCACACTTCATCCCCTCACCTCACTCCACACTTCTTCTCCCCACATCCTCACCCCTCACAACTTCCTCTCCTCCATTCGTGTGTCGCTGTTCTATCAGTAAAAAATGCTGCGAATTTTCCTGGCTCGCCCACACACATACTGTACAGTTTGAATACTGAAGTGTAGAATCCTTCCAGCTGCTTCTCTCACCAGGTATTATACCAGGTATATATCTCCTGTATATACCCAGGTGGTGTGTATGCGATATATACATAGGTTGTTTAATTTCACTGTGCAGTGTGTGTAAATACACTGTGCTGTTATTGTGTAAGTTACACTGTGCAGTGTTGTTTAAGTTACCACTGTGCAGTGTTGTGTAAGTTACACTTGCAGTGTTGTGTAAATACACTGTGCAGTGTTGTGTAAGTGTCTTTGTAAGTGGTGATATATTTTCATGGCTTTAAGACATTGTGAGACAGTGAAGATGCTAGCTTTGAAAGGGGCTAGCTTTTAAAGGGGGCTAACTTTGAAAGGGGCTAGCTTTGAAAGGGGGCTAGCTTTGAAAGGGGCTAGCTTTGAAAGGGGCTAGCTTTGAAGGGGCTAGCTTTGAAGGGGGCTAGTTTTGAAAGGGGCTAGCCTTGAAAGGGGCTAGGTCTGAAAGGGGCTAGCTTTGAAGAGGGCTAGCTTTGAAGAAGGCTAGCTTTGAAGAGGGCTAGCTCTGAAAGGGGCTAGCGTTGAAAGGGGCTAGCGTTGAAAGGGGCTAGCTCTGAAAGGGAGCTAGCTCTGAAAGGGGGCTAGCTCTGAAAGGGGGGCTAGCTCTGAAAGGGGGCTAGCTCTGAAAAGGGGCAAAGCTCTGAAAAGGGGGGGCTAGCTCTGAAAGGGGGCTAGCTCTGAAAGGGGCTAGCTCTGAAAGGGGGGCTAGCTCTGAAAGGGGCTAGCTCTGAAAGGGGGCTAGCTCTGAAAGGGGGGGCAAGCTCGAAAAGGGGTTAGCTCTGAAAGGGGGGCTAGCTCTGAAAGGGGGGGCAAAGCTCTGAAAGTGGGGGGGCGGCTAGCTCTGAAAGAGGGCTAGCTCTGAAAGGGGCTAGCTCTGAAAGGGGGGCGGCTAGCTCTGAAAGAGGGCTAGCTCTGAAAGGGGGGCGGCTAGCTCTGAAAGAGGGCTAGCTCTGAAAGGGGGGCGCTAGCTCTGAAAGAGGGCTAGCTCTGAAAGGGGGGGGGCGGCTACTCTGAAAGAGGGCTAGCCCCTGAAAGGGGGGCTAGCTCTGAAAGGGGGGGCTAGCTCTGAAAGAGGGCTAGCTCTGAAAGGGGGGGCTAGCTCTGAAAGGGGCTAGCATCTGAAAGGGGGGCTAGCTCTGAAAGAGGGCTAGCTCTAAAAGGGGGGGCTAGCTCTGAAAGGGGGGCTAGCTCTGAAAGGGGGGGCTAGCTCTGAAAAGGGGGGCTAGCTCTGAAAGGGGGGCTAGCTCTAAAAAGGGGGGGCTAGCTCTGAAAGGGGGCTAGCTCTGAACGAGGGCTAGCTCTGAAAGGGGGGGCTAGCTCTGAAAGGGGGGCCTAGCTCTGAAAGGGGCCTAGCTCTGAAAGGGGGGCTAGCTCTGAAAGGGGGGCGGCTAGCTCTGAAAGGGGGCTAGCTCTGAAAGGGGGGCTAGCTCTGAAAGGGGGGCTAGCTCTGAAAGGGGGGCTAGCTCTGAAAGGGGGGGCTAGCTCTGAAAGGGGGCTAGCTCTGAAAGGGGGGCTAGCTCTGAAAGGGGGGGGCTAGCTCTGAAAGGGGGGCTAGCTCTGAAAGGGGGGGCTAGCTCTGAAAGGGGGGCCTAGCTCTGAAAGGGGGGCTAAGCTCTGAAAGGGGGCTAGCCCCTGAAAGGGGGGCTAGCTCTGAAAAGGGGGGGCTAGCTCTGAAAGGGGGGCTAGCTCTGAAAGGGGGGCTAGCTTTGAAAAAGGGGGGGCTAGCTCTGAAAGGGGGGCTAGCTCTGAAAGGGGGGCTAGCTCTGGAAAGTGGGGGCTAGCTCTAAAAAGGGGGGCTAGCTTTGAAAGGGGGGGCAAAGCTCTGAAAGGGGGGGCTAGCTTTGAAAGGGGGGGCTAGCTCTGAAAGGGGGGCCTAGCTTTGAAAGTGGGGCTAGCTCTGAAGGGGGGACTAGCTCTGAAAGGGGGCAGCTCTAAAAGGGGGGCTAGCTCTGAAAGGGGGGCTAGCTCTGAAAGGGGGGCTAGCTTTGAAAGTGGGGGCAAGCTTTGAAAGGGGGCTAGCTTTGAAAGGGGGGCTAGCTCTGAAAGGGGGGCTAGTTTTTGAAAGGGGGGCTAGCTCTGCAAGGGGGGGCTAGCTTTGAAAGGGGGCTAGCTCTGAAAGGGGGGGGCTAGCTCTGAAGGGGGGCTAGCTTTGAAAGTGGGGCTATGCTCTGAAAGGGGGCTAGCTCTGAAAGGGGGGGCTAGCTCTGAAAGGGGGGCTAGCTCTGAAAGGGGGGGCTAGCTCTGAAAGGGGGGCTAGCTCTGAAAGGGGGGGTAGCTCTGAAAGGGGGGGCTAGCTCTGAAAGGGGGGGCTAGCTCTGAAAGGGGGGGGCTAGCTTTGAAAGTGGGGCTACCCTCTGAAAGGGGGGGCTAGCTTTGGAAAGGGGGGCTAGCTCGAAAGGGGGGCTAGCTCTGAAAGGGGGGCCTAGCTCGAAAGGGGGGCTAGCTCTGAAAGGGGGCTAGCTCTGAAAGGGGGGCTAGCTTTGAAAGTGGGGCTAGCTCTGAAATGGGGGGCTAGCTTTGAAAGTGGGGCTAGCTCTGAAAGGGGGGCTAGCTCTGAAAGGGGGGCTAGCTCTGAAAGGGGGGGCTAGCTCTAAAAAGGGGGGGCTAGCTCTGAAAGGGGGGGCTAGCTCTGAAAGGGGGGCTAGCTCTGAAAGGGGGGGCTAGCTCTGAAAGGGGGGGCTAGCTCTGAAAGGGGGGCTAGCTCTGAAAGGGGGGCTAGCTCTAAAAGGGGGGGCTAGCTCTGAAAGGGGGCTAGCTCTGAAAGGGGGGCTAGCTCTGAAAGGGGGGGCTAGCTCTGAAAGGGGGCTAGCTCTGAAAGGGGGGGCTAGCTCTGAAAGGGGGGGCTAGCTCTGAAAGGGGGGCTAGCTTTAAAAAGTGGGGCTAGCTCTGAAAGGGGGGACTAGCTCTGAAAGGGGGGCTAGCTCTGAAAGGGGGCTAGCTCTGAAAGGGGGCTAGCTCTGAAAGGGGGCTAGTTTTGGGAAAGTGGGGCTAGCTTTGGAAAGGGGGCTAGCTTTGAAAGTGGGGCTAGCTCTGAAAGGGGGGCTAGCTTTGAAAGGGGGGCTAGCTCTGAAAAGGGGGGCTAGCTTTGAAAGGGGGGCTAGCTCTGAAAGGGGGGGCTAGCTCTGAAAGGGGGGCTAGCTTTGAAAAGTGGGGCTAGCTCTGAAAGGGGGGCTAGCTCTGAAAGGGGGGGCTAGCTCTGAAAGGGGGGCTAGCTCTAAAAGGGGGGGCTAGCTCTTAAAAGGGGCTAGCTCTGAAAGGGGGGGCTAGCTCTGAAAGGGGGGGCTAAGCTCTGAAAGGGGGGGCTAGCTCTGAAAGGGGGGGCTAGCTTTGAAAGTGGGGCTAGCTCTGAAAGGGGGGCTAGCTTTGAAAAGGGGGGCTAGCTCTGAAAGGGGGGGCTAGTCTGAAAGGGGGGCCTAGCTCTGAAAAGGGGGGGCTAGCTCTGAAAGGGGGGCTAGCTCTGAAAGGGGGGCTAGCTTTGAAAGTGGGGCTAGCTCTGAAAGGGGGGGCTAGCTTTGAAAGTGGGGCTAGCTCTGAAAGGGGGGCTAGCTCTGAAAGGGGCTAGCTCTGAAAGGGGGGGCTAGTCTCTGAAAGGGGGGGCTAGCTCTGAAAGGGGGGGCAAGCTCTGAAAGGGGGGGCTAGCTCGGGAAAGGGGGCTAGCTCTGAAAGGGGGGCTAGCTCTGAAAGGGGGGCTAGCTCTGAAAGGGGGGCTAGCTCTGAAAGGGGGGCTAGCTCTGAAAGGGGGGCTAGCTTGAAAGGGGGGCTAGCTCTGAAAGGGGGGCTAGCTCTGAAAGGGGGGGCTAGCTCTGAAAGGGGGGCTAGCTCGAAAGGGGGGGCTAGCTCTGAAAGGGGGGGTTTAGCTCTGAAAGGGGGGGGCTAACTTTGAAGAAAGAACGAGGATGAGGTCCGTGCTTGAACTTGCGCCTCCTCTTCTCTCTCTGCTTTGTCTTCTTTAGTATTGTCCTTTTCCCATTTTTTTTTTTGTT
>NC_069437.1:34601975-34628439 GCF_026875155.1 Cherax quadricarinatus
GTGTGTGTGGGTGTGTGTGTGTGTGTGTGGTGGTGGGGGTGTGTTATGTGTGTGGTGTGTGTGTGGTGTGTGGTGTGTGTGTGTGTGTGTGGGGTTGTGTGTGTGTGGGGGGGGGTGTGTTGTTATGTGGTGTGTGTTGGTTGTTGTATGGTTTGTGTGTTTTGTGTGTGTGTGTGTGGTGTTGGTGTGTGTGGGGTGTGTGTGTGTGTGTGTGTGTGTGTTTTGGTGTGTAATTATGTGTCAAAATTTGTGTGGGTTTTTTATGGTTAAAAAGTAGGGGCTTTGCTTGGGTGTAGTGTAGTTTCCTTTGTCCTTGTGTCCAAACCCTAGTGCCCTGACCCCCTTGCGTGTTGCCTATATCACCTGCTTTATGAGTTAATCGCCTTGCAATGGATTCCTTTGCAAAAATTTTTGAATACTTAAGGCCTATTCTTTATGGCTGGGTTAGCCATTAATTCGGGTTGCGGTTAAATTTGGGGAACCTACCCCCCACCCAAAACACCACCATGGGTGATACAGTCTTGTAGTGCAGCTGTGCAGTGTAGATTGTCCAGGTCGGGGGCGTCCTGGATAGCCAGCCGATGTAGCCTGGCTAGTCCACCTCAATTTTTCGTTAATAAGAACCCTATTACTGTATTTCTTTCATGGTCCCCCTATTGTTTCACTTTAAAAAAATTTTTTTGGGGACATTTGGCAACGCCGCCTTCACACTAGCCGCCACAACGTTTTTTTATTGGTGTGGTGGTGTGTGTGTGTGTGTGTTGTGTTTTGGGTGTGGGTTTTGGTGTGGGCGTGTGTGTGTGTGGTGGTGTGTGTGTAGGCCGAATATGAAAATTGCGTCTTTGGTTTAAAATAGCAAGCCATTTTGCCATGTAAGACAAGCAAAAATTTGGGTATGCAATACTTCGAAAAAATCACCCTGAACCTAACGAAAAAATTTTTCTTGGGTTTTTGTTTAGTATTAAATTACGTAAAACGTTGTAAAAAATATTTTTTTGACGGGCTAAAAAAATTTGGGTTTTTGTTTTTAAAAATTTTAGGTAAGTTTTCAAGATTTTTGCTGAAATTTAAAAAATTTTTAAACATTACAATAAGAAAAAATATCTTTGAGTAAAGGTTTTAAAAAGGGTTTAATTTTTAAATGAGTTCTTGTACTGCCCTTTTCCTATTAGCCGGTGGTGAAGGCCCCCACATAGGAGTTTTTCCTGTTCTTTCCCATTCCCTTGGGCCCCTCGACTGACCCACGCCCATCGGATTGGTTTTGCTCTTCGCCCCCGCCCCATCCTCCCCCAAACATAGGGTATTTGCGGCAGGGCGCAGGATCAATTCGGACTTCATGGTTCGTGGCCCCCAAGCAAAGGAAAATTATGCCGGGCATGAGGGGTTTCAATGCCATCAAAAAGAGACCCCTCCCCACACCCCGTTTGCCCCCAACGGGAACCCCAAGTCCCCGGGGTCTGAGGAGTCAAAAGCGTCCTGATGGGCCACTTCCTTGGAAAAGGATGGAAAGCGATTGCCTGGGACTAACATGTGCCGCAATTGGGCGCCCCACTTGCCATACCCCGTAGGGGAAAGGGGGGTGGAGCTCCCAGCCCGGGGAGACCAGAAATCCGCAATATGAAGCCTTCCCCCTTCAAAATTATCCCTTTAGGGTCGGAGACCTTGGGGCGGGGGAAAAAATGTGCTCTAAAGTTCCAAATAGAGGGGGGTGAAAAAAGCTCATCATAGAAACCGGGGACCACAGGGCGACCAGCTTCCCTTTCAGAGACCGTGTTAAAACCCAGGGGGAAAATCCCTGCAGCTTTTGGGGCATGGCCCACCCCCGGGAGTGGTCAATATTCTTTTGCTCTGGTTTTCCCATGTTGTTTTACTTTCTATTGTATTTTTTGTGAATGTTTTGTCAAAAATATTTTGTCTTTTTAAAAAAAATACATAAAAAATTGGGGGGTGGGAGGAGAAAATTCTAAACAGCTTCGGGAGAACCCTTTTTTTCCCCGAAACAAGTTTTTTTTTCTCTGGGGGATGGGGTCCCTATAAAAATTAAAAAGGTGGTACCCCCCCTTTATATATATATATATATATTATATTTATTTAAATTATATATAATATATATATATATTATTTATTTTTAAGGGGAGAGGAGTTTTTGGAAAACTTTGGAAAAAGATAAATTGTTTTGGGGAAACTTTGTCCTATTTTTTTTAAAATTAAAGTAAGTTTCTGGTAAAAACTCGTTCTGTTAGTTTATTTTAAATTCTTTTTCGTTGATTGTCGGCGTATTGTTTGCAGGAGCATCAATCCTGGTAAATTTGGAAACATTGAATTTTTTGGGGAGGTGTCACTAACAACCTATCCATCCCCCCCCCCTACTTCGCGTTTTCCCCTCCCCCCCTAGCACCCCTTCCCCCGCCCCCCCCCTCGGCCCTCGTCTTGGTGTTTGTGTCAAAAACGCTACCGAGAGCCTTATTATTCACCCGCTGTAAAGAAAAATTTGTCAAGTGTTTTATGATTATTTTTTATTATTATTATTTATTATTATTTTATTTTATTTATTTTATTTTAATATTATTATTATTATTTTTTGTTGTTTTTTTGTTGTTGTTGTTGTTGTTGTTGTTGTTGTTGTTCTTATTTTTATTTCTATTATTATTATTGATGCTGCTGTTATTATTATTGTTTTTGTTATTGTTATTTATTATTATTATTATTATTATTATTATTATTATTATTTATTATTATTATTTTATTATTATGTTTGTTGTTGTTGTTGTTGTTGTTGGAGGGGATGGGTGAGGGGGTTTGGTTGATGGTGAGGGGAGGAGAGGACGGGGTTGGGGTGGTGGTAATTATTACTGACTTAGAAATAGGCGAAGATAAAAGCTCTTCACCTGTTAAGAGAAAAGGTAAAAACAACAACTTTTGGCCTGTCAGTGAGGTGAGGTAAGATTACAGCTCTTGGCCTGCAAGTGATAGAGAGAGAGAGAGAGAGAGAGAGAGAGAGAGAGAGAGAGAGAGAGAGAGAGAGAGAGAGAGAGAGAGAGAGAGAGATTCTGTTGGGCGAAATATTTGCTACGCTTAGACAACAGTTCAGATGAATGGGAGACGGAGAAAATTTATATCTCATTTTTTTAATCGCTTTTTTTTCCCCTCCCCCGCCCATACCCTTACTCCTTGCCAACTAAACTGTTTACACTGATCGAAGTACCTTGTTCAAGATCTAACAGATGTTATAAATACTGTGTTGTGATCTTTGAAAGCGAGATCCTCTGACATTGTCACTCCCAGGTTCTTCACATTAGTTTTTCGTTCTATTGTGTGGTTGGAATTTGTTTTATACTCACTTGCAGTGTTAATTTCCTAGAGTCTTCCATAGCGGAGTAATTGAAATTTGTCTTCACTGAACTTCATATTGTTTTCTGTGGCCCATTTAAAGACTTGTTTAATGTCCGCTTGGAGATTTGCAGTGTCTTCGATGGATGACACTGTCATTAAAATTCGGGACACGGTGCGGTATCTTACAGCTCTGTCTGTCAGATATGAGGATGAGGAATCGGATGGGTGAGAGTGCTGTGCCCTGTGGAACAGAAATTTTCACTGTAGCTGCCTCAGACTTTACTCTGTTTACTATTACTCTTTGTGTTCTATTTATTAGGATGTTATAGATCCATCTATCAGTTTTTCCTGTTATTCCCTTATTACGCATTTTGTGCGTTATTTCAACATGGTTGCATTTGTCGAAGGCTTTCGCAAAGTGCAAAAGCATTCGTGTATACTACTGTGTATACTACTGTGTATACTACATCTGCATTTTGTTTTTTCTCCAGAGCATCCAAGACCATGTCGTAGTGGTCCAGTAGTTGGGATAGACAGGAGCTACCTGCTCTAAACCCATGCTGCCCTGGGTTGTGCTACTGATGGTTATCTAAGTGGGTGGCGATCTTGCTTCTTAGACGTTAGAGCTATCGGTTTCTAATTCTTTGCAATTGCTTTACTGCCCTCTTTGTGGAGTGGGGCTGTGTCTGTTGCTTTTAGTGATTGAGGAATAACCCCTGTGTTCATGTTCCCTCTCTATAGAATACTTAAGACACGTGAAAGTTTTTTTTTTTTTTTTTTGCAGTTCTTGATAAGCACGGAGTTCCACGAGTCTGGGCCTGGGGCAGTGCTTGGGCATGTCATTTATTGCTTTTTCAAAATCTTGTAGTTTTATGATAATATCAGAAAATTTTGAATTAACCAAATTTTGAGCCATATAGACGATTGACCCTTAGTCTGATTAATGACTCACTAAACGCTGAGTTATACTGGAACTTCAGTATCTCATTCATTTCTTTACTGTCATCTGTGTAAGTCCTATCTCGTTTAAGCAGGAGTCCAATACTGGATGTTTTCGTCCTAGATTTGACATAAAAAAAGAAGCATATTTTTTTTTCAATTTCTTTTATGGCTTTAAGTTCTTCCTGTGTTTCTTGTCTCCTGTATGATATTTGCTATTTCTTTGACCAGTGCCTCCTTTCGTAATTCAGATAAACTGGCCCCTATTAGCAGTTTTGTGATTCTTCGCTTTCGCCTGTGCAGAGTGCTTCTCTCTCTTTCTAGTATACATCTTCTCTTCTTTTTTCTTAAAGGAAAGTGGCTTAAGCATACCTCAAGTGCCACAGAGTTAATTCTTTCTAGGTATAGGTTCGGATCCGTGTTGTTTATGATATCTTCCCAGTTTGTTTCATTTAGGACATAGTTGATTTGATCCCACTGTATGTTTTGTTATTGAGGTTGAATTTGTTGAAGGCACCTTATAACTGATCTCCTTATGATGGTCAACAGCCCTGCACATACATGTCTGTACTTCTATTATGTTATGAATCTGAGTGTATTGTCTTTGATACTTTTATGTTTCATATCAGGTCATTATTATTAGTGAAGATGAGGTTGAGTGTATTTTCTAGTCTTGTTGGCTCCACTATTTGCTGCCTTAAGGTGAATTTGTTGCAGGGATTTAATAGTTCATGTGTGTGTGAATTTTCATCTCAGCTCAATGAATCGGTGAAAATACTAAACTTTATGAAAGCTCGTTCGCTAAACTTAACGCTTGTTTACAATTCTTTGCAACAAACCAGGCAGCAAATAAGTGACACCTCGTGCAAAGTGAAGTGCGCTGGTTGTCACGTCACAAGACTTTGATAGCATTTCTTGAACTGAAATGCTAGGTTCAGCGTCATTTTTTGGACTGCTTTTTTAAAGAGAAAAACTGTCCAAGTCCCTTAAATTAGTTGACCTTTGGCGGAATGCAGACCCATCCATTACTGATGGTAAAACATCAAAAATTTTAATAATATATCTTTTTTTGTCAATTCTTATCTTTAATGATTATCATAAAGACCCATGTATACAGCAGTAGATACATGCCTGGTTAAAAACTAAGGTGTGTACTGCCTTTGATGAGTGTCATGTAAATCATTTAGTGGTGCGAGGTGAGTTGTGTGCGCTGCAGATTCGGCCCAGTCTGGCAGGGGCCCCGGGTGTCGAAATTTTGGGCCCCAAAAAATTTCAAATAGTAAAGAAACAACGCTGCTGTTGTACAATCATCCCCCAATAAAAAAAAAATTCTTCCTCCCCTTTTCTTCTTTCTTTTTTCCTCTCTACCTCTATTCCCCCCCCCCTCCTCCCCTTTCCTTTCTTTCACACTTGCCCTCTTTTTCACATTTTTTTAAATTTTTTTTAACCTCCCCCCCCCCTTATGTTATCCTACGACACAGCAGGGAACTTAATATCATTATAGGGTTTAAACTTGGTAGCAAAAAGCCCAAATTTCCTTCCTGCCCTGACGTCCCAATAGAAAAAATGTCTGTCCCTGTAGTTCCTGCGGGGGTCTCATGGTTTCCGAAAAGGGGCCAGGGGCCCCTTGAGAGGGTCAAGTCTATTTATGAGACTGGGGCGGTGAGGGCATGCGGCGGCGTACCAAAATGACTTAAAAAAAAATGTCAGACCCGTTGACCTTGGTTTTGTTGAAGTGACTAGTCTGGACGTGGGGGGTGTGGGCGTGGCGTGGGGGGGGGCGGGGCGGGGTGTGTGGACGTGTGTGTTGTGTTTTTCAGAGGGGACGAGGAAATAGGGGTTTGCGAGAGTGGGATGTGCACTTGTACCACTGTCCATAAAGTTTTTACCACCTTGTCCACTGTCCCATATGGTCTTGCAAACATGTATCACTGTCCCATGATGATCCCTGCAACACCTGCCCCACTGCCCCATGATGGTACAGTCAAATCGGCCCATGCCCCTGATAGATTACCCACCTGTACCACGTACGGATGTACATTGCAACAACTTACAACGCACCTATAAAAATTTACCACACTGTACCCCTGACCATGATGGTACATTGCTACATTTTGTGACCCAATTTTTTTCAAGCCTCATCTTCCTTCATTCCTCTCATCTTAAAGTTTTTCTTTTCATTTCCTCCCTTAGTTCTTTTCATTCCCACCCTTGTTTCCTCTCGCTTTCTCTTCGTATTCTTCCTCAGTTTCACCTCTGTTTCAAATTTCCCCCCAATCCCTTTTTAAACTTTGGTGTCTATTTATTATTTATTTATCGTTATTTATTATCATCGGATTTACTGCCAGTATTGGAAAATTTTTAAATCCAGCTTCCATCTCGGGCGGGTTCTGCCGATATGTTTTCCATTTGCCTAGCAACATGATTTTACAGCCTTTAGAAAACGGCTGCTATTCGAGCCCATAGAAAACGGGCCTCATCACACAAAAGGTATGTGTCGACGATAGAAAAAGGGCTTCTAAGGGTCCCACATGCACTTTTATAGAAAAGGACACCAGTAGGTACTACTGCAACAAGTCATAGAAAATGGGATTCATCAAGTTGCCCCCTGCAAAAAACCCACAAAAAAACTGTGTTAGTTCAGCGGGGCTTGTGAGGTCTCTTGGGAGCCCAATTTTTAACCCAAATTATATGGTCCATTTTTCCTTTGGGCAAATGTCTGAGCCCGCCCACTCTGGGTTTTTTTTGACCGTCAAACCAGGCGTAGGTCTCACGGGGTTTGTGGAGGGTGTTTGGGACCACGTATACCAAGGAAAAGTGAGCAAGAGATTCGAGCGGAGCTGCTGTGGGTGCAGGGCTGGGGAGGGTGCTGGTCTCTGGAGGAGACTTTTGGAGGCAGTGGGCAGGTACGGTTGGCGGTATCCCGTGCTGTGTAAGTCTTGGGCCCCCCGGGGCTTGTTCCTGGGGAAAATCCCCTCGTCATATTGTAAGTTTATTCATTTTGGTCAAGTTGATGTATTCCCTTTCTCACTGCTTATGTGTCCACCCCTTTTATCTCCCCCAATGTGTATCCTTTCAAATATTTTTTGACAAAGATTAAATAAAAAACTGTGTTTGAGTAGAATAGTAATATTCACTGCCCACCGTTATTTATTTTTTTTTTTCTTATTTTTTTTATTATTTTTATATGAGTGAAGAATGGGCGAGGCATATGTTAGTGAGTAGTTAGATTAAATGAGAGTGTCGTGGTGGTACCATGCCCTGTTTCCCTACCTCCTCGTAAATTCTCCTCCACCTCGCCTGCATGCCCCCTACCTACTAATCCCTCCATTTCCCCATACCCCCCTAATCATTACCCCCCTAATGACAAAACGGGGTCATCAAATTCCACATCAACAATACGTAAAAACGGATCTCAAAAGCAACAGGAAATAATCCCTAACAAACTTTTCCTTATTTTGGTGATTTTTTTTCCCCCCATTCAGATTATGTTTTTATTTTGCTTTCAGATTGTCTGCCTTTTCCCAAAAAATAAAAAAATTTTTGCCAAATATTCTAGATCTTTTTTCTAAAAGTTTTTAATCCTTTTTCCCGGGCCCGATTCATTGCTTCTTGCAATAAAAGTCAAAAAATTTTCCCCATGGCCCCAGTTTTTTTGGGTTAAAAATCTTTTTTTTTTTTTCCTCTTCGTCTGCTTTTTTTTTTAAAACCCTTTTTTATTTTTTTTGTGTTTCATTCTTCTCGCTTTCTTTCTTAAATCAACTCTGATTTCACCCCCGCATGTTGCACAATGTAGGATTCACTTCCTGATGTTTCCAATGTAGGAAAATTTTTGCGTTTCACAATGAGGATTCACTCTCCTGCTGTTGACAATGTAGGTTCACTCTCCCGCTGTTGCACAATGAGGATTCCCCTCTCCTGATTTGCAAATGTAGGATTCACTCTCCCGCTGTTGCACAAAAGTGGATTCACTCTCCCCGCATGTTGAAATGTAGGATTCACTCTCCCATGTTGACAATGTAGGTTTACTCTCCCGCATGTTGCCAAAAGTAGGGTTCACTCTCCCGCTGTTTCACAATGGGATTCATCTCCTGCTTTGCACAATGAGGATTCACTCTCCTGCTGTTGCACAATGTAGGTTCACTCTCCGCATGTTGACAAAGTAGGATTACTCTCCTGATGTTGCACAATGTGGATTCACTCTCCTCTGTTCAAATTAGGGTTCACCCCCTGCTGTTGACAAGTAGGATTACTTCCTGCATGTTGCACTGTAGGATTCATTCCCCCATGTTCCAATGAATTCCTTCCTGCTGTTGCAAGTAGGATTCACTCTCCTGAGTTGACAATTGGATTCACTCTCCTGCATGTTGACAATGTAGGATTCACTCTCCTGCATGTTTTAAAAAGTAGGATTTACTCTCCGCTTTGCCAAAGTGGATTCCCTTTCCCGCATGTTGGACAATGTGGATTTACTCTCCTGATGTTCAAAAATTTTGGATTCACTCTTGCATGTTGCAAAGTAGGATTCACTCTCCCGCAGTTGCCCCAAAGTAGGTTCACTCTCCTCATGTTTCCAAGTGGGCACTCTCCTGCATGTTGCACAATGTGGATTCACTCTCCGTGTTTTACAATGAGGGTTACTCTCCTGCTGTTTCACAATGTAGGTTTTACTCTCCTGCATGTTGCCAAAGTGGATTCAATCTCCTGCATGTTGACAATTTGGATTCACTTCCCGTGTTGACAATGGGTTCATTCGCATGTTGACAATTAGGGTTTTCCCCTTTCCCGCATGTTGCACAATGTGGATTCACTCTCCTGCATGTTGACAATGAGGATTACTCTCCCGATGTTGACAATGAAGGATTCCCTCCTGCTGTTGCACAAAGTAGGATTCACCTCCCGTGTTTTAAATGTAGGATTCACTCTCCTGCATGTTGCACAATGAGGATTTACTCTCCTGCTGTTGCACAAAGTAGGATTATCTCCTGCATGTTGTACAATGTAGGGTTCACTCTCTGCTGTTGCACAATGTGGATTCACTTTCCCTGCATGTTCCCAAATGAAGGATTACCCCTGATGTTGGAAAATGTAGGTCACTCTCCTATGTTGACAAGAGGATTCATCTCCTGCATTTGACAATGTAGGATTCACTCTTTGCATGTTGCCCCAAAGTGGGTTACTCTCCGATGTTGCAAATGTAGGATTCACTCTCCTGCATGTTGACAATGTAGGTTCCTCTCCTGCATGTTTTCCAAGTAGGATTCACTCTTGAGTTGACAATGTAGGATTCACTCTCCTGCATGTTGCAAAGGGATTTACTCCTCATGTTGCACAAGTAGGTTCATCCTGCATTTCACAATGTAATTACTCTCCTCTGTTGCACAATGTAGGATTTACTCTCCTGCATGTTGCACGTAGGATATCTCCTGCATGTTTCCCAAAGTAGGGTTACTCTCCTGCATTTGCACAAGTGGATCACTCTCCTGCATGTTTCACAAAGTAGGATTTTACCTCCTCATGTTGCACAATTAGGATTCACTCTCCGCATGTTGCACAAGTGGGTTCCTCTCCTGCGTTGCCAATTGGTTACTCTCCTGCAGTTGCCAAGAGGGGCACTTCCCGATGTTGCACAATGAGGGTTTACTCTCCGCTGTTGCACAAATTAGGGAATTCACTCTCCTGCTGTTGCACAAAGTGGATTTACCCTTTGCATGTTGCCATTAGGATTCATTTCCTGATGTTGCACAAAGTAGGATTCACTCTCCTGCAAAGTTGACAATGTTGGATTCCTCTCCTGCTGTTGCACAATGTAGGATTCACTCTCCTGCATGTTCACAATAAGGATTCACTCCCTGCATGTTGCACATTAGGGTTTCCCCTCCCCGCTGTTGACAATGTGGATTCACTTCCTGATGTTTCACAATGGATTCATCTCCGCATGTTGCACAAGTGGATTCACTCTCCTGCCTGTTTCAAATGAAAATTCACTCTCTGCATGTTGCACAAGTAGGTTCACTCTCCCATGTTCACAATGAGGATTTATCTCCCATTTGCACAAAGAGGATTTACTTCCTGCATTTGCACAAATTTGGATTCACTCTCCTGCATGTTCACAATTGGATTACTCTCCTGCTGTTGACAATAAGGGTTCACTCTCCTGCATGTTCACAATTAAAAGGTTCCCTCTCCTGCATTTGCACAATGAAGGATTCACTCTCCAAAAGTTGCACAATGTGGATTCACTCTCCCGATTTGCACAATGTGGGAAATTTCCTCTCCCGCTGTTCCAATGAGGATTCACTCTCCTGCTGTTGCACAATGAAAGGGTCATTCCTGCTGTTGCACAAAGTGATTCACCTCCTGCATGTTGACAATGTAGGTTTACTTCCCGTGTTGACAATGAGGATTTTACTTCCGCTGTTGCCCAATGTAGGGGTTCACTCTCCCGCAGGTTTTACATTGTAGGATTCACTCCTGCTGTTGCCCAAGAAAGGGTTTCCTCTCCCCATGTTGCACAATGAAGGGTTCCTCTCCCATGTTCACAAGTGGGTTTACTCTCCCCGATTTCCTGGGTTTTCCGTTGCACATGTAGGATTCACTCTCCTGGGTGTTGCCAATGTAGGGTTTACTCTCCCGCTGTTGCACATGTAGGTTCACTTCCTGCGTTTTCACAAAGTAGGATTCATCTCCCTGCATGGGCCCTGTAGGATTCACTCTCCTGCATGTTTCACAATGTAGGATTCACCTCCGCATGTTGACAAATTGGGTTCACTTCCTGCATGGCACAATGTGGATTCCTCTCCTGCGTTGCACAATGTAGGATTCCACTCTCCTGCAGTTGCACAATGAAAGGTTCACTCTCCTGCATGTTGCCATGAAAGGGTTCAAATCTCCCGATGTTGCACAATGTAGGATTTCCCCTTTGCTGTTGACAATGTGGATTACTCTCCTGCATGTTTCACAAAATAGGATTCACTCCCGATGTTGCACAAGTGGTTCACTCTTTTCCCGCAGTTGAAATGTAGGTTCACCCCCTGCAGTTCACAAGTAGGGGTTTCCCTTCCCCCATGTTGCACAAAATAGGATTCATCTTGCATGTTGCAAATGTAGATCCCTCCCTGCATGTTGCACAATTAGGATTCACTCCCTCATGTTGCACAATGTAGGGGTTCACTCTCCTCATGTTGAAAAAATGTAGGGTTCACTCTCCTGCATGTTGCACAATGTAGGATTCACTCTCCTGCTGTTTACAAAGTAGGATTTCCCCCTCCTGCATGTTTCACAAAGTAGGATTCACTTTTCCTGCTTTGCGAATGTAGGTTTTACTCTCTTTCTGTTGCCAAAAGTAGGATCCCCCTCCGCATGTTGCCAAAAATGTAGGTTCACTCTCCGCTGTTGCCAATGTAGGATTCCTCTCCTGCTTTGCACAATGTAGGATTCACTTCCGCATGTTGCACAAAGTAGGTTTTATCTCCTGCATGTTAAACCCCCCCAAAGTAGGATTCACTCTCCTGCATGTTGCACAATGGGGATTCACTTCCTGCATGTTTCACAATTAGGATTTACTCTCCTGCATGTTACAATGTAGGAATTTTACTCCCTGCATGTTGCACATGTAGGATTCCTTCCTGCAGTTGACAATGTAGGGTTCCCTCTCCTGCATGTTACCCAAAGTAGGATTCACTCTCCGCATGTTGACAAGTAGGGTTACTCTCCCGATTTGCACAAAGTAGGTTACTCCTGCTGTTGCACAATGTAGGGTTTACTCTTGATGGGCAAGTGGATTCCTCCCTGCGTGCACAAGTAGGATTCACTCTCCGCATGTTTCACAATGTAGGTTTACTTCCGCATGTTTCACAAAGTAGGTTCACTCTCCTGCATGTTTCCCAAAGAAGGGTTCACTCCTTCCCCATTTGCACAATTAGGGGTTCACCCCCTGCATGTTTCACAAGTAGGATTTACTCTCCTGCATTTGCACAATGTAGGATTCACTCTCCTGCATGTTGCACAATTAGGGCACTCTTCTGTTGCACAAGGGATTCACTTCCTGCTGTTGCACAATGTAGGTTCACTCTCCTGCTGTTGCAAATGAGGATTCACTTCCCCTGCATGTTGCCCAAAGAGGATTCACTCTCCTGCATGTTGCCAATGTGGATTACTCTCCTGCGTTAAAAATTGTTCACTCTCCTGCATGTTGCACAATTAGGATTCCTCTCCTGCTGTTTACAATGAAGGGTTTTCCTCTCCGCATGTTTTCAAATGAAAATTCACTTCCCGATGTTGCACAATTGGATTCCTCTTGCTGTTGACAATGTAGAAAACACTCTCCTGCATGTTGACAATGAGGATTCCCTCTCCTGCATGTTGCAAATGAAAAGGGTTCACTCCCTGCTTTGCCCTGTTGGTTCACTCTCCTGCATGGACAAAAAAGGTTCAAAATCCTGCTGTTGCACAATTTTGGATTCACTCTCTGCATGTTGCACAATGAGGATTCCTTTTCCCCGCTGTTGCAATGAAGGATTTTTACTTCCTGCATGTTGCCAATGGGATTACTCTCCCGCAGTTGCAATGTGGTTACTCTCCGATGTTGCACAATGTAGGGTTCACTCTCCTGCATGTTGCACAAAGTGGTTTAATCTCCTCTTTGCACTGAAGGGTTCACCCCCTGCATTGCACAAAAGGATTCACTCTCCTGATGTTGAAAAAGTTTTGGTTCACTCTCCGATGTTGCACAATGGGATTCACTTCCCGCATGTTTCACAAGTAGGGTTCACTCTCCTGCATGTTGCACAATGTGATTCACTCTCCTGCATGTTGCACAATGTAGGATTCACTCTCCTGCATGTTGCCCAATGTAGGATTCACTCTCCTGCATGTTGCACAATGTAGGATTCACTCTCCTGCATGTTGCACAATGGAGGATTCACTCTCCTGCATGTTGCACAATGAAGGGAAAACTCTCCTGCTGTTGCACAAAGTAGGATTCACTCTCCGCATGTTTTACAAAGAGGATTCCTCTCTGCTGTTGCACAATGAGGATTCACTCTCCTGCATGTTGCCAATGTAGGGTTCATCTCCTGCATTTGACAAAAAGGATTCACTCTCCCAGTGCACAATGTAGGGTTTCCCCTCCCGCATGTTGCACTTAGGGTTCACCTCCTGCATTTTACAATTAGGGGGTTCACTCTCCGATGTTGCACAAAGTAGGATTTTACTTCCCGCGTTTCCCAAAAGTGGATTCCTCTCCTGATGTTTCACAATGTAGGATTCCTTCTGTGTTGAAAAATGTAGGTTCACTTCCGATGTTGCCAAGTAGGATTCCTCCCGCAGTTTCACAAAGTAGGATTACTCTCCTGCTGTTGCCAATGTAGGTTCACTCCCTGATGTTTGCACAATGTAGGGTTTACTCCCCGCTGTTGCACAAGAAAATTCCTTCCTGCATGTTGGGAACAAAAGTAGGTTTATCTCCTGCGTTTCACAAGGGATTCATCTCCCCTGTTTCCCAAAAGTGGTTACTCTCCTGCAGTTGCCAAAATGAGGATTCACTCTACGCGTTGCACAAAGTAGGATTAACCCCCTGCATGTTTCACAAGAATTTTCTCTCCCCGCATGTTGCACAATGTGGATTCCTCTCCTGCAGTTGCCATGAGGGTTCACTTCCCGATGTTTCCAAAGTAGGATTTCACTCTGCTGTTGCACAATGAGGTTCCTCTCCCATGTTGCCAAGTAGGATTCCTCTCCTGCATGTTGCAAAATGTAGGATTCATCTCCCGCTGTTGCAAATGAGGATTACTCTCCTGCTGTTCACAAAGAGGATTCACCTCCGCATGTTTCACATGTGGTTCACTCTCCGCATGTGCACAATGAGGTTCACTCTCCTGATTTGCACAGTAGGATTACCTCCCGCATGTTTACAAAAGGTTCATCTCCGCTTTTGACAATTAGGGTTCACTCTTGCTGTTGCACAAGAAAGGGTTCACTCTCCCCGCATGTTGCAAATGAAGGATTCACTCTCCTGCAGTTGCAAATTTAGGGTTCACTCTCCGCAGTTTCACAATGTGGATTCACTCTCTGCATGTTCAAATGAGGATTTATTCCCGCTGTTGCCATGTGGATTCACTCCCTGCATGTTGCCAAATGAGGATTCACTTCCTCTGTTGCACATGTAGGTTTTATCTCCCGCATGTTGCAAAAGTGGTTCCTTCCCTGCGTTGCACAAAGTGGATTCCTTCCGCATGTTGCACAAAGTAGGATTCACTCTCTGCTGTTCCAATGAAACATCTCCTGCATGTTTTCACTTGGTTCCCCTCCTGCATGTTGCCAAAGGGATTTCCCCCCCTCAGTTGCACAATGAGGATTCCCTCTCCGATGTTGCAAATGTGGATTTACTCTCCGCTGTTCACAATGAGAATTCACTCTCCCGCAGTTGCACAATGTAAGTTCACTCTCTGTGTTGCACAGTGGATTTTACCTCCTGCGTTTACAATGTGGTTTTCCCCTCCGCATTTGCCCAAAAGTAGGCACCTCCCGCTGTTGCCTGTAACACTCCCTGCATGTTGCACAATGAAAGGGTTTATCCCTGCTGTTGCACAATGTAGGGATTTACTCTCCGCATGTGCACAATGTAGGATTCACTCTCCTGCAGTTGCACAATGTAGGATTCACTTCCCGATGTTTCCAATGTTTTCACCCCTGCATGTTGCACAATGTAGGATTCATCTCCCGCTGTTGCCAAATGTGGATTCATCTCCCGCTGTTTCCAATGTAGGAATTTACTCTCCGATGTTGCAAAGTAGGATTTTACTTTGGGCACATGAAGGGTTCACCCCAGATTTTGCACAAATGGATTCATTTTAGTTGGGACAGAAAAGGTTAATTTCCCGCATTTTACAAAGTGGACACCTCCTGCGTTGCACAATGTGATTCAACCCCCTGCATGTTACAATGTGGATTCATTTTCCTGCAAGTGCACCCAAGAGGATTCACCCTTGGTTGACAATGTAGGCCCTTGCCGTTGCCAAGTGGTTAACCCCTGCATTTGCAAAGAGAACCCCTCCTGTTGCAATTAGGATTTATTCCCCGATGTTGCACAATGAAGGTTCACCTCGCATGTTCAAATGTAGATTCATTCCTGCAGTTGCAATGTAGGTTCACCCCCCTGCATGTTGCCATGTAGGTTCACCCCTGATTACAAGTGGTTCCCCCTGCGTGCACAATGGGATTCCTTCCCCGCCGTTCCAAAAGAGGCCCTTTTGGGGTTTTCAATGTGTTACTTGCGTTGACAAGTGGATTCACTTCCTGCATGTTTTCCCCGTGGTCACCTCCTGCATTTGCCCCTGTAAAATTCCTCCCTGGGTTTCCAAGGGGGATCCCCTCTCATTTTCCCCGTGGTTTGTCCCTGCATTTTAAATGTGGACACCCCGCAATGTTAAAGTTGGATCCTCTACAATTGGATCTTCTCACCGGCCCCAAAGGTGAAAAAACCTGGCCCCCGTACAAGGGGGTACACCCCCCCTTCCAAAGGGGGTACCCCCCCGGGACTGTACAAAGGGGGAGCCCCGTGGGATTACAAGGGTAGCACCCGGCATGTACAAGGTGGGGGGCCCCTTTGCATTAACAAAGGGGGTAGGCCCTGGGGATATACAAGGTGGGAAACACCCTGGACTGTACAAGGGAACACCCCGTTTGTACAAGGTGGGCACCCCTGCACTGTAGGTGGTACCCTGGCACTGTACAAGGTGTGCACCCTGGCCGTCAAAAGGGGAGCCCCTGGCACGTACAAGGGGGTGCACCCGGGCAATTTTACAAGTGGTAACACCCTTCACTGTCAGGTTTGGCACCCCCGGGCCCCATACAAGGTGGTAGCACCTGGGACTTTTAGGTGGTGCCCCTGGCTTGTACAAGGTGTTTGCCCCCCCCCTGGCAAGTCAGGTGGCGCACGTTTCATTACAAGGGGGTTGTGCCCCGGCACTGTCAAAATGAGGGACGTGGCCTGTACAAGTGGTAGACCCCGGCCCGACAATGGTAGACCCTGGCTGTCAAATGGTAGCACCGGGACTGTAAAAAGGTGGAGCACTTGCCGACAAGGTGGGGGGTGCACCTGGCACTGAAGGTGGTGCCCTTGGCACTGTCAAGGTGGAGCACCCTGGCACGTACAAGGGTAGTCCGTGGCCCGTCAAGTGGTTGCACCCCGGCCTGAAACAAAGGGGGAGCACCCCCGGACTTACAAGGTGGTAGCACCCGCCGTAAAGGGTGCATCTGGCCCTGTACAAGGGGGGTGCACCCTGGCACTGACAAGGGGGTAGACCTGCACTGTCCCAAAGGTTTGGGACACCTTGGGATGAAAGGGGGGGGAGCATCGTTCCCTGTACAAGGTGCAAGTGGGAGCACCCCACACAAGTTGGGGGACTCCGTGGCACTGTACAGTGGGAGCCCCTGGGACTGAAAAAAGGTGGTGACCCTGGGACTGAAGAGGTAGCCCCGGGGGCCCGTACGGGGGGGGATTGGGGTAGCACCCCGGGCCGCCAGGTGTAGCACCGTGCACTGTACAATTAGCCCCTGGCACCCTCAAAAGGTGGGGAGCATCGTGGTGCTGTGCAAAATGGTAGCACCCTGGACGTACAAGTGGGGCCTGTGGACTGTACAAGGGGTAGCACCCTGGGCCCGTCAAAGGGGTCCCCTGGGACTGTACGGGTAGCACTGGCACTGTACAAGTGGTAGCACCTGTGAAATTTGGAACCCAAGGCGGTGGGCACCGGCACTGTACAATTGGGAGCATCGTTGCCTGTACAAGGGGGGGTGGTGCACCCGGCCGTAAGGGGAGTCCGTGGCACTGTACAAATTGTACCCCGCATTTCAAGGGGTAAACCCCCGGGCCGCCCCAAAGGGGTAGAAAGTGGCACTTACAGTGGGAAACCCGGGCACGTTCAGGTGGGGATCTGGGCATGCAAGGGGAGCACCCTGCCTTTTCAAGGTGGGCCCCGTGGCACTGTACAAGGGGGTAGACCCCGGCCTTCAATGTAGCCCCGCACGACGGTGGTACAACCCCCGGGACTGTAAAAGGGGGGCCCGGCATGAACGGGGTAGCACCGTGGGTGTAAAATGGCAGCACGTGGCACTGTAAAGTGGGGCCATGGGGACTGTAAGGGGTGAACGTGGCCTTAAAAAATTTTAGTCCCTGCCTGTAAAGGTGAGACCGTGGGACTGTAAAGGTAAAACCCCTGGCACTTAAAGGGTCACCGGCATTAAAGGTGATAGACCTGTCATGCAAGGGGTCACCGGGCACTTGGGGGTCACCGTGGCATGTAAAAGTGGGGCCCCTGGCACTTAAAGGGTAGCACCTGGCATGAAGGGGGGTACACGTTTGCATGAGATGACACCCCGCATGTAAAGTGTACACCGTGGGACTGTAGAAGGTGTACACAGGAAATGTGGTTTGGGGCCCGGATGTAGAAGGAGTGAAGTGGAAATACTGTCCTTAGAATATTACCTGGCATGTAGAAGGGGCCGCCCCCGTGGAAAGGAAACCGGTAAACCGGCCTTGAAAAGGGATTCACCTGGCACTGAGAAGTGATTTCCCCGGATTCGAAAATGGTCCCGTGGCACTTAATGAATACTGTGGATTTTGAGGTGTTTGCCGTGGCCTGTAATAAATTTTCGTGGGATTTAGAAAAGGGGTACACCTCACTTTTGATGTTTCCCCCGGCTTTTAAAAAGGGGTACCCGTGCCTGTGAAACTGTGCACAGATTTGTTTTGGTATGTGACGGATTATAAGGGGTGTTTGCCCCCTTTTTGTCAAGGATTGTACAAGCTCCGTCTAGAATGCCAGTATTACTGACAATGATGTCGACACACGTGACCTGCACACTGTCGAACAGGTCCCAGTAGTCTAAACATCCTTGTATCAACTATTGGAAATTATTCACTCATCCCTGAGACAAGCTTGGGCAAGAAGCTTAGATGTTCCCTTCCCCGGAAAATCAGTAAAGCTGATCATTATGTTGCCTCAGCACTTACAATTTGTGTGAAACTAATTTACCAACCAAATTCACCAAAAACATGTCCAGGATGGACCGGTTTACATATGGTACACACACTACATTTCCATGTTGCACAGCTGGATAATAATTATTTGACTGTTGCAATTCAAAAGGTGCAGAAATCCACAGGTCCTCACATAGGATGTCCTTCACTGGTCTTGTTATTACCCACACAAAGCGACCTAATTAATCACCAAGTTAGTCCCGAGTCCCGGTGATTAACTCGCTCAATGATTTATACGAATACTCGTGTACGAATAATGAATGGACGGTAAAGTTAATTCAGATATAGTCCCTGTGAACTACAAATAAACAAAAATGGTTTCTTACGTTTCTTTTAGGGTGAAGTTGCTTCGTTATCCACATCTTCTCCGACCTGTCATGTCTTACACACACGAGTGACTATATTCATACAGAGGAAATTTTACCAACACGAATAAGTACCATCATCAGAGTTGTGATTTTCTGTGGTTGTGTGAGAGACAGTTCCTTCTTCTTAGGGTATATCAAGTGAGGTTCAGTCACACACATCCACAGTTATCTTATACTGTGTTCCTGTCTATAGATAAATGGATAGTAGAGCTTCGGACAGTCAATTTACGGTCGGCGGTTCGAGCCTCTCGTCAGACCTTCTGTTTATTCATAACTGGATGTGTTGGGTCGTGGCTGATATAGGCAATTTCTCTTTAAAATGTTGAGTGCCACTCCAGACACGTCTGGCTACCGCCCACTTCCTCTTTGTCCTCCTTCTGTACCACACTCAGTAGTCCGTCCTCGTCTCTCCCAAACACACACACACACACACACACACACACACACACACACACACACACACACACACACACACACACACACACACACACACACACGCACACGATGCAGTGCTACACTGTATTATCAGAACTGTCGACGTATTAAAGTCACATTAAACGGATAATTTCATGAACATAGGATTGGCTGTTTGAGACTTGTCTAGTTTTTAGTTTATGATTGACTGTCTGTTCTACCTAAAGGATTGGTTTCTTTTTCTTAACTTCATGTCGAACATAATTAATCATTCTAAGAAATAATACACTATTTAGTACTTAGAAATATACAAAATGCCATTTATTTTCTATAGGTTTCTCTCGTCAGTGAAGGTTTCTGGTGCAGTGTTCCACCTGGTCAATACCAGTGTGAGTGTGTGCATCGAGTGCTTGCTTCGTGTCATAAGAAATTGTTATGAGTATCTATCGTTTTTTCCTCTGCCACGTGATTCTGCTAAGAAGGACATTGACGAGGTTATGTTCACGAGAGGCAGTAGCAGCAGCAGTAAAAACAGCAGTAGCAGCAGCAGTAGCAGCAGCAGTAGCAACAGTAGCAGCAGCAGTAGCAGCAGCAGCAGCAGCAGTAGTAGCAGCAGTAGCAGCAGCAGTAGCAGCAGCAACAGCAACAACAACAGCAGCAACAACATCAGCACCACCACCACCACCACCACCACAACAACAACAGCAGCAGCAGCAGCAGCAGCAGCAGCAGCAGCAGCAGCACCTGACAATATAAGAACAGCGCTGCCGTCTGTCTTTTTCGTCCTATTTATTGCTATAATTATTTGTTAAGTGACAGTGTTTAGGGTCACTGGACAATCCTTGTTTGGATGATGCTGGAAGTGTTTTTGACATCCAGTTCTTCGTTGCTGCTGCTGCTGCAACTGCTGCTGCAATTGCTGCTGCTGCTGCTGTAACTGCTGCTGCTACAACTGCTGCTATTGCAGTTGCTACTGCTGCAACTTCTGCCTCAGTATATAAGCACAGCTGTTCCAGTAATATTTATTGTGTTTGTCTCCACTTCTTGCAACCTTTCAATTGCTCCTCTTTCCCGCTCATACAGTTTTTGACCTAACAGATTCATGTCAACATGCAATACTGGGAATGATTTGTCTTCATTTGTGGACATTATGTGTATAATGATCTATGTCAAAAATACTCATCTACACCACTTATAAAAGTATTGTTTTCCATTTGAGCTCAGAATGCTTTGATTTTGATTTTTCCAGCGTCCTAAAACATTCACACATTTTCTGAACATAAATGCACTTGGCTTCAGACTATAATTGGTACTCAGGTTATGGATAAAAAAATTTAATCTCTCATCAAAACAATTGTCGGATGCCTCCTCTAATATATATTTTTTTTGTTCTTTTTATCACATCTCCGGTAATAGACTTTTTTTTACGAATAATTGATTCGATTGTCTGAAGAATGAGCCATTTCTTTGTTTTTGTTCTTGTCATTACTTGGCTGTTGTTATGAAAAGATCAATTGGTACCAGTGAAGAACACAGTGAGGCGAGCAACTCACTTGTTTCCTCAGATCATTGTATGTGTGTGTACTGTTTATATATATATATATATATATATATATATATATATATATATATATATATATATATATATATACATATATATATATATATATATATATATATAATATATATATATATATATATATTTTATATATATATATATTATATATATATATATTTTATATATATGCAATAAGATCACAGTAAACAGGTGATTTTCAAAATATGTAATTGATAAATGTAATTGATAAATCTTTTAAAGTTGCTAGAAACACTTTTTATAATCCAAAAAGGGACAACCAGCCTTATTCAACTAAAAATATGTTGGTTCTCCCTTACCATGAAAACTTGGTTGATATGCCTTCTCTTCTTAAGACTTTTAATATTAAAGTTGTATTCAAAAATCTTGATACAGTAAAAAAAACTTTTGATAAAGAATTCCCCCCAAAATGCTGATGGATGTGTCTATAAGATTCCTTGTAAAATTTGCGATAAAGTTTATTACGGTCAAACTGGTAAAAATCTCGAACTAAGATTAAAACAACATAAATATAGCATTAGAACTGGACAAGATTCCAATGCTCTATTTATTCATGTAAGAGATTTTAACCATCCAATTGATTTTCAAAAAGTTGAGAAAGTAGTATCAAGCAAGTCCATGGTCGACAGGAATATAATTGAATCTTGTTTCATAAAAAGCAGTTTTGACAATAATATGAATATTTCCTTTGGTTTATATAAATTAGATCCATTTATAATTAATAGAATTTGGGAAGAATTTAATAATACACTGGACAAATAATTTTTAAATTTTCTTGGGTAGAATAGCTTGGGGGTGAGTTGTGCAAAGGACCTATCCAAGTTGGGTCGGCGCGAGTCACGTGTTTAACCGTTGTGGGATCTGATAGTGAGGTGCTGGCCGGACCCTTTATATAGCTTCCTTGGATGCTTCACTTTCATAGTTCCTTGATAATGTGAGTAGTCACGAAAGCGCTTGGAATTTCTCTATTCTTTCAGAGTGGTTGTTTTGCATATATATATATATATATATATATATATATATATATATAATATATAAAATATATATATATATATATATATAAATATATATATATATATATATATATATATATGCAATAAGATCACAGTAAACAGGTGATTTTCAAATATATATATATATATTATATATATATAATATATATATATAATATATATATATATATATATATTATATATATATTTTGTGTGTGTGTGTGTGTGTGTGTAGATATAAACATATAAACATATATATATATATATATATATATATATATATATATATATATATAAAATATATATATATACCACTGTACGGTTGGGTTAGAACCCATGGCAAATGAGTCGTAAAACTCTAGGCCAGTGGGGTGAGCCACTGGGCCAGCTTGCTACAGTAAGATTCATCCAATTAGGTATATTTATACACCACGGAGAGGTTAGTATGGGCCACCATGCTAACAAGAGAGAGAGGGGTGGGTAGATCGCATTTTCTTGGACTGTAAGAAGGCGTTTGACACAGTTCCACACAAGAGATTAGTGCGGAAGCTGGAGGACCAGGCAGGGATAACGGGGAAGGCACTGCAGTGGATCAGGGAATACCTGTCAGGTAGAAAACAGCGAGTCATGGTACGTGGCGAGGTGCCAGAGTTGGCGCCTGTAACGAGCGGGGTGCCACGGGAATCAGTCCTAGGACCGGTGTTGTTTCTGGTATATGTGAACGATATGACAGAAGGAATAGAATCCGAAGTGTCCCTGTTTGCAGATTATGTGAAGTTGATGAGAAGAATTCAATCGGACGAGGACCAGGCAGAACTACAAAGGGATCTGGACAGACTGCAGGCTTGGTCCAGCAACTGGCTCTTGGAGTTCAACCCCACCAAGTGCAAAGTCATGAAGACTGGGGAAGGGCAAAGAAGACCAGAGACTGAGTACAGTCTAGGGGGTCAGAGACTACAAACCTCGCTCAAGGAAAAAGATCTTGGGGTGAATATAACACCGGGCACATCTCCTGAGGCGCACATCAACCAAATAACTGCTGCAGCACACGGGCGCCTAGCAAACCTAAGAACAGCATTCCGACATCTAAATAAGGAGTCATTCAGGACCTTGTACACTTTGTACGTTAGGCCCATATTGGAGTATGCAGTGCCAGTTTGGAACCCTCACCTAGCCAAGCATGTATGGAAACTAGAGAAAGTGCAAAGGTTTGCAACAAGACTAGTCCGGAGCTGAGAGGTATGTCCTACGAGCAGAGGTTAAGGGAAATCGACCTGATGACACTGGAAGACAGGAGAGATAGGGAGATATGATAACGACGTATAAAATACTGACGGGTATAGACAAGGTGGACAGAGACAGGATGTTCCAGAGATGGGACACAGTAACAAAGGGTCACAGTTGGAAGTTGAAGACTCAGATAAACCACAGGGATGTTAGGAAGTATTTCTTCAGTCACAGAGATGTCAGGAAGCGGTATAGCCTGAGTATTGATGTACTGGAGGCAGGTTCCATACATAGCTTTAAGAAGAGGTATGATAAAGCTTACAGAGCGGAAAGAGTGACCGGGTAGCGGCCAGTTGAAGAGGCAGGACCAGGAGCTGTGAATCGACCCCCGCAACCACAACTAGGTTAGTACAACTAGGTGAGTATACACACACACAGGTATATGTGTATAGGTGTATAGGTATACATATATACAGTATATGTGTATATAAAATGTTCAGTTATCCCTCTCACTAACAAGACTGAGACAAGGTGTATTATCTCTCCTTCCCAGTTTCTCTTTTCTCTCTCTTCTCACCCCCTCTCTTATCCTCCCCAGTCTCATTCCCTCCCCTCCTCTCCCCGCCTCACATGCTGATCTACACTGACCTCAATTCCCTTGTGCTCCCCCGTATCCTCCATTTTTCTACCCCCCAACGTCCTCCCTCTTCCTCTCCCCTTCCCTCTTCCTCTCCCCTTCCCTCTTGACCACAAATCAATATTTATCCTCAAACTAGCGACTTTCCTGTCTACTGAACAGAACCTTCCTGCCTCTTTATCTTTGTGTATTCATCTATGTGTGTATACTCACCTATTTGTGGTTGCATGGGTCGAGTCTTAGCTCCTGTGTGTGTGTGTGTGTGTGTGTGTGTGTGTGTGTGTGTGTGTGTGTGTGTGTGTGCGTGTGTGTTAGAACACCTATTTGTATTAGCAGTAATAGAGTCACTTTGCGTCTGACAACAGACGTAAAGCGACAGTTATGAAGAACTGTGAGTGAACGAGGACAGGAACACAGAGACAGAAAGACAGAGACAGAAAGACAAGCAGTAACACAGAAACAGGAAGACAGAGGCAGGAAGACAGATAGTAACACAGAGACAGGAAGACAGGCACTAACACAGAAACAGGAAGATAGACAGACAGTAACACAGAGACAGGAAGACAGAGACAGGAACACACAGGCAGGAACACACAGGGAGGAACACACAGGAAGGAACACACAGGGAGCAACATACAGGAAGGAAAACACAGGCAGGAACACACAGGAAAGAGCACACAGGCAGGAACACACAGGCAAGAACACACAGGCAGGAACACACAGTCAGGAACACACAATCAGAAACACACAGTCAGGAACACACAGTCAGGAACACACAATCAGGAATACACAGTCAGGAACACTCAGTCAGGAACTCACAGGCAGGAACACAGAGCCAGGAACACAGAGCCAGGAACACAGGAACACACAGGCAGGTAGTCAGTACCGCAGTTGGTAATCAGCTTCAGGAAGAATGTCAGAGACGGCGCTTTAAAGGTGGCGCTGAGAGCCCCGTTGTCACAATACTAACATGTTCATTTACTGCATCAACAAGGTATACAGTCCTACCTGACATCAATGACATACTACTATATAGAAAGCCGCTTGTTATGCTGAGCATTTCTGGTAAATTAGGTCAGTTTTGTCCCAGGATGCGACCCACACCAGTCGACTAACACCCAGGTACCCATTATACTGATGGATGAACATGGACAGAAGGTGTCTTATGGAAACACGTCCCTAATGGTTTCCAGCCGTACCGGAGATTCGATCTCCGAACCTCAGTGTGTGAGCTGAGTGCGCCAGCGATCGATCTACAGAACACAATGTCGGAGCACATCCCGGACAGATGTGTTCTGCTGAGTCAGCTGTAACCAGCACATCAGATAACTGACTCTCTGTATTAAGTGAATACAATACCAACAAGTTGATGATAAATAAGACACATGTGCAACACCTAGGTGTCAGCAAGACACATGTGCAACACCTGGGTGTCAGTAAGACACATGTGCAACACCTAGGTGTCAGTAAGACACATGTGCAACACCTAGGTGTCAGCAAGACACATGTGCAACACCTGGGCGTCAGTAAGACACATATGCAACACCTAGGTGTCAGTAAGACACATGTGCAACACTAGGTGTCAGCAAGACACATGTGCAAACACCTGGGCGTCAGTAAGACACATGTGCAACACCTGGTTCAGTAAGACACATGTGCAACACCTGGGTGTCAGCAAGACACATGTGCAACACCTAGGTGTCAGTAAGACACATGTGCAACACCTAGGTGTCAGCAAGACACATGTGCAACACCTGGGTGTCAGTAAGACACATGTGCAGCACCTAGGTGTCAGCAAGACACATGTGCAACACCTGGGTGTCAGTAAGACACATGTGCAACACCTAGGTATTAGTAAGACACATGTGCAACACCTAGGTGTCATTAAGACACATGTGCAACACCTGGGCGTCAGTAAGACACATATGCAACACCTGGATGTCAGTAAGACATGTGCAACACCTAGGTGTCAATAAGAAATATGTGCTACACCTAGTTGTCAGTAAGACACATGCGCAACATCTGGCTATAAGCAATAAACATGCGTAACACCTGGTTGTCAGCAATATACATACGCAACACCTAGCTATCAGCAATAAACATACGCAACACAGGTGTTGCAATATTTTATCCATTAAAAAATATTCCTGAATGGTTATGAACAGGTACCACACAACGTTAATAATGACCCTCGTGCACACGATAAGCCTTAACAAGGCCGGTTTTTTGCCGCTAGGTTGTCCACACCCGACCATCGACACTGGTCTAGCCCACAAGTCTTACAGCTGACACACACACACCTGTCGCCTATGAACCCCCGATGACACACCGGTTTCGATTGGTTTATTTACACCCATGCAGAGCGTCCTGAGGTGAGAATTTCCCCTGATTAAGCAGGTAGTTGCTAACAGCGGCCTGCAGGCCGGGTGAAATTGACAGTAGTTTTGGATTTTAAGATCGGGACAGATGGGGAGAGATGGAAGGAAGAGCAAGAGAGGAGACGGTAGGCAAGAGAAAAGAGGAAGAAAGGGAATAGAGGAAGATAAGGATGAAGAAAGGAGTGGAAAGGGAGATAAACAGGAAGGAAGGAGGATATAAAGGAAGAAAGAGAAACGCTGGGAAAATGGGAGATAAGAGAAATGAAATGAAAGATGCTGAGAAAACTAAAGACGTTAAGAAGAGAAATGAAAGACACTGAGAATGAAAGGGGATGGAGAGAAAGAGAGAGTGAAAGACAGAGGGGGAGAAATGTAAGACACAGCGAGGGAGCCGAAGGGAAAGAAAACTTAGATGAAGCGAGAAATGCATAGTCAGTATATATTTCCTCGAGCAAAACACACACACACTGACACACACACACACACACACATACACAACACCACTGACACACACACACACTGACACACACACACA
>NC_069437.1:34628939-34663939 GCF_026875155.1 Cherax quadricarinatus
CCATGTTTCCCCCCTTAGCCGGAATCGAACCTGAATGGTTCATGTCTCTGCATTTCCTAATCTGTACTTGTGATCCGCAGCACCTCCCTATTGCCCAACACTGTGACGAAGATAGGTGACAGCCAACGTCGACACGCAGGTATCGTCCCATGCTAAAAGCTCACCATTCTTCCAAGGATTGATGGTGATCCTGTCGGGGCGGTTTGCGGGAAAGTAAGTTTTGCTGGAGGCTAGGGATCGGGGCTCTCAGTCGGGCACCCAGATTTAGAAAGGCTCCTCCTTATGAATTTGTTGACTTCACTGTGTTTTGCGTGCCAGCCCTTGGTTTTGGAGCGGTTTAGACCATGTAGACCATATTGGTCGGCTTGCGCATCGCCACAAATACACATATATTCCCTGTGAATTAGGGCAGTGAGGCTGAGAACCACTGTGGATCGAGGCGCATTCCCACTGCCAAACTGGGAACTATTTGGAGGAAATCCCAAAAATGAGGTATGCTCACAGCTTGCAGATGGGCAGTCTCCCTATTGACTGTTGCAGCGTTGAGCATGTTGTCATGCACCTGGACTGTTTGTAAGCCAGTCCTGCACTAGGTACTGTTGCTGGAGCAGCGAGAGTTTCCCATTCGGTAACGGCACTGGTGCAGCTAGGATCCTCTATTCCTGCTAAGATACCAAGGTTGTCCGGAAAAATTTGTTTTATTAACTCATCTGATGCTATGGAGGAGGATAAGAAAGCTGGTAGGACAATCTGGGAGGATTTGCGTACTCCGAGCCCCACAAGCCTGACTGCAAGTGAGGCTTGCAACCACTGTCCATCGTCAAGGGAAATATTCAATACACTCAATAGCATGATCTTTAGGAGGAAGTCGTACTCCCTGAGTTTCGGACTGCTGAAGCCTAGGGAACATCTCAAGAAGTAGGTAAGTTCTGGGATGGACAGGAACATGGTGAGTAGGTAGAAGGCATCATGTGAATCAATGCCTTTCAACCTGCCTTACATCGTGTACACACACACACACACACACACACACACACACACACACACACACACACACGTGTCCAGACCACAACTTTGAAGTATCAGTTTTATACATTACTTTTGACCTTAAAGTTCATTAGTATAAAGAAAAGTGCTCAAAGTGGACAAGAAATTATGTTAATGGTGATGAAGCTTGTCTGTAACTGTGTCGGCAACTTTGTCTGAAAATGTGTTTGTAACTGTGTATGAGTGACACCGTGGGACATTTAATGAAGTGGAAAGAAGCCCAACTGGTCATCAGGAAGCCAGATCTAAGAAGATACCAGTGCTCAGCAACATCCCTGATTGTAACAACGCATACAGTAGAGAAAAAAGCAGAACTTTATACTATTTATTTGTCGCCACACTGACACATGCTTCCCGTACGCGCATCTCCCAGTCTACCTACCCCACACCCTTTAGTAGATACATATAAAGCAGTAATGCAGTGGGTCTACTAACCCATGCTAAGTAGGACTTCTTTCTTAAAATATTGTGTGTGTGTGTGGACTCACCTAGTTGAGGTTGCAGGGGTCGAGTCCAAGCTCCTGGCCCCGCCTCTTCACTGGTCGCTACTAGGTCACTCTCCCTGAACCATGAGCTTTATCGTACCTCTGCTTAAAGCTATGTATGGATCCTACCTCCACTACATCGTTTCCTAAACTATTCCACTTCCAGACTACTCTGTGGCTGAAGAAATACTTCCTAACATCCCTGTGATTCATCTGTGTCTTCAGCTTCCAACTGTGTCCCCGTGTTGCTGTGTCCAGTCTCTGGAACATCTTGTCTTTGTCCACCTTGTCAATTCCTCTCAGTATTTTGTAAGTCGTTATCATGTCCCCCCTATCTCTCCTGTCCTCCAGTGTCGTCAGGTTGATTTCCCTTAACCTCTCCTCGTAGGACATACCTCTTAGCTTTGGGACTAGTCTGGTTGCAAACCTTTGCACTTTCACTAGTTTCTTTACATGCTTGGCTAGGTGTGGGTTCCAAACTGGTGCCGCATACTCCAATATGGGCCTAACGTATACGGTGTACAGGGTCCTGAACGATTCCTTATTAAGATGTCGGAATGCTGTTCTGAGGTTTGCCAGGCGCCCATATGCTGCAACAGTTATTTGGTTGATGTGCGCTTCAGGAGATGTACCTGGTGTTATACTCACCCCAAGATCTTTTTCCTTGAGTGAGGTTTGTAGTCTCTGGCCCCCTAGACTGTACTCCGTCTGGGGTCTTCTTCGCCCTTCCCCAATCTTCATGACTTTGCACTTGGTGGGATTGAACTCCAGGAGCCAATTGCTGGACCAGGTCTGCAGCCTGTCCAGATCCCTTTGTAGTTCTGCCTGGTCTTCGATCGAATGAATTCTTCTCATCAACTTCACGTCATCTGCAAACAGGGACACCTCGGAGTTTATTCCTTCCGTCATGTCGTTCACAAATACCAGAAACAGCACTGGTCCTAGGACTGACCCCTGTGGGACCCCGCTGGTCACAGGTGCCCCCTCTGACACCTCGCCACGTACCAATACTCGCTGCTGTCTTCCTGACAAGTATTTCTTGATCCATTGTAGTGCCTTCCCTGTTATCCCTGCTTGGTTCGCCAGTTTTTGCACTAATCTCTTGTGTGGTACTGTGTCAAACGCCTTCTTGCAGTCCAAGAAGATGCAATCCACCCACCCCTCCCTCCCTTGTCTTACTGCTGTCACCTTGTCATAGAACTCCAGTAGGTTTGTGACACAGGATTTCCCGTCCCTGAAACCATGTTGGCTGCTGTTGATGAGATCACTCCTTTCTAGGTGTTCTACCACTCTTCTCCTGACAATCTTCCCCATGACTTTGCATACTATACATGTCAGTGACACTGGTCTGTAGTTTAGTCCTTCATGTCTGTCTCCTTTTTTAAAGGTGTGTGTGTGTGTTAGTTACCATTTTGTCCTAGGCACATGTCGATTAGACACTAGGCCTGTTGTATATGCGCGCGCGCGCGTGCGTGTGTGTGTGTATGTGTGTGTGTGTGTGTGTGTGTGTGTGTGTGTGTGTGTGTGTGTGTGTGTGCGTGCGTGTGCGTGTTCATGTGTGCGTGTTCATGTGTGTGTGTTCATGTGTGTGTTCATGTGTGTGTGTGTGTGTGTGTGTGTGTGTGTATACTCACCTAATTGTACTCACCTAATTGTGGTTGCAGGGGTTGAGACTCAGCTCCTGGCCCCGCCTCTCCACTGATCGTTACTGGGTCCTTTCTCTCTGCTTCCTGAGCTGTAACATACCTCTTCTTAAAACTATGTATGGTTCCTGCCTCCACTACTTCACTTGCTAGGCTATTCCCACTTGCTGACAACTCTATGACTGAAGAAATACTTCCTAACGTCGCTGTGACTCGTCTGAGTCTTCAGCTTCCAGTTGTGACCCCTTGTCCCTGTGTCCCCTCTCTGGAACATCCTATCTCTGTCCACCTTGTCTATTCCCCGCAGTATCTTGTATGTCGTTATCATGTCTCCCCTGACCCTTCTGTCCTCCAGTGTCATCAGTCCGATTTCCCTTAACCTTTCCTCGTACGACATTCCTTGAGCTCTGGGACTAGCCTTGTTGCAAACCTTTGTACTTTCTCTAACTTCCTGACGTGCTTGACAGGTGTGGGTTTCCCAGACTGGTGCTGCATACTCCAGTATGGGCCTAACATACAGTGTACAGTGTCTTGAACGATTCCTTATTAAGGTATCGGAACGCTATTTCCAGGTTTGCCAGGCGCCCGTATGCTGCAGCGGTTATTTGGTTGATGTGTGCCTCCGGTGATGTGCTCGGTGTTATGGTCACCCCAAGGTCTTTCTCCTGAGTGAAGTCTGTAGTCTTTGTCCACCTAGCCTATACTCTGTCTGCGGTCTTCTTTGCCCCTCCCCAATCTTCATGACTTTGCATTTGGCTGGATTGAATTCGAGAAGCCAGTTACCGGACTACATGTCCAGCCTGTCCAGGTCTCTTTGCAGTCCTTGCCTCATCCTCGTCCGATTTAATTCTTCTCATCAACTTCACGTCATCTGCGAACAGGGACACTTCAGAGTCTATTCCTTCCATCATGTCGTTCACATATATCAAAAATAGCACTGGTCCTAGAACTGACCCCTGTGGGACCCGCTCGTAACAGGGCGCCCACTGTGATACCTCTTCACGTACCATGACTCGTTGCTGCCTCCCTGCCAGGTATTCCGTTCTCCATTGCAGTGCCCTCCCTTTTACATGCGCCTGATCCTCCAGCTTCTGCACTAATCTCTTGTGGGGGAACTGTGTCAAAGGCCTTCCTGCAGTCTAGGAAAACGCAATCTACCCACCCCTCTCTCTCGTGTCTTACTTCTGTTACCTTGTCATAAAACTCCAGGAGGTTTGTGATACAAGATTTGCCTTCCATGAACCCATGCTGGTTTTCATTTATAATCTTGTTCCTTTCCAGGTGTTCGACCACTCTCCTCCTGATAATCTTCTCCATGACTTTGCACGCAATACATGTCAGAGACACAGGTCTGTAGTTTAGTGCCTCGTTTTTGTTTCCTTTCTTAAAATATGGGGACTACATTAGCTGTCTTCCATTTCTCAGGTAGTTGCCCAGTTTCAAGGGATGTGTTGAAGATTGTGGTTAGAGGCACGCACAGCATCTGTGTGTGTTAGTTAGTTAGTTACCATTTTGTCCTAGGCACATGTCGATTAGACACTAGGCCTGTTGTATATGCGTGCTTGTATGTGTGCATGTGTGCATGTGTGTGTTTGTGTGTGTGTGTGTGTGTGTGTGTGTGTGTGTGTGTGTGTGTGTGTGTGTGTGTGTGTGTGTGTGTGTGTGTGATGTAGCGAGTTGTCCTCGCCGAATTATGTCTGCTAGGGGTCGAGTCATCGTCTTCAGCGCCCATCTCAAAATATGCCTTCGATCAAATCTGACTCTATTCTAGTCCCGGCTCAGTTACCCCTACTGGTTTACCTCCCCTCATTACAATAATGTCTTAAAATGCACACGGAAATCCAAGCACGGCCCGGTCCCAGACGACGCCCCTGGCTGACGGTCTGTCAAACAGGCTGTTGGTGCTACCAGTATCCAGACCAACTTGAGTACCACCGCCCCATCTGTGTAATGTTTATCTAGAGCACAGAGTTGTCTACAAGGAGGTACTAAGACGTGGTGAGGGTGTGGTGAGTGCTGGTAAACAATCCTTATATCATATTCTCACCACAAACACAAACAACATAAATTAAGAAGGTCTACAACCCCTCACACACCACACCACAATGCTGTGTTGTGTGTGTGTGTGTGTGTGTGTGTGTGTGTGTGTGTGTGTGTGTTCATGTATGTGCATGTGTGTGTGTAACACAACATACACATATACATGCACAATACACAATTCCACAAACACTGATTAGGCCCATTAATTTCCAGGAGCTGTCATTCTGAGTGGTAATGTGACCCCCACTCTCACTTAATGAGTTATTATAGTGGCTAATTACCAGAGAGAAGAGGAGGAGGAGGAAGAGAGAGGAGGAGGAGGAGGGGAGGAGGAGGAGGAGAGGGAGGAGGAGGAGAGAGGAGGAGGAGGAGGAGGAGGAGGAGGAGGAGAGGAGGAGGAGGAGGAGGAGGAAGAGAAGAGAAAAAGGCAAAAAGGAGCAAAAAGAGGAAGAAAATTAGAGATAAAGAGTAAAGGGTATGAGGAAGAGTGAAAAAATGAGATAGTGAGGTGAGAATGGAAAAGGGGAGAACGAAAATGAAGAGGAAGAGTAGTGGAAAATGAAGAGAAGATTGAACAATAAGAAAATTATGAAAAAAATATAAAAGGGAAAAATACGATGGTGAAAAAAAGATGACAGGGAAAGGAAGATTGAAAACGAAAAGATAAGGTGGACCATAATGAATCCTGCATCTGTATAATAATAATAATAATAATAATAATAATAATAATGGAAGGATACTGAGAGTACTGTGAAGGATGCCAACACATTCCCTCCCTTCCTCCCCTTCTTTCGTCCCATATCTTCCTTCCATTCCTTCTTTCCCGTCTCTCCCCTTCTTTACTTATCTCAACATTCTATCTTCCGTCTTTCTTTCTCTCCACCCTCTATTCCGTCTTTCTCTTTCTTCCTCCCCTGCCATCCTTTCCTTCTTTCCTCCCTATTCTTCCTCATCTCCACCCTTCCCTCTCTAAGGGTGAACACTACCAGGGTTGTGTGACTACCACACAAGAGAGTCAAGATACTTGTATACTGAATGCAAGTACGAGGTTGTAAGATATACCAGCCATCTCACATGCTTGTAAGACACACGGATAGGATTAGCAGTCTTGCCAGGGTGCAAAACATTTAACAGGCTTCCACTGCGCACTAATATGATGTAATAAAGTTTGGGAGTGGATGGTGCATTTTTTCAATATATACATGGAAGGGGAAGGTATCTCGGGATTGGCAGGGAGTATGTTTAGTTCCTTTACATAAGGGAAAAGGGGATAAAAGAGAGTGTAATATTTAATGGGACTGAGTTTGAGTACACCAGGCAAAGTGTATGGTAGAGTTATTATTGAAAGAATCAAAGGTAAGAGAGAGTAGGATGGCAGGTGAAGGAGGTTGTTTTACGAGAAGTAGAGGATGTGTGGAACAAGTGTTCTCACTGAAGCATATATATGAATTATTATAAGACAGAGGTAACGAGCTTTTGTTATATTTATGGATTTAGAGACATATGATAGAGTGGACAGGAGAGCACTGTGACAGATGATACAAATATGTAGATTAGGTGTAGGTTACTTAAAGCAGTGAATAGCGAGCGGATAGCGAGGCGCAAGTAAGAAAGATGGAGTGAGGGGTCTATTTCTCAGTAAAAGTAAGCCTTAGATAGGGATATGTGATGTCACCTTGGTTAACATATTTACAGATGTGGACTGCAAAATAAGTGAACGTTAGGGTGTAGGGAAGAAGAGCATGGTTAAAAGATAACGAATCTGATGCAAAGTGAGAGTTAGCCGATGACAAAGTTCTTGTGGGAGATTCTGAAGAAAGCTTGCAATGATTGGTAGATATATTTGGGAAGGAATGTAAAAGACGGAAACTAAAAGTGAACACAGGAAAGAGCAAAGTGATGAGAGCGTCAAAAAATCTAGGCAATGGAAGACTGGATATCGGACAGAAGGGAAGAAGTATGGAAGAAAATGTATTCAGATATGTGAGAGTGGATCTGTCGGCAGATGGTTCTATGAAAGCTGAGGTGAATCAGAGATGACGACAGGAGAAAGGTGGGGGGAGGGGGTCATTGAGGAATCTGTGAAGACAACAAAAATACTTATTCCTGGAGGCCAATGGAGAACTACACCAGAGTATAGGGTACGAACACTGGTAAGGGTGTGAAGCACAGGTTTTCAATATCGTAGCAAGGAGGAGGAGGAGGCTGGAGGCAGTAGATGTCGTGTTTCAGGGCAATGTGTGGTATGAATATTATGAAGGAGAATTCGCAGCTTGGAGATCACGAGATGTAGAGTTACCGAAAGGATAATTCAGAGGGCTGAGGAAGAGTTGTTGAGGTGGTCTGGGCATTTAGAGAGGATGGAGCAAAATAGGATGACTAGGAGACCACACAAGATTTTGGGTGGGGAAAGGATGGGTAGGGTCGCCCCAAGAAAGGTTGGAGGGAAGGGCAAAGAAGACCGCAGACACAATATAGTCTAGATGACCAAAGACTGCAAACCTCATTCAAGGAAAAAGATCTGGGGGTGAGTATAACACCGAGCACATCTCCTGAGGCGCACATCAATCAGATAACTGCTGCAGCATACGGGCGCCAGGCAAACCTACGGATAGCGTTCCGATACCTCAGTAAGGAATCGTTCAAGACTCTGTGTACCATTTACGTCAGGCCCATACTGGAGTATGCAGCACCAATTTGGAATCCACACCTGGTCAAGCAGGTCAAGAAATTAGAGAAAGTGCAAAGGTTTGCAACAAGACTAGTCCCAGAGCTAAGGAGATTGTCCTACGAAGAAAGGTTGAGGGAAATCGGCCTGACGACACTGGAGGACAGAAGGGTCAGGGGAGACATGATAACGACATATAAAATACTGCGCGGAACAGACAAGGTGGACAAAGACGGGATGTTCCAGAGAAGGGACACAGAAACAAGAGGTCACAATTGGAAGTTGAAGACTCAGATGAATCAAAGGGATGTTAGGAAGTATTTCTTTAGCCATAGAGTAGTCAGGCCGTGGAATAGCCTAGAAAGTGACGTAGTGGAGGCGGGAACCATACATACTTTTAAGGCGAGGTATGATAAAGCTCATGGAGTAGGGAGATTATTATTATTATTATAATCAAGGGGAAGCGCTAAACCCGTAGGATTATACAGCGCCTGGGGGGGGGGGAATGTGGAAGGCATTCAGGCTTAATTCGGGGAACTGGAGCACAGATCCAATTCCCTAAATCAAGAGCCTGGAGCAGGGAGAGAGAGGACCTAGTAGCAATCAGTGAAGAGGCGGGGCCAGGAGCTATGATCCGACCCCTGCAACCACAAATAGGTGAGTACACACTATGAGGAGAGGTTAAGGGAAATCGGCCTGACGACACTGGAGGACAGGAGAGATAGGGGGGACATGATAACGACATATAAAATACTGAGAGGAATTGACAAGGTGGACAGAGACAGAATGTTCCAGAGATGGGACTCTGGAAATTGAAGACACAGATGAATCACAGGGATGTTAGGAAGCATTTCTTCAGTCACAGAGTAGTCAGGAAGTGGAATAGTTTGGGAAGCGATGTAGTGGAGGTAGGATCCATACATAGCTTTAAGCAGAGGTATGATAAAGCTCATGGTGACCCAGTAGCGGCTAGTGAAGAGGCGGGGCCAGGAGGTATGAGTCGACCCCTGCAACCACAACTAGGTGAGTACAACTAGGTGAGTACGCACGCACACACACACACACACACACATATAATATATATATATATATATGGTGGAATGATGATGTAAAGATAGTAGTAAGGGAGAAAAAGTTAGCATATGAGAAGTTTTTACAAAGTAGAAGTGATGCAAGGAGGGAAGAGTATATGGAGAAAAAGAGAGAGGTTAAGAGAGTGGTGAAGCAATGTAAAAAGAGAGCAAATGAGAGAGTGGGTGAGATGTTATCAACAAATTTTGTTGAAAATAAGAAAAAGTTTTGGAGTGAGATTAACAAGTTAAGAAAGCCTATAGAACAAATGGATTTGTCAGTTAAAAATAGGAGAGGAGAGTTATTAAATGGAGAGTTAGAGGTATTGGGAAGATGGAGGGAATATTTTGAGGAATTGTTAAATGTTGATGAAGATAGGGAAGCTGTGATTTCGTGTATAGGACAAGGAGGAATAACATCTTGTAGGAGTGAGGAAGAGCCAGTTGTGAGTGTGGGGGGAGTTCGTGAGGCAGTAGGTAAAATGAGAGGGGGCAAGGCAGCCGGGATTGATGGGATAAAGATAGAAATGTTAAAAGCAGGTGGGGATATAGTTTTGCAGTGGTTGGTGCAATTATTTAATAAATGTATGGAAGAGGGTAAGGTACCTAGGGATTGGCAGAGAGCATGCATAGTTCCTTTGTACAAAGGCAAAGGGGATAAAAGAGAGTGCAAAAATTATAGGGGGATAAGTCTGCTGAGTATACCTGGTAAAGTGTATGGTTAGAGTTATTATTGAAAGAATTAAGAGTAAGACGGAGAATAGGATAGCAGATGAACAAGGAGGCTTTAGGAAAGGTAGGGGGTGTGTGGACCAGGTGTTTACAGTGAAACATATAAGTGAACAGTATTTAGATAAGGCTAAAGAGGTCTTTGTGGCATTTATGGATTTGGAAAAGGCGTATGACAGGGTGGATAGGGGGGCAATGTGGCAGATGTTGCAAGTGAATGGTGTAGGAGGTAGGTTACTGAAAGCAGTGAAGAGTTTTTACGAGGATAGTGAGGCTCAAGTTAGAGTATGTAGGAAAGAGGGAAATTATTTCCCAGTAAAAGTAGGCATTAGACAGGGATGTGTGATGTCACCGTGGTTGTTTAATATGTTTATAGATGGGGTTGTAAGAGAAGTAAATGCGAGGGTCTTGGCGAGAGGCGTGGAGTTAAAAGATAAAGAATCACACACAAAGTGGGAGTTGTCACAGCTGCTCTTTGCTGATGACACTGTGCTCTTAGGAGATTCTGAAGAGAAGTTGCAGAGATTGGTGGATGAATTTGGTAGGGTGTGCAAAAGAAGAAAATTAAAGGTGAATACAGGAAAGAGTAAGGTTATGAGGATAACAAAAAGATTAGGTGATGAAAGATTGAATATCAGATTGGAGGGGAGAGAGTATGGAGGAGGTGAATGTATTCAGATATTTGGGAGTGGACGTGTCAGCGGATGGGTCTATGAAAGATGAGGTGAATCATAGAATTGATGAGGGGAAAAGAGTGAGTGGTGCACTTAGGAGTCTGTGGAGACAAAGAACTTTGTCCTTGGAGGCAAAGAGGGGAATGTATGAGAGTATAGTTTTACCAACGCTCTTATATGGGTGTGAAGCATGGGTGATGAATGTTGCAGCGAGGAGAAGGCTGGAGGCAGTGGAGATGTCATGTCTGAGGGCAATGTGTGGTGTGAATATAATGAAGAGAATTCGTAGTTTGGAAGTTAGGAGGAGGTGCGGGATTACCAAAACTGTTGTCAAGAGGGCTGAGGAAGGGTTGTTGAGGTATTTCGGACATGTAGAGAGAATGGAGCGAAACAGAATGACTTCAAGAGTGTATCAGTCTGTAGTGGAAGGAAGGCGGGGTAGGGGTCGGCCTAGGAAAGGTTGGAGAGAGGGGGTGAAGGAGGTTTTGTGTGCGAGGGGCTTGGACTTCCAGCAGGCATGCGTGAGCGTGTTTGATAGGAGTGAATGGAGACAAATGGTTTTTAATACTTGACGTGCTGTTGGAGTGTGAGCAAAGTAACATTTATGAAGGGGTTCAGGGAAACCGGCAGGCCGGACTTGAGTCCTGGAGATGGGAAGTACAGTGCCTGCACTCTGAAGGAGGGGTGTTAATGTTGCAGTTTAAAAAACTGTAGTGTAAAGCACCCTTCTGGCAAGACAGTGATGGAGTGAATGATGGTGAAAGTTTTTCTTTTTCGGGCCACCCTGCCTTGGTGGGAATCGGCCAGTGTGATAATAAATAAATAATAAATATATATATATATATATATATATATATATATTTTATATATATATATATATATATATATTATATATTATATATATAGGCTTAAATAGCAACGCTCATCTTCCCGAATAAGACAAGCGAAAATTTGTGTATGCAATGATTTCGCAAAAATGATTTTTAACGTAATGAAAAAAAAATTTCATTGTGTTTGTTTATTATTAAATTATTGTAAACTTACCTAAAAAATATTTAGTTGGATTAGGCAAAACTAAATAGCGCTTGTTATAATAAGGTTAGGTAAGTTTTCTAAGGTGCTTTTGGTACAAAATTATTAATTTTTACATTAACATAACTGAAAAAAATATATATCCTTAAACGTATAAGAGAAAATTTTAGAAAGTATTTAATTTTAAATGAATTCTTGCTAATTGACTAGTTTTACCTATTAGGCACGGCATATATATATATATATATATATATATAATATATATATATATATATATATTATATATATATATATAATACATACATACACACTATATATATAATATATATATATATATATATATATATATATATATTATATATTATTGTAACCACGAACGAGTGGTATTTAATCAGTAACAACACTGCGACTAGCCAAAGACTCGAACCCATGTCGTTTTGGCTCGCCTCATGGTGAGCGAAAATCACCTGACGCCCTAACCCACAGGACCACGAAATCATACAAGAATCGAGCACCCAGCAGAGTTAGGTGTTTTACCTTGATCCGAGGACATACGGTGGTGTGAGTGCCTCTGAGCTAATTTCATTCTACTCCCCGTTTGGTGTACTAGCCTCCACGAGCAGTATTTATAGTATTGTAACCACGAACGAGTGGTATTTAATCAATAACAACACTGCGACTAGCCAAGGACTCGAACCCATGTCGTTTTGGCCCGCCTCATGGTGAGTGATTTTCGCTCCCCATGAGGCGGGCCAAAACGACATGGATTCCAGCCCTAGGTTAGTCGCAGTGCTGTTATTGATTATATATATATATATATATATATAATATATATATATATATATATATATATATATATATATATATTTCGTGCCGAATATGTAAAACTGGTCAATTAGCAAGAACTCATTTAAAATTAAGCCCTTTCTGAAATTTTCTCTATACGTTTAAAGATATATTTTTTTCATTAATGTTAATGAAAAAATTTTTAATTTTGCACCAAAAAAAAATCTTAGAAAACTTACCTAACCTTATTATAACAAGAGCAATTTATTTTAGCCTAACCCAACTAAATATATTTTAAATACGTTTACAATAATTTGTACTAAACAAACACAATCAAATATATTTTTTTCGTTTGGTTCAGAATGATTTTGGCGAAGTTATTGCATACACAAATTTTCACTTGTCCTATAATGGCAAGATGAGCGTTTGCTATTTAAGCCAAGATCGCAAGTTTTGCCTATTCGGCACGACATATATATATATATATATATATATATATATATATATATATATATATATATATATATATATATATATATATATATATATATATACATATGAATAAATTATGGAGGCACATCATGGGAAAAATGAGTTCATGGGTATAATGGTGGCATGAAGTGCAGCTTAAGAAAAGATCTGGATATTAATGGCCCGAGTGCGACTCAGCTGAGAGAGCTTCCAATAATCAGCACCTGGGTCTTGGGACCCACCTGGGGGCTTTTTTACCAATCAGAAGCCAGGGCTTGGAACCGACCTGAGAAAATTTCAGCCAATGAGCACCCTAGTCTTGTAAGAATGGAAGTGGCCAGGCGCAAATGCAAATAAAATATATATATATATATATTATATATATATATATATATATATATATATATATTATTATATAAATATATATATATATATATATGCAAAACAACCACTCTGAAAGAATAGAGAAATTCCAAGCGCTTTCGTGACTACTCACATTATCAAGGAACTATGAAAGTAAAGCATCAAGGAAGCTATATAAGGGGTCTGGCCAGCACCTCACTATCAGATCCCACAACGGTTAAACACCTGACGCGCGCCGACCCAACTTGGATAGGTCCTTTGCACAACTCACCCATAAACTATTCTACCCAGGAAATTTTAAAAATTATTTGTCCAGTGTATTATTAAATTCTTCCCAAATTCTATTAATTATAAATGGATCTAATTTATATAAACCAAAGGAAATATTCATATTATTGTCAAAACTGCTTTTTATGAAACAAGATTCAATTATATTCCTGTCGACCATGGACTTGCTTGATACTACTTTCTCAACTTTTTGAAAATCAATTGGATGGTTAAAATCTCTTACATGAATAAATAGAGCATTGGAATCTTGTCCAGTTCTAATGCTATATTTATGTTGTCTTAATCTTAGTTCGAGATTTTTATCAGTTTCACCGTAATAAACTTTATCGCAAATTTTACAAGGAATCTTATAGACACATCCATCAGCATTTTGGGGGGAATTCTTTATCAAAAGTTTTTTTACTGTATCAAGATTTTTGAATACAACTTTAATATTAAAAGTCTTAAGAAGAGAAGGCATATCAACCAAGTTTTCATGGTAAGGGAGAACCAACATATTTTTAGTTGAATAAGGCTGGTTGTCCCTTTTTGGATTGTAAAAAGTATTTCTAGCAACTTTAAAAGATTTATCAATTACATTTCTTGGGTATTTTAAATCATTACCTGTTTCATAAATTTTGGATATTTCCTCATCTATGAACTCAGGACTACAAATTCGTAAAGCTCTCAAAAACATTGATGAGAAAACAGACAGTTTGACTCTATCTTGATGCGAGGAATAATAGTGGACACAGTGGACATACAATAATATATATGTCGTGCCGAATATGTAAAACTGGTCAATTAGCAAGAAATCATTTAAAATTAAGTCCTTTCTTAAATTTTCTCTTATACGTTTAAAGATATATTTTTTTCATTAATGTTAATGTAAAAATTTTTAATTTTGCACCAAAAGAATCTTAGAAAATTTACCTAACCTTATTATAAGAAGAACAATTTATTTTAGCCTAACTCAGCTAAATATATTTTAGATTTGTTTACAATAATTTAATATTAAACAAACACAGTGAAATGTATTTTTTTCGTCAGGTTCAAAATGATTTTGGCGAAATTATTGCAAACACAAATTTTCACTTGTCCTATATGGCAAGATGAGCGTTGCTATTTAAGCCAAGATCGCAAGTTCTGCCTATTCGGCACGACATATATATATGTATATATGTATATATGTATATATATGTATATATGTATATATATGTATATATGTATATATATATATATATATATATATATATATATATTATATATATATATATATATATATATAATATATATATATCGTGCCGAATAGGCAGAACTTGCGATCTTGGCTTAAATAGCAACGCTCATCTTGCCATATAAGACAAGTGAAAATTTGTGTATGCAATAATTTCGCCAAAATCATTCTGAACCTAACGAAAAAATATATTTCATTGTATTTGTTTAGTATTAAATTACTGTAAACAAATCTAAAATATATTTAGTTGGGTTAGGCTAAAATAAATTGTTCTTGTTATAATAAAGTTAGGTAAGTTTTCTAATTTTATTCTGGTACAAAATTAAAAAAATTTACATTAACATTAATGAAAAAATATATCTTTAAACGTATAAGAGAAAATTTTGGAAAGCACTTAATTTTAAATGAGTTCTTGCTAATTGACCAGTTTTACATATTCGGCACGACACACACACACACACACATATATACATATATAATATTATATATATATATATATATATATATATATATATATATATATATATATATATATATATATATATATATGTCGTGCCGAATAGGCAGAACTTGCGATTTTGGCTTAAATAGCAACGCTCATCTTGCCATATAGGACAAGTGAAAATTTGTGTATGCAATAATTTCGCAAAATCATTCTGAACCTGACGAAAAAAATATATTTGATTGTGTTTGTTTAGTGCTAAATTATTGTAAACGTATTTAAAATATATTTAGTTGGGTTAGGCTAAAATAAATTACTCTTGTTATAATAAGGTTAGGTAAGTTTTCTAAGATTCTTTTATTGCAAAATTAACAAATTTTACATTAACATTAATGAAAAAAATATATCTTTAAACGTATAAGAGAAAATTTCAGAAAGGACTTAATTTTAAATGAGTTCTTGCTAATTGACCAGTTTTACATATTCGGCACGACACACACACACACACCACACACAATATATATATATATATATATATATATATATATATATATATATATATTTTATATATATATATTCTGAAGAGATTCTGAAGAGAAGCTGGTGGATGAATTTGGTAGGGTATGTAAAAGAAGAAAATTAAAAGTGAATGTAGAAAAGAGTAAGGTTATGAGGATAACAAAAAGATTAGGTGACGAAAGATTGGATATCAGACTGGTGGGAGTGAGTATGGAGGAGGTGAATGTATTCAGATATTTAGGAGTGGACGTGTCAGCAGATGGGTCTATGAAGGATGAGGTGAATCATAGAATTGATGAGGGGAAAAGGGTGAGTAGTGCACTTAGGAGTCTGTGGAGACAAAGAGCTTTGTCCGTGGAAGCAAAGAGGGAATGTATGAGAGTATGGTTGTACGAACACTCTTGTATGGGTGTGAAGCATGGGTGATGAATGTTGCAGCGAGGAGAAGGCTGGAGGCAGTGGAGATGTCACGTCTGAGGGCAATGTGTGGTGTGAATATAATGCAGAGAATTCGTAGTTTGGAAATTAGGAGGAGGTGTGGGATTACCAAAACTATTATCCAGAGGGTTGAGGAGGGGTTGTTGAGGTGGTTCGGACATGTAGAGAGAATGGAACAAAACAGAATGACTTCGAGAGTGTATAAATCTATAGTGGAGGGAAGGCGGGATAGGGGTCGGCCTAGAAAGGGTTGGAGGGAGGGGGTAAAGGAGGTTTTGTGTGCGAGAGGCTTGGACTTCCAGTAAGCGTGCGTGAGCGTATTTGACAGGAGTGAATGGAGACAAATAGTTTTTAATACTTGATGTGCTGTTGGAGTGTGAGCCAAGTAACATTTATGAAGGGATTCAGGGAAACCGGCAGGCCGGACTTAAGTCCTGGAGATGGGAAGTACAGTGCCTGCACTCTGAAGAGGGGTGTTAATGCTGCAGTTTTATAACTGTAGTGCAAAGCAGCCCTCTGGCAAGACAGTGATGGAGTGAATGATGAAAGATTTTCTTTTTCGGGCCACCCTGCCTTGGTGGGAATCGGCTGATGTGTTAATAAATAAATAATATATATATATATATATATATATATATATATATATATATATATATATATATATATATATATATATATGTCAACACTGCGCTAGCCAAGGATTCGAACTCATGTTGTACTAGCCCGCCATTGTGAGGGAGAACCACATGACGCTTTAACCCACAGGACCACCCAATCCTACAAGAACCAAGCACCCAGCCAAGGTAGGCGTGTTACTCTTTGTCAGAAAACATACGGAAGTGTGGGAGCTTGCAAGCTAAGTTCATTCCCATCTCTGTTTGGTGTACTAGCCTACGAGCAGCATATATATATTATTGTAACCACGAAAGAGTGGTATTAATCAATAACAACACTGGTTTAGAATGACACGTAAGCAAACACTATGACATATTTATTAGAAAACGTTTCGGTTCTGGGACCTTGACAAAGACAGTGCACTAGCCAAGGATTTGAACGCATGTTGTCCTCGGACCAAGAGTAACACACCTAGCTTGGCTGGGTGCTTAGTTCTTGTAGGATTGGGTGGTCCTGTGGGTTAAGGCGTCATATGGTTCTCGCTCACAATGGCGGGCCAGTACATGGGTTCGAATCCTTGGCTAGCACAGTGTTGTTAGTGATCAATACCACCCGTTCGTGGTTAGAATAATATATATATATTATATATATATATATATATATATATATATATATATATATATATATATATATATATATATATATATATATATATATATATATCGTGCCGAATAGGCAGAACTTGCTATCTTAGCTTAAACAGCAACGCTCATCTTGCCATATAAGACAAGTGAAAATTTGTGTATGAAATAATTTCGCCAAAATCATTCTGAATCTAACGAAAAAAATATATTTCACTGTGTTTGTTTAGTATTAAATTATTGTAAACAAATCTAAAATATATTTAGTTGGGTTAGGCTAAAATAAATTGTTCTTGTTATAATAAGGTTAGGTAAGTTTTCTAAGTCCCTTTTCTTGCAAAATTAGAAATTTTTACATCAACATTAATGAAAAAAATATATCTTATAAAAAAGTTATAAGAAGAAAATTTTAGAAGAATTTATTTTAAATTGCAGTTTACTATTCGCACGTTTTACATATTCGGCAACATATATATATATATATATATATATATATATATATATATATTTATATATATATATTATATATATATATATATATATCACACATATATTATATATATTTGTTACCTAAATAATATAACAGATATATACAGTATATAGTATTATATATTATATAAAAATTATATAAACAATTAATATATTTTATATTAATATAACTATTATTTTATATGTAATATTGGATATAGTATAGTGAAGTGGTATAGTACAAACATATAGTGTATGTAAGTGGTTGTTCAGCAAAGAAGAAAAGTATAAGCAGCTGAGACGTGGGCTCGCTTATATTGAGGAAAAAAATCGACGGGAAAAATTAGAGCGTAGTTGAATGTAACAGAAGCTAGTTTTATGATCTACATTATGTGGGGTGGGATGGGTGTGGGGGGTGGAGTGGAGTGTGGGAGTGGAAGCATGGAGGTTGGAGGTCTGGGGGGGTAGATGAGAGTTAATGTGAGAAGAATGGTTGTATGGTGGAGGATGATTGGTGAGGGAAAAAGTGAGAGGAGAGGTAATGCGTTGTTCTGATTGTATGTTATTGTGGTGGTGGTGGTTTGATGGTGGTTGGTGGTGGTGGTGATGAGGTTGTGATGGTGGTGGTGGTGGTGGTGATGACGGTTGTGATGGTGGTGGTGATGATGATAATGGTTGTGATGGTGGTGGTGATGATGGTTTGATGGCGGTGATGATGATGACGGTTATGATGGCGGTGATGGTTGTGATGGTGGTGGTGATGATTGTTGTGATGGTGGTGGTGATTATGATGGTTGTTATCGTGGTGATGGTGATGATGGTTGTTATGGTGAAGATGGTTGTGGTGGTGGTGGTGATGATGGTTGTGATGGTGATAATAATGGTTGTTATGGTGGTGGTGGTGATGATGGTTGTTATGGTGGTGGTGGTGAAGATGGTTGTGATGGTGGTGATGGTGATGATGACGGTTATGATGGTGGTGGTGATGACGGTTATGATGGTGGTGATGACGGTTGTGATGTAAGTGGTCGTGATGGTGGTGATAATGATGGCTGTTATGGTGGTGGTGGTGATGATGGTTGTTATGGTGGTGGTGGAGATGATGATGGTTGTGATGGTGGTGAGGTGGTGGTGATGGTGGTGGTGGAGGCAGCTTAATTTAAGTACTTTCAAGGGTAACGGTGGTAAAGGTGCAGAAATAACAGTAGTCGTAGTAATGGTGGTAGATGCACTAATGGGGGAAGTTGTAGTAATGAAGGTAGTTGCAGCAAAGCAGAAACAAAACAGCGGGGGCGAAGCAGAAACAAAACAGCGGGGCGAAGCAGAAACAAAACAGCGGGGCGAAGCAGAAACAAAACAGCGGGGGCGAAGTAGAAACAAAACAGCGGGGGCGAAGCAGAAACAAAACAGCGGGGGCGAAGTAGAAAACAAACAAACAGCGGGGCAAAGCAGAAACAAAACAGCGGGGGCGAAGTAGAAACAAAACAGCGGGGGCGAAGCAGAAACAAAACAGCGGGGGCGAAGTAGAAACAAAACAGCGGGGGCGAAGCAGAAACAAAACAGCGGGGGCGAAGTAGAAACAAAACAGCGGGGGCGAAGCAGAAACAAAACAGCGGGGGCGAAGCAGAAACAAAACAGCGGGGGCAAAGCAGAAACAAAACAGCGGGGGCGAAGTAGAAACAAAACAGCGGGGGCGAAGCAGAAACAAAACAGCGGGGGCGAAGTAGAAACAAAACAGCGGGGGCGAAGCAGAAACAAAACAGCGGGGGCGAAGTAGAAACAAAACAGCGGGGGCGAAGTAGAAACAAAACAGCGGGGGCGAAGCAGAAACAAAACAGCGGGAGCGAAGCAGAAACAAAACAGCGGGGGAGAAGCAGAAAAAAGGGCCGTTTGACCTTAGAGAAGACGAAAATGAAGACAAACAGAGGTTAGATTTACAGCAAAACACTGACACCACACACACGCACACAAGGATCAGTCCTAGAGCCGGTGCTGTTTCTTGTGTATGTGAATGACTTGACAAAATGAAGAGTCAGAGGTAAGTTTATTTAGGCACAGGTACACACAAGTACAATTATTATGCATAGTTTAACATATGTGTAAATTACCTGTACAGTGATAATCTTAGTATTCAATACTGTACAATGATAATCTTAGTATTTAATACTGTACAGCTATAATCTTAGTATTCAATACTGTACAGTGATAATCTTAGTATTCAATACTGTACAGTGATAATCTTAGTATTCAATACTGTACAGTGATAATCTTAGTATTCATTACTGTAGTGATAATCTTAGGCTACAGTTTCTCGAGGGACGTGACAAATTAATTTTGGGTGTGATTTATAGGCCCCAAACCTTGATAGGGAGTGCAGTAAGCTGTTATGGGACAAAATTCATAAGGCATCTAGATATGAAAATGTTGTGATAATGGGAGATTTTAACTTTAGACAAATTGATTAGAACAATATGATAGGAAATCTTGAGTTTAATGACTTTCTTGATACGGTTCAGGATTGCTTGTTAGAACAGGTTGTGACAGAACCAACTAGAGGAAACAATCTGCTTGACTTGGTTCTTGCCAACAAAAATTCACTAATTAATAATCTTGAAGTTAATGATGAGCTTGGGGAAAGTGATCACAAATCACTTAGTTTCAATATATCATGGAATTACCCAGATAACTGCAATCAAATCTGTCCCAGATTTTCGCTTGGCCGACTTCATGGGACTGAAAAATTACCTGGGTGGGCTAAATTGGGATGTCCTGACTATAGGTCAGGTAGGTGATCTTGGTTGCCAATATGACGTTTTTCAGAGCATAGTTCTAGCTGCCCAGACAACTTTTGTTCCGAGTAGGGAAATTAGATCTAACAAAAATGATCCCAAATGGATGAACAATAGATTAAAACATTTCATTGGTCAAAAGAGAGGCATATATAGGCGTATCAAAAGAGGCAGTTAAGAAATCAATATATTCAATTAAAGAGAGAAATAAAGAAAAGAATAAGAAAAGCAAAAAAGGATTATGAGGCTAAGGTCGCAAGGGATTCAAAGACTAACCCAAAAGGGTTCTTTCAGGTATACAGAAGTAAGATTAGGGACAAGATTGGCCCACTTAAGAGTAACTCTGGTCAGATCACTGACAGTGATAAGGATATGTGTGATATTCTCAATACCTACTTCCTCTCAGTTTTCACCCAGGAAAATACTAGCGATATTCCTGAAATAATAGACGATAATAAACTATGCACGACTGCGGTAACTAGTGACATGGTCCTAAGGCAAACAGAGAAACTAAAACCTAACAAATCCCCAGGCCCTGATGAACTGTTTGAAAGGGTGTTAAAGGAATGTAAAGAGGAACTTAGCATACCTTTGGCTAATCTTTTTAACCTATCACTACAAACTGGCATAGTGGCATAAGTGGAAAATGGCAAATGTAATACCTATTTACAAGGCAGGAGACAGGTCCTTGGCTTCGAATAAGCCTTACCTCCAGTGGGAAAATTTATGGAATCAATAATTGCCGAAGCAATTCGTAGCCATCTTGATAGGCACAGATTGATCAATGAATCTCAACACGGTTTTACAAAGGGGCATTCCTGCCTTACGAATTTACTAACTCTTTTCACTAAGGTGTTTGAGGAGGCAGATCATGGTAATGAATCTGATACTGTGTATATGGACTTCAGTAAGGCTTTCGATAGAGTTCCACACCAGAGGCTATTGAGGAAACTTAGGGCACATGGAATAGGAGAAATTTTTTTCCTGGGTAGAGGCATGGCTGACAATTAGGCAGCAGAGAGTTTGCATAAATGGGGGGAAATCAGAATGGGGGCACGTCACAAGCGGTGTTCCTCAGGGGTCAGTGTTGGGCCCGTTGTTGTTCACAATTTACATACACGACATAGATGAGGGAATAAATAGCGACATAAGCAAATTTGCTGATGACACCAAAATAGGCCGTCCAATTCATTCTATTGAGGACACTAAAGCACTCCAGGATGATTTGAATAGACTGATGCAATGGTCGGAGGAGTGGCAGATGCAGTTTAATATTGACAAATGCAAAGTTCTAAATGTTGGACAGGTAAATAACCATGCCACATATAAACTAAATAATGTAATCTTAATACTACTGATTGCGAAAAGGATTTAGGAGTTCTGGTTAGCAGTAATCTAAAACCAAGACAACAGTGCATTAGTGTTCGCAATAAAGCTAACAGAATTCTTGGCTTCATATCTAGAAGTGTAAATAATAGAAGTCCTCAGGTTGTTCTTCAAGTCTATATCGTTGGTTAGGCCTCATTTAGACTATGCTGCTCAGTTCTGGTCACCGTATTACAGAATGGATATAAATGCTCTGGAAAACGTACAGAGGAGGATGACAAAGATGATCCCATGTATCAGAAATCTTCCCTATGAGGATAGACTGAGGGCCCTGAATCTGCACTCTCTCGAAAGGCGTAGAATTGGGGGGATATGATCGAGGTGTATAAGTGGAAAACAGGAATAAATAAAGGGGATATATAAGCACTGGTTTGGTAATAGAGTTGTGGATAAGTGGAACAAACTCCCGAGTACAGTTATTCAGGCTAAAACGTTGTGTAGTTTTAAAAATAGGTTAGATAAATACATGAGTGGGTGTGGGTGGGTGTGAGTTGGACCTGACTAGCTTGTGCTGCTGGGTCTGGTGCCGTGCTCCTTCCTTGAGTGGAGGTGACCAAACTTGGTGGGTCATTGAGCTAATCCGGGGGGGGGTAATTGGGCTAATCCGGGGGGGGGGGTAATTAGGCTAATCCGGGAGGGGGGACATGGACCTGCTCCGCATGGGTCAGTAGGCCTGTTGCAGTGTTCCTTCTTTCTTATGTTCTTATGTTCTTAGTATTCAATACTGTACAATGATAATCTTAGTATTCAATACTGTACAATGATAATCTTAGTATTCAATACTGTACAGTGATAACCTTAGTATTCAATACTGTACAGCTATAATCTTAGTATTCAATACTGTACAGCTATAATCTTAGTATTCAATACTGTACAGCTAATTAATCTTAGTATTCAATACTGTACAGTGATAACCTTAGTATTCAATACTGTACAGCTATAACCTTAGTATTCAATACTGTACAGTGATAACCTTAGTATTTAATACTGTACAGCTATAATCTTAGTATTCAATACTGTACAGCTATAATCTTAGTATTCAATACTGTACAGCTATAATCTTAGTATTCAATACTGTACAGCTATAATCTTAGTATTCAATACTGTACAGTGATAACCTTAGTATTCAATACTGTACAGCTATAACCTTAGTATTCAATACTGTACAGTGATAACCTTAGTATTAATACTGTACAGCTATAATCTTAGTATTCAATACTGTACAGCATAATCTTAGTATTCAATACTGTAACTATAATCTTAGTATTCAATACTGTACAAGATAATCTTAGTATTCAATAGTGTACAATGATAATCTTAGTATTCAATACTGTACAGTGATAACCTTAGTATTCAATACTGTACAGCTGTAATCTTAGTATTCAATACTGTACAAAGATAATCTTAGTATTCAATAGTGTACAATGATAATCTTAGTATTCAATACTGTACAGCTATAATCTTAGTATTCAATACTGTACAGCTATAATCTTAGTATTCAATACTGTACAGCTATAATCTTAGTATTCAATACTGTACAGCTATAATCTTAGTATTCAATACTGTACAGCTATAATCTTAGTATTCAATACTGTACAGCTATAATCTTAGTATTCAATACTGTACAGCTATAATCTTAGTATTCAATACTGTACAGCTATAATCTTAGTATTCAATACTGTACAGCTATAATCTTAGTATTCAATACTGTACAGAGAGTTCTGAATGGATTAGTGGCGTAAATCGTGCAGGGCAACCGATGTTTAACCAGTTAGTAGGTTAAAATTAGGTTGAAACCCGCGAGAGAAGACACTGTAGAGGCTTTCCTGCCGAACACGACACCAATAACAGTTTTTCAAAAGTGGGACACAGGACCACAAATTCTTATATTAAGGGTCGTTTGAATTTCTCTATTTATAACAATATTTAAGTATAGCCTGTAATTAAGAAAAAAAATGTGTTGTCGAAAATAGTATAAAATACGGACAAATTGAAGATTATGGCACATGTGCAGCTGTTGCACATGTATCTAGTCTTTGGCAGTAATAGTTAAAAAAAATGTATAATAAATTTTATATGAGAAGTAGTAGAGTTGTAGGATGGTGTTAGCGTTTGATCATGTTGATTAAGACACAAGTGCAACAGTTGGGTATCTTTACTGTTGAAACGTTATGCCTTCACAATATGCTTCTTCAGAGACATACAGATGCAACAGGTAAAGTAGCGAAATAAAGATAATGTAATCAGTCCAGCAACCGTGGATAAATTGTACTTGAGGTGGTTAATTTCTCAACCTGGCTGAGGGACTGACCACCTCAAATACAATTTCTTCAAGGTTGATGGATTGATTACATCATCTTCGTTTCACTTCTTTACCTGCTGCCTCTGTATTTGACTGAAGAAGCCTACTGTGTAGGCGAAATGTTTCAACAATAAAGATACCCAACTGTTGTACATGTGTCTTTAACTTGTAGGTATTGTATACCATTTTCAATATAGTGAGTAATCATGGTGAAGGCTGTGACAATACTGGTATTTACCAGTATTTGACAAGATCAGTGGTGTGTACTTAGGGAACATCTCAGTATCTGACAAGATCAGTGGTGTGTACTTAGGGAACATCTCAGTACCTGACTCCAGACTCACTACACAGTACTGTCGAGCAGTTGGTAGAGCCCCTACTGGCCTAGTACCTCATGTCTGCTGGTTAACTGGGTAAACTAAGTGATTGAAAATCTCAGATGTGCCGCACTCCGCAGTAAAGTGGACCGCATATGGCCCAAGAGTCACATTTGGGGCACTCCTGCTGCAGAGATGTTTTTTTTTTAATTATTCTCTGATCCACTCTCGCATTAAACATTCTTATTGTGTCCTTGCATTTTTCTGGAGTATTGTGTATGCTGTGATCAAGTCTCCTCTGAGCATTTTATCCATCTCCAGAATCGTGAGAAGTTACTGGCTCACTCAGCCTCTGAACGTTCTCGGCACTGGTTAGGAACTTGAAAAGAGAGAGAGAGAGAGAGAGAGAGAGAGAGAGAGAGAGAGAGAGAGAGAGAGAGAGAGAGAGAGAGAGAGAGAGAGAGAGAGAGAGAGAGAGACAGACAGAGAGAGACAGACAGAGAGAGAGAGTTCTCACCTAAGTGTGGTTGCAGGGGTCGAGATTCAGCTCCTGGTCCCGCCTCTTCACTGATCGCTACTAGGTCCTCTCTCTCTGCTTCCTGAGCTTTGTCATACCTCGTCTTAAAGCTATGTATGGTTCTTGCCTCCACTACATCACTTGCTAGGCTATTCCACTTCCTGACGACTCTCTGACTGAAGAAGTACTTCCTAACATCCCTGTGACTCGTCTGAGTCTTCAGCTTCCAATTGTGACCCTTGTTTCTGTGTCCCCTCTCTGGAGCATCCTGTCTCTATCCACCTTGTCTATTCCACGCAGTATTTAGTATGTTGTTATCACGTCTCCCCTGACCCTCCTGTCCTCCAGTGTCGTCAGTCCGATTTCCCTCAACCTTTCTTCGTAGGGCATTTCCCTGAGCTCCGGTACTTGCCTTGTTGCAAACCTTTGTACTTTCTCTAATTTCCTGACGTGCTTGACAGGTGTGGGTTCCAAACTGGTGCTGCATACTCCAGTATCGGCCTGATGTACACAGTGTACAGTGTCTTGAACGATTCCTTACTAAGGTGTCGGAACGCTATTCTCAGGTTTGCCAGGCGCACATATGCTGCAGTAGTTATCTGGTTGATGTGTGCTTCCGGAGATGTGCTCGGTGTTATGGTCACTCCAAGATCTTTCTCCTTGAGTGAGGTTTGCAGCCTTTGTCCACCTAGCCTATACTCTGTCTGCGGTCTTCTTTGCCCTTCCCCAATCTTCATGACTTTGCATTTGGCAGCGTTGAATTCGAGAAGCTAGTTGCTGGACCACGTGTCCAGCCTGTCCAGGTCTCTTTGTAGTCCTGCCTGGTCCTCATCCGATTTAATCCTTCTCATTAACTTCATATCATCTGCTAACAGGGACACTTTAGAGTCTATCCCTTCCATCATGTCATTCACATATATCAAAAATGGCGCCCACTGTGATATCTCATCACGTACCATGACTCGTTGTTGCCTCCCTGTCAGGTATTCTCTGATCCATTGCAGTGCCCTTCCTATTATACGCGCCTGATCCTCCAGCTTGTGCACTAATCTCTTGTGAGGAACTGTGTCGAAGGCCTTCCTGCAGTCCAGGAAAATGCAATCAGTGTGTGTGTGTGTGTGTGTGTGTGTGTGTGTGTGTGTGTGTGTGTGTGTGTGTCTGTGTGTGTGTGTGTGTGTGTGTGTTGTGTGTGTGTGTGTGTGTGTGTGTGTGTGTGTGTGTGTGTGTGTGTGTGTGTGTGTGTCTGTGTGTTAGTTACCATTTTGTCCTAGGCACATGTCGATTATACACTAGACCTGTTGAATATGCGTGCGTGTGTGTGTGTGTGTGTGTGTGTGTGTGTGTGTGTGTGTGTGTGTGTGTGTGTGTGTGTGTGTGTTGGGGTGTGTGTGTGTGTGGTGTGTACTCACCTAGTTGTACTCACCTAGTTGAGGTTGCAGGGGTCGAGTCCAAGCTCCTGGCCCCGCCTCTTCACTGGTCGCTACTAGGTCACTCTCCCTGAACCATGAGCTTTATCGTACCTCTGCTTAAAGCTATGTATGGATCCTGACTCCACTACATCGCTTCCCAAACTATTCCACTTCCTGACTACTCTGTGGCTGAAGAAATACTTCCTAACATCCCTTTGATTCATCTGTGTCTTCAACTTCCAACTGTGTCCAGTCTCTGGAACATCCTGTCTTTGTCCACCTTGTCAATTCCTCTCAGTATTTTGTAAGTCGTTATCATGTCCCCCCTATCTCTCCTGTCCTCCAGTGTCGTCAGGTTGATTTCCCTTAACCTCTCCTCATAGGACATACCTCTTAGCTCTGGGACTAGTTTTGTTGAAAACCTTTAAGATGTCGGAATGCTGTTCTGAGGTTTGCCAGGCGCCCATATGCTGCAGCAGTTATTTGGTTGATGTGCGCTTCAGGAGATGTGCCTGGTGTTATACTCACCCCAAGATCTTTTTTCTTGAGTGAGGTTTGTAGTCTCTGGCCCCCTAGACTGTACTCCGATTGCGGTCTTCTTTGCCCTTCCCCAATCTTCATGACTTTGCACTTGGTGGGATTGAACTCCAGGAGCCAATTGCTGGACCAGGTCTGCAGCCTGTCCAGATCCCTTTGTAGTTCTGCCTGGTCTTCGATCGAATGAATTCTTCTCATCAACTTCACGTCATCTGCAAACAGTGACACCTCAGAGTTTATTCCTTCCGTCATGTCGTTCACAAATACCAGAAACAGCACTGGTCCTAGGACTGACCCCTGTGGGACCCCGCTGGTCACAGGTGCCCACTCTGACACCTCTCCTCGTACCATTACTCGCTGCTGTCTTCCTGACAAGTATTCCCTGATCCATTGCAGTGCCTTCCCTGTTATTCCTGCTTGGTCCTCCAGTTTTTGCACTAATCTCTTGTGTGGTACTGTGTCAAACGCCTTCTTGCAGTCTAAGAAAATGCAATCCACCCACACTTCTCTCTCTTGTCTTACTGCTGTCACCATGTCATAGAACTCCAGTAGGTTTGTGACACAGGATTTCCCGTCCCTGAAACCATGTTTTCTGCTGGTGATGAGATCATTCCTTTCTAGATGTTCCACCATTCTTCTCCTGACAATTTTTTCCATGATTTTGCATGCTATACATGTCAGTGACACTGGTCTGTAGTTTAGTGATTCATGTCTGTCTCCTTTTTTAAAGATTGGTACCACATTTGCTGTCTTCCATGCCTCAGGCAATCTCCCTGTTTCGATAGATGTATTGAATATTGTTGTTAGAGGTACACATAGCGCCTCTGCCCCCTCTCTCAGGACCCATGGAGAGATGTTATCTGGCCCCATTGCCTTTGAGGTATCTAGCTCACTCAGGAGCCTCTTCACTTCTTCCTCGGTTGTGTGTACTGTGTCCAGCACATGGTGGTGTACCCAACCTCTCCGTCTTTCTGGAGCCCCTTCTGTCTCCTCTGAGAACACTTCTTTGAATCTCTTGTTGAGTTCCTCACATACTTCACTGTCATTTCTTGTTGTCTCTCCTCCTTCCTTCCTTAGCCTTGTGTGTGTGTGTGTGTGTGTGTGTGTGTGTGTGTGTGTGTGTGTGTGTGTGTGTGTGTGTGTGTGTGTGTGTGTGTCTTTGTGTGTGTGTCTTTGTGTGTGTCTGTGTGTGTGTGTGTGTGTGTGTGTGTGTGTACTCACCTAGTTGAGGTTGCAGGGGTCGAGTCCAAGCTCCTGGCCCCGCCTCTTCACTGGTCGCCACTAGGTCACTCTCCCTGAACCATGAGCTTTATCGTACCTCTGCTTAAAGCTATGTATGGATCCTGCCTCCACTACATCTCTTCCCAAACTATTCCACTTCCTGACTACTCTGTGGCTGAAGAAATATTTCCTAACATCCCTGTGATTCATCTGTGTCTTCAGCTTCCAACTGTGTCCCCTTGTTGTTGTGTCCAGTCTCTGGAACATCCTGTCTTTGTCCACCTTGTCAATTCCTCTCAGTATTTTGTAAGTCGTTATCATGTCTCCCCTATCTCTCCTGTCCTCCAGTGTCGTCAGGTTGATTTCCTTTAACCTCTCCTCGTATGACATACCTCTTAGCTCTGGGACTAGTCTTGTGGCAAACCTTTGCACTTTCTCTAGTTTCTTTACATGCTTGGGTAGGTATGGGTTCCAAACTGGTGCCGCATACTCCAATATGGGCCTAACGTACACGGTGTACAGGGTCCTGAACGACTCCTTATTAAGATGTCGGAATGCTGTTCTGAGGTTTGCCAATCGCCCATATGCTGCAGCAGTTATTTGGTTGATGTGCGCTTCAGGAGATGTGCCTGGTGTTATACTCACCCCAAGATCTTTTTCCTTGAGTGAGGTTTGTAGTCTCTGGCCCCCTAGACTGTACTCCGATTGCGGTCTTCTTTGCCCTTCCCCAATCTTCATGACTTTGCACTTGGTGGGATTGAACTCCAGGAGCCAATTGCTGGACCAGGTCTGCAGCCTGTCCAGATCCCTTTGTAGTTCTGCCTGGTCTTCGATCGAATGAATTCTTCTCATCAACTTCACGTCATCTGCAAACAGTGACACCTCAGAGTTTATTCCTTCTGTCATGTCGTTCACAAATACCAGAAACAGCACTGGTCCTAGGACTGACCCCTGTGGGACCCCGCTGGTCACAGGTGCCCACTCGGACACCTCGCCACGTACCACTACTCGCTGCTGTCTTCCTGACAAATATTCCCTGATCCTTCGTAGTGCCTTCCCTGTTATCCCTGCTTGGTCCTCCAGTTTTTGCACTAATCTCTTGTGTGGTACTGTGTCAAACGCCTTCTTACAGTCCAAGAAAATGCAATCCACCCACCCCTCTCTCTCTTGTCTTACTGTTGTCACCTTGTCATAGAACTCCAGTAGGTTTGTGACACAGGATTTCCCGTCCCTGAAACCATGTTGGCTGCTGTTGATGAGATCATTCCTTTCTAGGTGTTCCACCACTCTTCTCCTGACAATCTTCTCCATGACTTTGCATACTATACATGTCAGTGACACTGGTCTGTAGTTTAGTCCTTCATGTCTGTCTCCTTTAAAGATTGGGACTACATTTGCTGTCTTCCATGCCTCAGGCAATCTCCCTGTTTCGATAGATGTATTGAATATTGTTGTTAAGGGTACACATAGCGCCTCTGCTCCCTCTCTCAGGACCCATGGAGAGATGTTATCTGGCCCCATTGCCTTTGAGGTATCTAGCTCACTCAGAAGCCTCTTCACTTCTTCCTCGGTTGTGTGTACTGTGTCCAGCACCTGGTGGTGTGCCCCACCTCTCCGTCTTTCTGGAGCCCCTTCTGTCTCCTCTGTGAACACTTCTTTGAATCTCTTGTTGAGTTCCTCACATACTTCACGGTCATTTCTTGTTGTCTCTCCTCCTTCCTTCCTTAGCCTGATTACCTGGTCCTTGACTGTTGTTTTCCTCCTGATGTGGCTGTATAACAGCTTCGGGTCAGATTTGGCTTTCGCTGTTATGTCGTTTTCATATCGTCGTTGGGCCTCCCTTCTTATCTGTGCATATTCGTTTCTGGCTCTACGACTGCTCTCCTTATTCTCCTGGGTCCTTTGCCTTCTATATTTCTTCCATTCCCTAGCACACTTGGTTTTTGCCTCCTTGCACCTTTGGGTGAACCATGGGCTCATCCTGGCTTTTTCATTATTCCTGTTTCCCTTGGGTACAAACCTCTCCTCAGCCTCCTTGCACATTGTTGCTACATATTCCATCATCTCATTAACTGGCTTCCCTGCCAGTTCTCTGTCCCACTGAACCTCGTTCAGGAAGTTCCTCATTCCTGTATAGTCCCCTTTCCTGTAGTTTGGTTTCATTTGTCCTGGCCTTCCTGCTTTCCCCTCCGCTTGTAGCTCTACTGTGTATTCGAAGCTCAAAACCACATGATCGCTGGCCCCAAGGGGTCTTTCATATGTGATGTCGTCAATATTTGCACTACTCAAGGTGAATACTAAGTCCAGTCTTGCTGGTTCATCCTCTCCTCTCTCTCTTGTAGTGTCCCTTACGTGTTGGTACATGAAGTTTTCCAGTACCACCTCCATCATCTTAGCCCTCCATGTATCTTGGCCCCCATGTGGCTCCAAGTTCTCCCAGTCGATCTCCTTGTGGTTAAAGTCACCCATGATCAGGAGTTTTGCCCTGCATGCATGAGCTCTTCTGGCCACTGCAGCCAGTGTGTCAACCATCGCTCTATTGCTCACGTCATACTCTTGCCCTGGCCTCCTGCTGTTCTGTGGTGGGTTATACATCACTGCAATTACCACCTTGGGACCTCCAGAGTGAAGCGTTCCCGCTATGTAAACACCTTCTCCGCTGTCTCCTCTCTCCAGCTCATCAAAATTCCATCGGTGTTTGATCAGCAGTGCCACTCCTCCACCCCCCCTGTTCCTTCTGTCTTTCCTCAGGATCTGGTATCCCGTTGGAAAGATGGCATCTGTTATCATACCTGTAAGCTTGGTTTCTGTGAGCGCTATGATGTCCGGTGATGCCTCTTTAACTCTTTCGTGCCACTCCTCCCACTTGTTTGTTATTCCATCAGCGTTTGTGTACCATACCTTCAGTTTCCTTTCCAACACTGTGGTTTGGGGGCCTGTGGGGGTGGGAGACCTGGTAGCATACTGTGGGATTCTATGGTTGGGGGTTGGGTGGAAGCTGTGGGTATGGATTGCAGTGTGTGTTGGGATGGTGTGATAGGTTGTGGGGTTCTGAGGATAGTTGTGTGTGTGCTTGCCCTTGCTGCTCTGTTCTGCTCTGACTGACCTCTGCTGGTTCCATCCTTGTCTCCTTTCCTAGCTCCTTTCGCCTTTTTGTCCTCTCCCTCAGCTGCTGTCGCTCTGTTTGTGTTCTGTCTCTGTCTAAGAACACCTTCTTGTACTCTTCCGAGTTTTTCAACCATGGTTTCTCTTGGAGGATCCTGTTCCGCACTGTTCTGTCCTGAGAATCAGCTTGATCGGTCGGTTTCTCCCCTTCAAGTACCCCCCTATTCTCTGAAAGTTTACAATCTCGTCCATGTCTTCTCCCCCTATTTCCGTGATGATTTTCTCAATCTCATTTCTTTCTTCCTGCCGTCTTTCAGTGTGTGTCCTTTCCTCTCTCTCCCGAAGCCCATGGATAAACGCTGATTTTGCTCTTTCCTCCTCCCATTGCCTGTCCCTTTGTGACTCTGGTTCCTGTCTGTATGTGGTCGTTTTCTCCCTTGATTTTTCCAGTGGCTCTTGGTAGCATGGTTGTCCCTCAGCATTCGACCTGTCTCCCTCTCCATCTGCACCCAGCTGCTCTTCCCTTTCACTCCCTGGCCCTTTTTTGCAGGCTGATATGACCTTAGCATAACTCATATCTCCTTCCTGTTCAGCCTCTCAGCTTCATATGCTGTGTCTTCTCTGGTCACTGCCCCTGAGGCTTGCTTCAGCCTGTTTACCTCAAATTCTAGGACCCTTACCCTGGCTACTGCAGTTTTGACTTGTGCCTCCCAATTCGTCGTCCTTCTCCAACCTCTTTTCCCATTTCACAGAGAGCTCTTTCTCCATTTTTTTTCAGAAAGCTCTCCTAATTTTCTCTCCCATTCTTGCTCCATCCTTTTCCACTGCTCCTCCATCCATTCCTCCCTACCAGTACCATTGTCATCTGATCCCTGATTCCTGCGAGTCCCAACCATTTTTTTTTTAGTGAAAGAAGAGAGAAAGTGAGAGAGAGGGAGAAAGAGAGAAAAGGGGAGGGTAGAGGAGAGAGGGGGAGAGAAGGGAAAAGGGGAGAGAAAGAGAAAGAGAGAGAGAGAGAGAGAGAGAGAGGAGAGAGAGGAAAGGTGAGAGAGAGAGAGGGGAGAGAAGGAAAAAACTGGGAGAGAAAGAGTGAGAGAGAGAGGGGGAGAGGGAGAGAAGGGAAAGATAGGAGAGAGGGAGAGAGAGAGAGAGAGAGAGAGAGAGAGAGAGAGAGAGAGAGAGAGAGGAGAGAGAGAGAGAGAGGAAGAGAAAGGAAGAGAGAGGAAGAGAGAGGAAGAGAGGAAGTGTGTGTGTGTGTGTGTGTGTGTGTGTGTGTGTGTGTGTGTGTGTGTGTGTGTGTGTGTGTGTGTGTGTGTGTGTGTGTGTGCTGCGGTGTGTGTGTGTGTGTGTGTGTGTGTGTGTGTGTATTTCACCCCATCATTATATTAAAAAATTGTGTATCGCCATCACTTAATTAAGTTTCCATTACTAATTTTGCAGATCCAGTGATCATTTCCCACATTTTTTAACCCCTCATAAAATGTTCAGATATATTTTGATTTTTTTTATTGAAAAACTGAGATTTTTTTTTATCACCTTCAAAATCTTATTGGGGGGGGGGGGCGGAACGACGTCATCTGCTGTCAATATTTTTCTTAACCTACATTTTAAAATTTAAAAGAAACACGGTCATCCCGTCTAATTACCGAGCCGTTATTCTTTTTAGAAGAGGAGTTAATTAGCTTGTTTGTTCCTTAATTTGATCAGTTAGATTTAGAGGTTAATAATAATATGAAGCGAGGAGAATTACCTCCTCCAGTGTTATTATCAACTATTTTTACTAACCTGAGAAGATAATTATAGTTATGCAACCTCTTGGTTAGGTGTCTGTTAAATGGTCAAGTTCTCCGTTACGTGGACAGGTACCTATATCTGTCAGGTGTTCAGGTACAACAATGTCTTTCCTGGTCAGGTACAACAATGTCTTACCTGGTCAGGTACAACACTGTCTTACCTGGTCAGGTACAACATTGTCTTACCTGGTCAGGTACAACATTGTCTTATCTGGTCAGGTACAACAATGCCTTACCTGGTCAGGTACAACAATGTCTTACCTGGTCAGGTACAACAATGTCTTACCTGGTCAGGTACAACAATGTATTACCTGGTCAGGTACAACAGTCTTACCTGATCAGGTACAATAATGTCTTACCTGGTCAGGTACAACAATGTCTTACCTGGTCTGTTGCAACAATGTCTTACCTGGTCAGGTACAACAATGTCTTACCTGGTCAGGTACAACATTGTCTTATCTGGTCAGGTACAACACTGATTTACCTGGTCAGGTACAACAATGTCTTACCTGGTCAGGTACAACAATGTCTTACCTGGTCAGGTACAACAATGTCTTACCTGGTCAGGTACAACAATGTCTTACCTGGACAGGTGCAGCTATCTACTGAATACGTTTCTTCTCAAATCTGACACACCTTTAATTAAAACTGACTAACAAACAGTGCACCCGAGACCTCAAGTGATTGTTAAGTTCAACTCCCCGTCCAATGTGAATTTGAATACCACAGCTAAATAAATATAGCTAGATTAATATAGGTAGATAAATTCGTATATGAAACAACGAAAAACACACACACACACACACATTATATATATATTATATATTATATTATATATATATGGGTGACGGCCCGACTTGTTGAATATATTATATATATATATATATATATATATATATATATATATATATATATATATATATATATATTATATATATATATATTCATCATCTTCACTTTCTCACTCTTTATTTGTTTATTATTAATAATAAAGTGACTTCAAAAGAGAACGTTGTAACTTGTTTATGGAGCAGCGACTCGTTGAGACGTGTTCTGACGTGAGTGGCTCAGACCAGACGTAATTGCCACTCATAGGAGGGAATATGATGGGAGTGAGGGAGAGACGAAAGAAAGGAAGAAAGTGTAAAAGGAAGAGGGAAGGAAGAAAGTGCAAAAGGAAGAGGAAGGAAGAAGTGTAAAAGGAGAGGGAAGGAGAAAGTGTAAAGGAAGAAGGAAGAAAGTGCAAAAGGAAGAGGGAAGGAAGAAAGTGTAAAAGGAAGAGGGAAGGAAAGAAAGGGTAAAATGAAGAGGGAAGGAAGAAAGTGTAAAAGGAAAAGGAAAGAAAGTGCGAAAGGAAGAGGGAAGGAAGAAAGTGTAAAAGGAAGAGGGAAGGAAGAAAGTGTAAAAGGAAGAGGGAAGGAAGAAAGTGTAAAAGGAAAGAAGGAAGAAAGTGCAAAAGGAAGAGGGAAGGAAGAAAGTGTAAAAGGAAGAGGGAAGGAAAGAAAGGGTAAAATGAAGAGGGAAGGAAGAAAGTGTAAAAGTAAGAAGGAGAAAGTGCAAAAGGAAGAGGAAGGAAGAAAGTGTAAAAGGAAGAGGGAGGAAGAAAGTGTAAAAGGAAGAAGGAAGAAGGTGCAAAAGGAAGAGGGAAGGAAGAAAGTGTAAAAGGAAAGAGGGAAGGAAGAAAGTGTAAAAAGGAAGAAATGGTAAAAGGAAAACGGAAGAAGGAAAGGGTAAAATGAAGAGGGAAGGAAGAAAAGATAAAAGGAAGAGGGAATGGGCGAGGAAGTAATGAGCTTGGGTAGAAAGTAAAGCGGAAGGGAAGAGAAAATTGAGGGCGGGAAGGGTGGAAAGGGAGAAAGTAAAGAAGCGTTTAATGAGAAAAGGGAGGGAGGGAACAGGGGAGGGAGAAATGAAAGGGAGGGAAGGAGGGAGCGAAGAGAGGAGGGAGGAATGAGAGGAAGGGAGGAAGGGAAGGAGGGAGGGAGGGAG